>JAPFRF010000003.1:43040432-43380432 GCA_029282475.1 Phrynocephalus forsythii | reverse complement strand
TAAAATATGCTCTCTGAGAGTAGAGAAAAATGTTGAAAATAAACATTAAGAAACAAAGTGCAAGCAGTTTCACAATTATAAAAAACTGGGCTTTTGAAAACCCCATTTTCAGAAGTATATTTAAAAATGCCTGCTTAGAACTCTTCAGTTTCTGACAATTCATTTACAAGCTGTTAATATTAACACAAATGTGCTGGAAAACCCAGATGCATTTGGACTTTCCAGTCAACCCAGTAATTTACCACTAGATGTCTCCAAAGGCAGTATGTTATTATTTAGCTCAACTGTGAAGGAATGTTGAGCAAGGGAGAACTACTCTGTCTGCAATTGAAAAGAATGATCATTAGAGCATAAATGTACAGATCTTGCCCCATGTCTGTATATTATTTTCCCATAAACCAGAAGGAGTGTGTTGGGAAGCATCTCCTTTGTGGTATTTACTTCTGTCGTACTTGGATAAAGGACAATGAACGCTTGAAACAGTTATTGCTTATCTGATTCTCTCACTCTGATTGGGTACATGAGAAACTCACAGGTACAAAACGTGAAGCTCAGGAATCTAGAACCCCAAATGAGATCCCTGGAGAGGTGACATCAGAAGAAGATGTCCTACTACGATGATGAAGGGGGCAACTGGCCCCTAGGAATTGGGGAATATAAAAGTTGGCTCTGGAGGTAGCAAAGAAAGACCAGGAAAAGGAGGGAGTGCATGCAAAACATATGAGAGAGCACTCTGCAGACATGATAGTGAAGGAGGTTGAAGAACAGGTAGGACTGGGGAGATGCCTTTGGCCCTCCAGATGTTTTAGACCAAAACACTCCAAAGTCCCTTTATCATAGACTTGGTTTTTGGGAGTTGCCGTCTAAAACATCTGGAAGGCCTAAGGTTTCCCACCCCTGCCATAGAGAAACTCCACCCCCTGTGACTGTCAGAAAGTGTATAAAGAAGGCCCCTGGACTGGGATTACAGTGGAACCTTGACTTATATACTGCTTGACTTGCATCATATTTGACTTGCAGCAAGAAGGGGCCTGTTTGACTTGAGTTGCAGGCTTTGACTTACATCTCGGAGTCCCGGCGCAAGGCACCGGAATTGGGCGGCAGCCACAACCCAGCATCGCAGCTGCCGCCTCCAAACTGCTCCTGCCTTCTTCCTCTCCTCCAGCAGTGGAGGCTTCGGCGAGGCCAGCTCCAGGCACCTGGAGCTGGTCCTCGGCCTTGCCGAAGCCGCCGCTGCCGCTGGAGGAGAAGAAGGGCCGGGAGCTCGGGGCTGGCCTTGCTGGTTAGACAGTCGGCTCAGTCTTGTAAAAAATCTGGCTGCAGAAGTCTGGTCCGCAATGGAAGCATTTTAGTTGGGGAGCTGTAAAGTTGTGGGACTCTAATGGTAAGCATAGAGGTGTTCAGAACTTGGAACATCAGGTTAAAAATCAGTAAAACTTAAATGTTAGACATTGTTGCTATGAACATTGAAAAGTGGAGGCATATAACTTGTGGACTATAATTCCACTGCCTCCTCCTCTCTTTGAAGAGACATTTCATTTACATCCCCAGAAGGAATCTCCTATCCCAGTCAAATTTGTGTTAAATTGCTGTTTTCGGGGTCTTTTCCATCACCTGGAATGGATTAATCCACTTTCCCATTACTTTCTATGGGAAACGTTCGTTTGACTTAAGTCATGTTTGACTTAAGTCTAGACCACTGGAACGGATTAATGACGTATGTCAAGGTTCCACTGTATTATACAGCTGACAGTACCCTGGGAGTCACCCAAATGCTAAACTTCAGAGAATGTGATACTATTTACCCAATAACCGAGGTAATAATTAGCCTGAGCAAGCTACTTTACTCTTCTACATCTTTTATTAACAATACTGTACTGTAGACCTAAAGGGGCGTGGTGGCTCAGTGGGCTAGAGCGCTGAAACTGTCTGGTACAAAGTTGGTAGCTTGGCGGTTCGAATCCTGGGTGCCATGCAGTGGCGCAAGCTCCCGCTGTTAACTCACCCCCTGCCAACCTAACAGTACGAAAGCACGTAAATGCAAGTAGATAAATAGGTACTGCTGTAAAAAGAGGAAAGGTAAACAGTGTTCCGTTCACAGAAATGCATTCAGCGATGCCGGCCACATGGCCACAGACTTGCACAGCATTAGCTCTTTGGCTTGAAAACAGAGATCATCACTGCCCCTAGAGTCGGACATGACTACCACACATGTGCAGGGGGAACCTTTACCTTTACCTTACTGTAGACTTGACATTCATATGATAGACCACCTGACCATTGTAAACTGTGTCCCCCATTTTAGGTCTCCTTTGTTTGGTCCTCTAGCACAATCTACTTAGTCGATCTGAATTATCTCATTGTAGACTCTGGCCTTGTTCAGAGATTATAGTAACCCATGTTAACCCAGGTTACTGCGGATGAGCAGCATTGTTGTCTGCTGCTCAACCCATTCAAGAAGGAGACCAATTACTCTTCGTCTTTCAGGTTCAGAAGCACATGTATGTTTCTAAGACCTCTATCCCACGTCCTCTAAAATCCGCTGCAAAGTGTTCTCTGATGCGGAGCATAAAATCATTTCCCCATGTCCTGCGGACTTAAAAAAATAAAGTGCGGTCATGCCCCCTGAAGTGCGACTCAGTGCGTTTTCCAAGTACCTGGCCTCGAGGTGGTAAAATCTTGTGAAACGGATTTTAAACTGGTACATGAGCCGTGGGTACTCAGGCAAATCTGAAGCAAGAAATGTGCTAGCCCTTTGTGAGTCGTGTGAGCGCTGCCAGCCAAGTAGCTGTGAGGAGAGCACTGTCTCTTTAAGAGCTGGCAAGCTGTTTGCTGCCATGGCTCAGGGGAGAGCCTCTGGTCTACAAGGTTGTCCCTAGGAGACCAGGCACCTTCCCAAGGTCAGAGTGCAGGGGCTCCTGGGCAGTCTGTGGGAGTGGCACCCTAAAAAGCGAGGGAAAGGGAAGGGAAAGCAGACAGGCAGCAAACGCAGGCAGGCTTCATTGGGCATCCGAGCCCATGATGTGAGTGTCAAGTCCCAAGCCCAGGGTGCAGGAGAGGAGGCGAGACCCCGGGGTGAGACCTCCATGAGGAGCTTCACGCGCACTGAGGATCAAGGGCCATCTGTTACTCTGCACGCTGAATCTGGCCCTGCTCCACTCCCATTTTGGTGTCTGTCCTTGATTTTTTTTATAAAAAAGGTCTTAGTACATGGGAACACAAGAACCACAACTTGTACCACGTGACCTCTCTGGGGGAAACTCCACATGAAAATTTGCAGTGCATTGTAACGGTTGTGGGGAAAGACCTTAAGTAGTTGCTGTCTGGAGGAAGTCTCCATTAATCAACTCCATTCTGAAGAAACACCTTCCAACAATCAGTGGCACAAAGAAGATGAAAATGAAATATGAAACAATTAAAAACACAAATAATAGCACTAGCTAATATAATAGCCCATCTTGGGCATGCTATATCTGTGCTTACACAACAAGCCAAGAAGGAGGGCAATGCTAGATCTGCTCATTGCTGGTTCCTTGGCCTTCTATTTGTGGAGAGTGGCAGTTTGATGAGAGCAGATTCCTTTGTCCAAGGAGGCTCTGCATGTACTTCAGAACCCCGGTCTTCCAGGGCTCCAAATCTCACATAAGTCTTCATGTGAGGAGAAGGAAGGAAGCAGTGGCAGGGTGGGTGTGCTGCCTCTCCACCCATATTTTGTAAATATATCTCCATATCCAAATAGGGTTAATATGTGCACACACAACACATATACAAATTACCCTGATGCTTATAACCTATGAGTATTACACTTACAGTATTCAAGCTGCAATCAAGCTTTGAGGTTCACTTCCTTCCCCCAAAGTTCAGGTCTGACTAGAAATCAGTCTCTACAGCATCTATCTTTTCCAGCCACAGTTTCTCTGAACAGAAAAAAATGTGACTGATTAGCTCAAAATGCTACTCTCTTCTGTAATTAAATTGTTTCAGAAACAAAGAAAGGGCCCATGATCACTGTCAGAAAGAAAAAAAAAAAAACCCCACATTTTCCCCAGGCTGACTAGAATTTCTCACTCAAAACTCACTCAAACGGTGGCTCAGGGTCATAATGTGAACCAATATTGTGTGGTTGCTTTGCAGATAGGTGGAAATGGTGAAGAACTGAAGAGTCTGCAACGTAACATGGAACAAAGTCATTCAAGAGTCCTTAATGAATCATTGGAAACTTCCAATGACACCCAGCATTCTCTGAAGATTGAAAATATTACAAGTTACAGCAGTGGGACATATAAGTGCATTTTAAGGACATCAGATAGAACATATAACAAAAGCACTGCAATTACATTGAAAGTAATAGGTAAGGCTGATTATTTTTTATTTTCTTTTATGTATTGTGCATAGCACATTTGGGTGAAAGTTGCCATATTTCCTTACAGGCTGCCCTGACCAATCGCAAGATGCAAAGTTTCAAAAATATAGGACAGAACTTGCATTGCTGTGCTCTCTTGGGGGTTTCTATTTGCTACTCATCATCTTCGCTTGTGTAAGTATTTTTAGCTTTTTTCCCCAGCAGCTTCTCTACCCACATTTCAGGTGCAGTGGTCACAATATTCACTAGGGAGTACATGAAACAACAATATCATAAAATGCTACTCAGAATCAATTGTTCAGCATCAAACTACATGTCACATGAAAAACATGGAATGAAACTCAAGTTCACTTGTATGGTCTAATACAGTGATGGTGAACCTTTTAGAGACTGAGTGCCCAAACTGCAATTCAAAACCCACTAACTTTTCACAAAGTGCCAATACAGCAATTTAACCTGAATGCAGGTGGCTGTGAAAGGGGAGATGTCGGGTGCCCAAAGAAAGGGCTCCGAGTGCCACCTTTGGCATCTGTGCCATAGGATCGCCAACACTGGTCTAATAGATGTATGTGCCCATGTTCCAGGTCAGTGCCAGTACACAGAGTCCCCTCTGTTTGTTTTTAATCTGAATTTCTTTCTCTTTTTAATATTTCCATGGTAGGGGACTTTGAAACTTAAAAAACAGATGGATAGAAATTTAATTCTCATACACCCCAGCCCCCACCCTTATACATATTAGGCCCAGCACACGAGTAAGGCAAAAAACACAGACATGCACACACGCATGTGTGGGCGTGGGCGCGGGCGCGCGCACACACACACACACACAAAAGCTGGATTTTAGAACAATAAGAATTATACATAAATAACTGATTTTCATCTTGTTATCATGTCCACTGGCATAGACTAGATGCTATTTCAGAGTATAATTTATAGTTGGGTAAAGCTTGGTTTTGTATATCTTTGATTGGGGGCAATTAAACACAAGTGTCTATTGAGACAGGCAGTTTTGGGCTGCAGTTTGTGTCATTCAGCCAAAGGCTTGGTTTAATAAATTTTGAAGGAAATATATTAATAAATCAGAAGAAACAGAAACAGATGATTTATCTTTGCTGTTCTGCAAATGGTTAAAATTAGTAATATAAAGCTTCTTTGTTTCTCCATATATAAGAACATAAATTCCATTTTGAAACTTGGTGGTTTGGAGAGAGAAAAATCTGAGCTTCATGCTGGAGAGTACTGCCTTGATGGAAAATTTTATGTGACATGTTCCCTATAAGGGAATAATGGCTCACAGACATTAAATCAGCTTTCATTAATGTTTAATATTGCTTAAATCTCAAAAAGGAGCCTTTTTTCCTGTTTGTTATACCCAGTGCTATTTTGCAAGTTATATGTTTGTCTGTAGATCTTTTGGTGAATGTTACACACTGCTCTGTGGTAAAATCTGGAATTATTAAGATGCTGATACTGTTTAGAAGTAGACACATGAATGCCCTCACAGGAATGTATTATCCTTATACATTATCCTTATCAAGTAGAGCTTAACTGTGTATGTCAACAACAGAAAAGGGCAAGGAAAAATCAGCTAACAAGTTTAAAAAAGCTGTGAAAAAGAAAAGAGAAAATAAGAAAAATATCTTTATTTGCAACTCCAATACTATAATTCTGATTGGTTATTATGATTGCTTGACCATCATTTAGGATATGCAAGATATGTGTGTTTTCAAAACACATAATTCACGTGTTTAGTTGCAAGTCAGAGCCAAAATCACTAGCTTAGAGCCTTTTCACACGACCCCTAAGATCCGCTGGCCACTGAAATCTGGACCAGAGATCTTGGGGGTTTGTCACTGTTCCTGTGTTCCCACCCCTCCGCACTCCTGGCTGCTGTCTGTGTGAGGGGAGGGAGAAAAAAAGGAAGAAAAGAATGCCGCTCACCTCCGTTCTGCCGTCTTGCTCTTCTCCCGGCAGTATTGTATTTCTTAAAGGGGAGAGGGGAAAAACAACAACAAACAGAAGCCAGGAGAGCCCGGCACTCTCTATGTTACATCCACATCAGGAATTTTTCACCCCGGGAGAGCAGGTACTTGAAAAGTGCGCTGGGACGCGCTTAGGTGGGCGTGGTTGCACTTAATTTTTTGTAAACTCTGGAGCTGGTGGGGAAACAATTTTAAGCTCCGGATCTGGGGGCCATTTGCCGCGGATTTTAGGGGTCATGTGAAAAGGCCCTTAGCTGGATATTTAACAAGGATAAATAAACTTATGGGGTACAGGTAGGTCTATTAATACCTATGAAAGACAGCTAAACAAGCCCTTTAAATTCAGAGGCACTGACAAAGCTATTTTTAAAAAACATAATTTTATTGGACTAGATCAGGGGGGTTTAAACTTTTTGCAAGGAGGGCCAGATTTGGTGAGGTGAAAATGTGTGGGGGCTGACCATTCAGCTGCATTTGGCCCCTGGGCCAGACTTTGGAGAAGCCTATAAGACATACAAGGATGTGGGGAGGATGTTGCAGCAACAGAGCTGGGGGCAGGTAGGCTGGGCAGGTGGCTGGGGGGACAGACAGAGGCAGGGAGGGCAGAAAAATCGTAAAACTGTAAGCTGACATCTCCATCCAGTATGGGGAGAGGCCAGTTGATGGGGATCCATGACAGGTTGAACTGGCAGGGAGAAGAGGCTACGGGCCGCTCAGAATTTGAAAACGGGCCGCATTTGGCCCCCGGGCCTGACTTTGAGCATGCCTGGACTAGATGTACCAGAATCTCCCAGCAAGTGAAGTGACTTAAAGTAAGCTAGTGTACATGAAAGCTCGGAGCAGGAAAATAAATGCTCTAACTCTGAAGAGAGTTCTGCTTCTAATTACAAATCTAGCACTTTATCTATATGTGCACCAAGTAGTTTAATGACTCACAAATGCTAATTTCTAGCTTTCCTTTTCCAGACATGCCTGCAGGAAAAGGGAGCGCCAGGTTATTATGAATCCAGAATGAAACACACAGAGAACAGACTTCATGTCCTCAACATCTCTTAAGAAGATTATTTTGACTCCATAGTCTGGATGGAACAGCACTTGCAAAGAGACTTATTGACAGTTTTGCCAGCTTGATTTTTATTGCATCATTGCAAGCTTATCAATTATCATAACAATGTCAAGACTGATTATAAAGACTTGGAGTACCCACTTCCCCTTTGGAATAACCTGAAAACATATCTTAAAAAAAAGTAGTGTGGCCCTTGTACACATCCAGTCAAAACCACCAGATTTAGAAATGACCTAAAACTTATACCTCCAACTTGTGTCTGTAGCCCCTATTGTGAAATTTATTTTTAACAGAGGAACCTGGCATACAAATATGGCCGTGACATTTGGCAGCTTTTTCTGTAGTCTACAAAGCATAAACTGATATCCATTTAACATTTTTGGTGCATTCCAGTAACCAGTGGATATCTGCAATCTGATCTTGAATGCCTCTGCATTTTCAGAATCCAGTTTGAACATCAGGCATTTCTGTGGCTTGTAATAGTTCTATTCGTATTCCGTCTATCTCTGGTGATCTAGCGCTTTCAGAGCAGCTTTAGTGTTTAGTGTTATGTCTTTGCTGTTTATTGATTCATTTGTTTTTATTGCCTATTATTTATTTGGCTTTCATGTGGACCACCCAGAATCTCTTCTGGGAAATTGGGCGGTCTAGAAATGCATAAATAAATAAATAAATATTTACATTTTAAGTGTTTCCTCTATCATCTATCTAGGTTTTTCTTTTTTCTTTTCACTATAGTAATTATCTTTTTGCATTCTTCCCTAACAATATATATGGTTTCAAACCACAGTTCCAATTATATAAGCTGTTGGATTTATATACTGACAACCTGGTTATGTTCATGTGTATAATCATCTAGCTGGTTGAAACATGTATGTGCACTAAACTGGTTGTTGGCTTCATATAACTCTATGAGTAATTTTTCTGCTTTGTTTATGTACCCAGGTCCAAATTTTCCAATAATATTTGGTTCTGCTTTGTTTTCTACTTTTCTATTCCAGTAAACTAAGTTTAGAAGCATGTCTTGTTTTGGTACATGATCAGTTACATTGATATGTTTCCCATGTAGTCTGATGGATATTATTAGATCTATCATTATAGCCCCTAATTGCGCATGGTACATCTTCCCTCAGTATTAGAACCACTGAATTTCTTCTAAGTTTGACATTTCTCAGGTAGAACACTTTGTAGTAGTCTGACTGAAAATATCCTACTGCACTTCAGTTTGCTGACAACAAGCACTGCAATGTTTATACTGTATATTCTATTTCTTGCTTAATGGTTTCCAGTTTACCTTGACTGATACTTTTCATGTTGTATGTTCCAAATGTATGTATTGTGCAGCACTGGACTCTCATTTCATTTCTGTGCATGTCAGCCACTAGATTTCTTTTCCACTTTAATCTAGTTGTGTCATTAGTGACAGCACTACTCATGCTTCTCTTTTGCTATTCCTCAGTACCTAATAGAATGATTTCCAACTTGGGAGCCTCATCTTCCAGCACTATCTCTTTCTTCATTTTGGACTCTCTCAACATAGGATGTTCAAGGTAGTAGTTTGCTGTTGCTTCCTGCTTTCAAGGTAAGACAAAGTCAGTAGTGGTTTATCATTACTACCTTCTGTGTAGTACTAAGAAAAGTTATCTTAAGTGGCACGATATGACAGTTGCTTCACCCACAATTGTCACCTTCAGCAACTACTGCTGCCCAGTAGCCATCACTTCCATCACCACTGGATCTATTCATTGTCTTCTGTTGATGTGGAGGTTACCTTTGAAGAGGGTGGATGTATCTTAATCTGGAGTCTCAACTGGGACCATTATGCCTTGGGTGACTCTGTTAGGAGTCAAGGCTCAGAATGGAGTCTGGTCTCCTGACAGCATTGTTCTTAGCTTCACTGACAAATTCAACCCGTTCACCATGTTGAGGTGTGCATCCAAGAAGGGGAATGAATTGTTACAAGTCAATATCAATAGTTGCAGTGTCACCTTTTAAGGTGTAACGACTAACATTTTTAGATAATTTAAAAGACCATTTGAAGGCACCTTGAAAATATTTTAAAGGTTTTATTCTACTATAAATTCTAAATTACAAGGGGAGTAACCTTTGGTTCTGTCCTTTGTATTTTTGTAAACACCCCTGTCAGGGAGGCACAATGGGGAATCAAACTCCCAACCTCTGTCTGCACAGCTGGATACCTAAACCAATGTATTTCCATACAGTTTTCTGGTTTGCTGCTAGCAACGTGTTAATAATGTATAATGTAATGAATTGCATTGACTGGATTATAAATAGTAATAATGAAAAACCTTGCTGCCAAGAAATAATAAGTAATGCAACAAGTTCCGTTTAGAAAGGTGTGTTATAAACTCTTATCCTAATGCTGGTATTGTCTTGTTTATACATCCTGATCTACTTTTGACATATGTTTGTTTTTAAAATGCAAAAATGTCCCACAGAGTGGATTTGGTCATTTAAGTTGGCAAATAAATCATTGATTAAGTCTGCTTTTTCAGTAACCACACACAAAAGTTCCTGCAGCACATCCTTTTAGACCATAATGCTTCTTCAAATGATTGATCAAGCAAAGATTAGGAGGAAGCATTACGGAAGCCTCTGTCTCAAGTGTATAGTGTGACAAACTGTATTTATTTCTGCAAATGTTTTAGGCTGTCAAACATGTCCTTTATATATGGGAAGGATCAAATGCATATAAATGATTTCTCAGAAAAATCTTCCCACAAAAGACGGTATCTAAATGATACTACAGAATTACTGTTTCTTTAAAAAAAAGAAAAAGAACACTTGTTTTAAAAGAAAATTCTACCTAATTTTTAAAGAAATTCTTTTAAAACTTCACACCTATATCCTCTGACTTGGAAATAATAAGCCCTCTTAAACTCAGATTTTCTTAACTTTCCAGTAGGAATATATAGAGGATCCAGATATATATGTCTTCTGGACATATATAGTGCGACAGACACTAAGAAAAAGAGAAGAAGAAAAGATGTATATAGGATTGCTGGCTGAGAGAATTTTCCAAAAATGCACATTCACTTATTGTGGCATTGCATTGTGGAAGGTTCCCCCCCCCCAAAAAAAAAAACCCCGCAGATTTTTATAGATTGTTGCTGTGATCTAGGAAAATATTAAGACAACAAAGAGTCCAATGGGGGGTGGGAAAGGGGAGAAAGGGCACACAGAAGTTTCAATATCTTTAATCTATTAAAGCACCTATCCAGACTTTTTGTACTGTATAGTCATAAAAAAAAATCGGGACCTCTCCTTCTATTTTCTCAAGGGCCATGTCCAGAGAGTACAGCTTGGCGGTAAATTATTGCCCCCTCAACTCTTACTGGTGGGGTTCCCCAGGGGTTATCAATCTCCCCAAAGCCCTTTAACACTTATCTTTATACTGAGTGTATCTGCAGCTTGGGGCAGTGTTAAGTGGCAGAGCACCTTTCCGCAAGACAATCTACCTGCACTATCAGATATGCTCAGAAAGTGCTCCTTAGGGGTGTTGATACCAAAGGAGGCTAAGAAAACATCACCTAGAAGCCAGGCCTTTTTGGGAGTGGTGCCTATCCTTTGGAACTGACTCCCTGTTGATCTACATCTGCCACCCCCGCCCCGCTTGCCTACATGTAAGAAGCTGCTGAAAACGGTGCTCTTTGTTTAGAGATGCAATTGATGTCGGCCCCGTATGACTTTCTTTGCCACTGCCCTGCAATTCTTTTATAGTTTTCTATTAAAATCTCCTCTTTCTACAAAACAGAAAGTGATGCAGAAGTGTGGCCTCAGCTCTGCTAGTGCCTGGCAACCTTCTGCGCAAATGACCCTGCCTTTGGGGATTAACATTGATTTTCCTCATTGGTATGTGACAAAATGCAAGTGCGTCATCACTGGGTGCGCCTGAGTGGTAAAAGCTCTGCAACAAACAATTTGCTAATGTATTTGGTTTCTCACCCCAGCACAATGGAACATGTAAGGCCCTCATTTCTTCATAAACATATATCAGTGATGCCGAACCTTTTAGAGCAGGCATGTCCAAACTTCGGCCCTCCAGATGTTTTGGACCACGACTCCCACAGACTTTTGCCATTGGGAATATAGGCTTGGAATTCTGGGAGCTCTGGTCCAAAACATCAGGAGGGCCAAAGTTTGAACATGCCTGTTTTAGAGAACTTACATAAGAACATAAGAACATAAGAAGAGCCATGCTGGATCAGGCCAAAGGCCCATCTAGTCCAGCTTCCTATATCTCACAGTGACCCCACAAAATGTGTCCAGGAGCACACATCTGTCTCTTGATACCACTCCCCTGCATGACCGAGTGCCCAAACTACGATTCAAAACCCACTAATTCTTCGCAAAGTGATAATATAGCAATTTAATCGGAATGCAGGTGTCTGTGAAGGGGCGATGTTGGGTGCCCATAGAAAGGACTCCAAGTGCCACATTTGGCACCTGTGCCATAGGTTTGCCAACACTGACATATATAATTGTATGTATACATACAAAAATACCAACTAAATGATTGGTCTATTCTTTATTGTCCTGCATGGCAGCCAAGGCCAAGGTACTCCACCATTTACATGCAACAGTAATTTTGCTGAAAACTATACAGTGGAACCTTGACTTACGTCATTAATCCGTTCCGGAGGTCTAGACATAAGTCAAACATGTCTTAAGACAAATGAACTTTTCTCATAAAAAGTAAAGGGAAAGTGGATTAATCAATTCCAGATTATGAAAAAGACCCCCGAAAACAGCAATTTAACACAAATTTGACTGGGATAGGAGATTCCTTCTGGGGATGTAAATGAAATGTCTCTTCAAAGAGAGGAGGAGGCAGTGGAATTATAGTCAACAAGTTATACGCCTCCACTTTTTAATGTTCATAGCAACAATGTCTAACATTTAAGTTTTACTGATTTTTAACCTGACGTTCCAAGTTCTGAACACCTCTATGCTTACCATTAGAGTCCCACAACTTTACAGCTCCCCAACTAAAATGCTTCCATTGTGGACCAGACTTCTGCAGCCAGATTTTTTACAAGACTGAGCCGACTGTCTAACCAGTGAGGCCAGCCCCGAGCTCCCAGCCCTTCTTCTCCTCCGGCAGCAGCGGCGGCTTCGGTGAGGCCGAGGACCAGCTCCAGGTGTTCGGAGCTGGCCTCGCCGAAGCCTCCACTGCTGGAGGAGAGGAAGAAGGCAGGAGCAGTTTGGAGGTGGCAGCCGCAATGCTCGGTCGTGGCTGCCGCCCGATTCCGGGGCCTTGCGCCGGGGCTCCGAGCTGTAAGTCAGAGCCTGCAGCCCAAGTCAAACAGGCCCCTTCTTGCTGCAAGTCAAGCAGCATGTAAGTCAAGGTTCCACTGTAATTAGATTTTGTGTCTTTAAAAAATCCATCTGCTATAAACCATAAGACTTCAATCTGACTTCATCAGCAAACCTACTGTGGGTGCCACTAAGTGTGAGTTTGTGAGTATGTGCCTCAGCTATGATTTTTTTTACTACTATATGTATTTTATGCATTTTATTTGATTTATATGCCACTGTTCTCTCCAAATTGGAATTTAAAGTAACTTACAACAAAACTCAGGTCAGGAATCTGGAAAGAAAAAACCCAAAATTAAATTATTAAAACACCATTAAAGATATAATAACAGTAAAATGCAATATAATTGAAAACACACCAATAAAGTCTCATAATGTCAGGCTGGTTTATTCATTTATCCAGCTATTATTTTTTGCCCTTGCCTGGGGGTAGAAGTAAAAGAGGAATGACTGGTCAGGTTAAGCATTTCTTATTCACTCATGTGGAGAAATGAAAGGAAAAGAAATTGAATTTGTAAAAATCCTGAATTGAAAGTTAAATAAATTGGTGGGGAGAGGTTAATGGGAGGAGTTAATCAAATAATGTGAATACATTAGAATGCTGGTGGGTGTCCATGAGAAGATAATAATTAGTAGCATCTCTTAAATCAAACAATATAGATCCCATGTTATCAGATCTGATACCAATTTCAAAGAACTTCATGCCTGAGCAATCAGTCTTGCAAAATGAAGCTCCTGTTAACTTCCTGGTTGCTAATCATCAAGCAAAGCAAATTACTTTGTAAGATGGCCAGTGGGAGTTGAGAGAGTTGATGCTAAGAGACTAGCACCAACTTGTAATCTGTACTGTATTTTATAAACCAACTCAGCGTAAAACCTCACAATAAGAGCAAGTAAAGCAGCAATAAAAACTAACCTAACTTTTGTGCATACTCAGATGCAAATTACATGCACATTCCATGCAAATTTGCATCTCTTATTCATATGCCCCAGTGAAGGGACAATTTTGACATCACAGAGGTGGCTGCTTATATATGATTATCAATATACAATATAGATGATATATAGAAGAGATGCAATAACTATACCTAATGAAGAGTGTGCAGGTTTGATTCTGAAATATAAAGAAATGGTAAACAGTATAATATATATAGCACTAGATTATGTAATGAGATATATGATCTTGTATATAGTAGGTCCCCAGTATCCATTGAGGATTCCTGTGGATAATGAAAACCATTGATAAGAGAGAATGCCACCCCCTCAACAACAACAACAAAACAACCTGCTGTTTTGTGATAGTAGCTTGCTTTACGGCTGCTGTTTGTGACAGTAGTTTGCTTTACAGCTGCTGTTTGTGAATAACTGAATCAGTGGTTAATTTTGTGCACTGAGTACACTTTTGTATTGCAGCGAGTCTTGGACCATCCATGCCCGACAGGAAAGAAAGCTTAATACCTTCCATATGCGCTGTCTTAGGTGAATATTCAACATTACCTGGCACAACAAAGTTCCAAATAGCATAGTGCTGAATCGAGCTGGAATCCCAAGCATGTACACCATATTGAAACAGCGACGCCTACGCTGGCTTGGACACGTTGTGAGAATGGATGACAGCCGGATCCCAAAAGATCTTCTATACGGAGAACTAGTGCAGGGAAAGCACCCCAGAGGGAGACCAGAGCTGCGGTATAAGGATATCTGTAAGAGGGACCTGAAGGCCTTGGGAATGGACCTCAACAGATGGGAAACCCTGACCTCCGATCGCACTGTCTGGAGGCAAGAGATACAGCATGGTCTACATAAATTTGAAGAGGCATTTGTCCAACAGGCAGAGGAAAAGAGGCAGGCACGGAAAGAATGAAACTCGAGGACTGGGCAAGAAACAGAATACATCTGTGCCCAGTGCAGTAGAGACTGCCATTCCCGAATTGGTCTATTTAGCCACACTAGGTGTTGTTCTTAGGATCTCTACTCCAGGCATGATACCATAGTCTTTCGAGACTGAAGGATGCCAATGCCAATGCCAATGGTTAATGAATCAGTGGATACGAGGTCCTACTGTATTTTGCATCTTTCATTTGCACTAGTAGAGCATCTGCAGAATTTATAAGTAAGTTTAAAGTTGTACACACAGAGGAGCTGCAAATGTTGAATTGTTCTGATTTTCACATAATGCTTTTACAGTTGCACTAACTGGAAGCTATTTTAGTCAAATGAATTTAAGAATAATAATCATAATAATGGCAAACAAACAGCCTTAGTTCTAATACAACCCCCTCCAGCAACTTTATCCTTTAAAGAGCTCTGTAAATGTTCCAGCTAATAATTCAATCCATCAATAGAAAAAGCAGCTGAATTTCTTTTTTCTTTTTTGTACTACAAGCATCATGTGGAATCAATTACCAGAACATAAATGTAAATGACAAGGGAGAAAATAGGAACCAAATGATGCCCTATTGACCATTTGGAGAAACCAAGTTACAAAAAAGGGAGCAGGCACCAAACATTACTACAAAAATTACAATTTCAAAATTGTATTGAGATCGTGTGGGAGAAACAGGCAGGGTACAAATCTCTAAAACAAAAAAGTAGAAAATAATAAGCACAGGACATGTTTGTAAACATTGGATGCAATTTCACATTAAACAGTATTCATTTATTCACTGGATGAAATCCTGCTGTTTACCATAGTAAGTCACAATCAAAATAGGCCCACTGAATTATTGAGGATTTGGTGAGTCAACTCCTCTGTAATGTTCCGTTGATTCCAATGGGTCAGTGCAAAAAAGAATTTCAGCCACTCATACACATATAGTATACTGTACATTATTTGTACATATCACCCATTGGCAAGTGCCATCATTGTGGCTTACTGCTGTAAAACACAAAATAAAATCACACAGGGAGAAATAGACAAATTAGTTGAAACAATGCAAAATATTAGGTCATTCCCTGCAAAAATAAAATAATAAAAGAAAAAAATAAAATAGATGCCAAAGACTGAATGCCAAAACAGGAAGGTCTTAGCCAGGTGCTAGAGGGTCAACATTGGACATGAAATAGAAATGCATTTCTCCCTATCTACCTGTTTGCACTCCTCTACAAGAGTTGCTCAGAGATATGTGCCTCAATATTCTGGTTTGCCGATTAAGGCCATATTTATTTTCCAAAGACCAGTCACAAAACACAAGTTAAATGCAAGAGACTAAGTTGAGGAAGGCCATTTACTATGGCAAACATGCATTTTATCATTTGAAGGTGAAACAATTCTGAAATGGGCCAAATGTTATGTTCAAAGTTACCATGTAGGTTCATTCTGTGTGCATTCTGCAGCAAAACACAGTTTATGGATAGGAAAATATCTCAACTGCCTGGATGTGAGTTATAGGGCAACCGCACCTAATTCCTGGGCAACAGGAATGTATTTTCTATCAACTATTGACAATTACATGTAGACAAACTTGGTGCCCAAATAATGCATAAACAATCTGACTGCTTCTTTCCTCTCCTCCCTGTTACTTAAAATGTTATGGTTAGTTGACTGACAAACTAAAAGGAGTATAAGCATAGAAGTCAAAACAAAATCATTATGTTTTAATTCTTTTAATATTTTAACTGTTTTAATTCTTTTGATTGTAAGTCGCCCAGAGACCTTTGGGTAGTGGGCGGCATATAGCCCTAAAAAAAATAAATAAATAAATAAATAAATAAATAAATAAATAAATAAATAAATATCCATAAAATATCTGAGGCAAAATGTGCATAATTGTTTTGACCCTAAATGTCCCTAATTTACACACACACACACACACACACACACACACACACACACACACACACACACACACACACACACACACACACTTCCCCAATGCCATCCAGTTAAATTATAAGACAATGGTAATGTATAAGCCAAATGCTCCACCATTATTCCTTCCCTGCTTCCTTGGGAATTTGCTTTTTATTAACAAGCAATGTTGAATCACAAAACCTTTGTGGAATTCTGTTAGATTATAGTAATTAAAAAAAACGGAGCTCTGAAATCCCTGTTCCATGCAACTGTCCAGAAACTGCCACTAAATAAGACACATTCTTAAAAATGTTAAGTATCCAGGTGAGTTACCAATTGATCTTCCTCTAATAAGAGGTCTGTCCAGCATAGTAATCTGTGTTTGCACCGTTGGTGAAAACTTTGCCATCCCACAAGCAGAGGGAAGGTGGATTTTCTGAAGATCATTGCTTGTGCAATTCCATGTTACTACTCTGGTGAGACTTTTCCACTCAGCAGAAAGTCTATAGGATACTGGCCCAGTTTGCATACACTTTGTTTTTACCCTGATAAACCAATTTATGTTTTATGTTGGAACACATACATAACATATTTAAGATACATTACTTCTAGTTAACCTGAGTCAAATCTGGAACAGAATTCAACATGTGAAAGCTAAAATTATTTAGTCTTTCTGAAAAAATGTTGGGGAATGGCTGTACCATGTTCTCATGTACTCTTTTGAGACAGTCACAACTCGTCCTTATTAGGTCACTTGTAAGACAATTGCCTGGAGGGAGTCAGAAATGAATTGAGTTTTGTAGATTTAAATGATTGTGCAGGGCCATTTTGGTTTTAATATATACCCAGGAGAGGCCTCTTGGAGGAACATGGGGACTTTATAATAAGAATCATTCCTTGGCTCGAGATCTTTATCTCATTATAGCTATAATTCACCAAGGGGTGTGTGCAGTGCTCACACTGAGGTAAGGGGAGGGGGGGCTTCAATCAAAGGAAAATGTTCAAGGCTGCTGGATGAAATAGCTTCATGCGGCCATACATGGAGATGGCCAGCCAAGATAAATAGGCTAAGGAGGTTAACGGGTTTCACGTCAGAGTGGCTTAACTGGCGACATACAGGTTATTAAGATCCAAATTGATCTATATATACTCTGATCTAATTGGTGTGTGTCTAAAGCAGAACATAATAAATGGAAGTCATAATGGTGTCTACAGCCTAGGAACTCATGACAGCCGTCAGTCAGAGAGAGAGATCGGAAGTTCTCCCTGACTACGGGCAGACATGTGCATGTAGGAAGAATTCTGTGAGAGTGCAAGGAGAGGGGGTGCTAGAAAAATAATCCTTAATGTGATAGCAGGAGTCAAGCTCTGCTCTGAGTACAATTTGTAATTAATATTGGCATATTATATTTTTAAAAACCACATATTGAATAAAATATTGCTTTATTTTGATTAATTAAGGATTCTTCTATATAGGTTTTGTGCACAATGATCTGTTTGAATAAGAGCACAGATCACACACAAACTAGGTCAAGGGCAGAAATTATGTTGCTGAACCTAACCTTAGGTCTCTCCTTGATCCTCTTGTTGGAAAAACAAACATGGATATTTTCGGTCAAACAAGAAAATCATTATTCAATGACATCTCTATCAGCGACAGTTTTCTTCTAAAGCAAGGCATAGTATCAGGCTGGAGGAAGGAGGTGTTTCCAATGTTTTTCACCATAACTCAAAAGTAAACTTACGGATAGTGGGGGTCAGGTGGGGCAACATAATTGAAATTTTACATGGGATAAAACCCATGCATGATAGGTCTAGAGGGAGAACTGGTCCCCAGATCCTATGATGCTAACTGAATGCTGAACGCTGATTCTCTGAGATCTCAGGACCAAATCCTGAATGCGCCCAGGATGGCAGTTCTGGCTGCCTGCTGGATGAACTGGACACATTACCAAAGGCAAGGGGAACAGTCATCCAGATGGAGGTGCCAAAGCCAGCATGGAGGCCTGCAAGTCAGCAGGCATCAGCCTCCTACACCTCAACAGCTGATCTGAACCTGGGTAAGATAGCAGCTGCAGGAAAAGGAACATGTATGCAGCTCAGCACATGCATGCTGGGGTGGGATGGGGGGGACCACAGGGCAGCACATCTCCACTGTAAGGAAAAGACAGATATGGAAAGCTTCCCCATCGCTAAGAATGACTATCTTTGGTGTTGCGACTTGGCAGTTTTTTGTTTGTGCAGATCCATCAAAAATGCATCCACCGATGATCTCAGAGTGAAATGAGATTGAGTGGCTTTTTAGTGGGATGGTGTTTTTTGCAGGGGAAGGAGGATCAGTCAATTTCACTGTACATGGGTTATACACTGACAATAAATGTTATTATTATGCCTGCCTGAGGCTTTGCCACCTACCAGAGGGGTGGTTTCTTGGGGAGTCCCCGGCCTTTCCCCCCCTCTTCTCCTGTCCTGGGCTGCTTGCACCAGGCTGGGGGGGGTCATCCTCGTCTTCTCGCCACATGCCATGCGGTGGGGAGGGGATCCAAAATGACGACCACAATTTTTCTTTTGAAATTGTGGTCAAAAAACACACCAAATCACCACAGAAACATGTGAAATTTATTTATTTTAAATGCCCGAACTTTTATAGTAGCAGCAGTGGGTTTTTTATAGCAATAAAACGTCGTATTGGTTTTATTTTATTTTATTTTTTATTTTTTAGACCTGCCCATTTGGGCTGGGCATGGGATGGGACCATACAAATTGTTTGAACCATTCCACCAATGGTTGACTGACACTTCTGGATGTCTCGGAGGACATGAAAAGCCGAGGCACCTTCCAGAAATCGCAGTCGGGTGTATGGATGTGGTTGAGGGAGGAGGGTTGGCTGCTGGTGCTGGTGTGATCCGATCAAGATTGAGGAGGGAGGCTGGAGGCTTTAGGATTTAAGTTAGGCAGGCAGGGAGGGAATTGAATTTAGAAAATAATTTCTTTGATTCCCTGCAGCTTTGTCTGCTGAAGGGAATAGCAGTTTATTCTTTATTTCTTCTCTGGCAGTTTGTGAGGATTTTTTTCTATATTGGATAAAGGGGGAGGTTCGACTGGGAGTGGGAGGTGTGGATTTATTTTAAAAATATATTATATACTACCATTTATTTTCTATTTTCCCAACTTCAATTTGCTTGCACACGCACACATTTGGGGTGCAAGCCAAGAACAGAACCTCTATCCTAAGTGATATCCTAACTGCCCACTCGCCCGTCCGCCTGTGCCGCCACCCGCCTACAGCCTGCGCCGCCGCCCGCCCACTCACCCACCCGCGGCCGCCGCCCGCCCATGGCCCCCGCCACTGCCGCCCCCCGCACATCCCCCGCCTCCCGCCCCCGCCCCGCCCACCGCTTAGGATGCAAAAACACCTAGCGCCGGCCCTGATTGCGGGACGCCCCTATGCTCTGGGAAGTCAAATCGTGCTACATCGCGGTGGAAATGACAAACGACAAACGGAAACGACAAATTTTTGAAAAATTTCGTGACAAACGAAAACGACCCAAAACGGACCTGTTCTGACAAATGAAAACTCGAAACTGCTGGGGGTGTGTGGTTTGCTTGCTCTGTTGCTGATTGTAGGTTCCTTTGTTCCTTTGTTCTTTTGTGATCTGCTGTGTGGCTGAGACGATCGTTAAGGGATTAACTGCTGGTGGCTGTTTAGATGGCTGTTTAGATGCTGGTGGGTTAGATGGCTGGTAGGTTCTGGCAGTATCCTGGGCTTTGGTGGAGTGGGGTCCTGTGTCTTGTGAATTCATTTTGGTCTGGCTACGTGTCTGTGGTCTCCCAATGTTTTTTTGGGGTGTGTGAGTGTGCTCCATGTGGTGACTGGAGTGGGGTGCCGCAGTAGATGGTGCAGTCGTGGTTTTGTTATTGGATGGTGGTTTCGTTTCATCTGTGGGAAGGGTCTGGGTTTGTGTTTGGTGTGGATGGAAGGTGGTGGCATCTTGTGTCCTTTTGGACCTGGTGTCAGTCTTTGTGACAGAGGCTCGTCTGTTGACCAGGGCTAGTTTCCAGATGTCAGGCAAGCGGGAGGTGTCATCACGTTTATTCATGTTGTTTGGGTGTTTCTCTATTTCAATGGCTTCCATGATTATTCGACTGTTGAAGTGTTCAGTTTTGGAGATGAGTTTGGTTCTTTCAAAGTCAATTTCATGACCTGTTGTTTTTATGTGCTGGAAGAGAGAGGAAGATTTGTAGGTTCCTTTGTTCCTTTGTTCTTTTGTGATCTGCTGTGTGGCTGAGACGATCGTTAAGGGATTAACTGCTGGTGGCTGTTTAGATGGCTGTTTAGATGCTGGTGGGTTAGATGGCTGGTAGGTTCTGGCAGTATCCTGGGCTTTGGTGGAGTGGGGTCCTGTGTCTTGTGAATTCATTTTGGTCTGGCTACGTGTCTGTGGTCTCCCAATGTTTTTTTGGGGTGTGTGAGTGTGCTCCATGTGGTGACTGGAGTGGGGTGCCGCAGTAGATGGTGCAGTCGTGGTTTTGTTATTGGATGGTGGTTTCGTTTCATCTGTGGGAAGGGTCTGGGTTTGTGGTAGATCTGACCAACCACTGCCTAACCAACACATACTTCATCCACAATGGACAAAGATACAAACAGATAGAAGGAGCACCCATGGGATCACCCCTCTCACCGGTCATCGCAAACCTATATATGGAACACTTTGAAACCAACGCGTTACAGAAGTCCGAACATAAACCCAAACTCTGGCTCAGATATGTTGACGACACCTTTGTTATCTGGCCACACGGGAAAGATAAACTGAACAACTTCCTCACACATCTCAACAGCCTACACCCCAAAATACAATTCACTATGGAAATAGAAGCCAACAACCAACTTCCCTTCCTGGACGTCCTAATCTACAAAAAACCCGACGGCTCCTTAGGACATACCATCTACCAGAAAAAAAACACATACTAACCGCTACTTAAATGCACAATCACACCACCACCCTGCACAGATCAACTCCGTAGCAAAAACCCTCATCTCCAGAACCAAACGCCCGCTGACAAAGACCACCTAAAAACTGAATTACACACTCTCTCGAATGTTTTAATTGCGAACGGATTCCAAAAAAACACCATCACCAAACTAATCCAAAAGGAAACACCCCCAAGAACCAAGAAACAGAAGAGAACAACGGCACCGCCCTCCTCCCTTACATCAAAGGCACCACAGACAAAATCAGCAAAATTCTCCACAAACACAATATCAAGACAGCCTTTTGCACCGACCAAAAAATAGCCAACATTTTAAGAAACCCTAAAGACAAGATTGAGCTAGAAAACCAAGGAGTCTACGAAATACCATGCAAAGTCTGTCCAGCCACATACATCGGACAGACAAACAGGAGAATAAGCGCACGCATCGCAGAACACAAGAACGCAGTCAAAAAGAAGAAAAATGTTCCTCTCTCTTCCAGCACATAAAAACAACAGGTCATGAAATTGACTTTGAAAGAACCAAACTCATCTCCAAAACTGAACACTTCAACAGTCGAATAATCATGGAAGCCATTGAAATAGAGAAACACCCAAACAACATGAATAAACGTGATGACACCTCCCGCTTGCCTGACATCTGAAACTAGCCCTGGTCAACAGACGAGCCTCTGTCACAAAGACTGACACCAGGTCCAAAAGGACACAAGATGCCACCACCTTCCATCCACACCAAACACAAACCCAGACCCTTCCCACAGATGAAACGAAACCACCATCCAATAACAAAACCACGACTGCACCATCTACTGCGGCACCCCACTCCAGTCACCACATGGAGCACACTCACACACCCCAAAAAAACATTGGGAGACCACAGACACGTAGCCAGACCAAAATGAATTCACAAGACACAGGACCCCACTCCACCAAAGCCCAGGATACTGCCAGAACCTACCAGCCATCTAACCCACCAGCATCTAAACAGCCATCTAAACAGCCACCAGCAGTTAATCCCTTAACGATCGTCTCAGCCACACAGCAGATCACAAAAGAACAAAGGAACAAAGGAACCTACAATCAGCAACAGAGCAAGCAAACCACACACCCCCAGCAGTATTTATAGAAGGACTTCAACTGAGATCACACTTTGCTTCAAGAAGAAAGAAGCCAGAACACCAGCCTGAAGATGACGAGTGAGACCTCGTCGAAACGTCGCCAAAACAACCAGATTTCTACACGGGAAGAAACCCGAATCCACCCTAACATGCATATATATATGTTGTTTCGCTCTTCACACAAGTGCCCATTCAAGAAGCCTTGACAGCTATCCACAACAAATACAACCCCCCCAAACACATCCTAGATCTGACCAACCACTGCCTAACCAACACATACTTCATCCACAATGGACAAAGATACAAACAGATAGAAGGAGCACCCATGGGATCACCCCTCTCACCGGTCATCGCAAACCTATATATGGAACACTTTGAAACCAACGCGTTACAGAAGTCCGAACATAAACCCAAACTCTGGCTCAGATATGTTGACGACACCTTTGTTATCTGGCCACACGGGAAAGATAAACTGAACAACTTCCTCACACATCTCCACAGCCTACACCCCAAAATACAATTCACTATGGAAATAGAAGCCAACAACCAACTTCCCTTCCTGGACGTCCTAATCTACAAAAAACCCGACGGCTCCTTAGGACATACCATCTACCAGAAAAAAACACATACAAACCGCTACTTAAATGCACAATCACACCACCACCCTGCACAGATCAACTCCGTAGCAAAAACCCTCATCTCCAGAACCAAACGCCTCGCTGACAAAGACCACCTAAAAACTGAATTACACACTCTCTCGAATGTTTTAATTGCGAACGGATTCCAAAAAACACCATCACCAAACTAATCCAAAAGGAAACACCCCCAAGAACCAAGAAACAGAAGAGAACAACGGCACCGCCCTCCTCCCTTACATCAAAGGCACCACAGACAAAATCAGCAAAATTCTCCACAAACACAATATCAAGACAGCCTTTTGCACCGACCAAAAAATAGCCAACATCTTAAGAAACCCCAAAGACAAGATTGAGCTAGAAAACCAAGGAGTCTACGAAATACCATGCAAAGTCTGTCCAGCCACATACATCGGACAAACAAACAGGAGAATAAGCGCACGCATCGCAGAACACAAGAACGCAGTCAAAAAGAAGAAAAATCTTCCTCTCTCTTCCAGCACATAAAAACAACAGGTCATGAAATTGACTTTGAAAGAACCAAACTCATCTCCAAAACTGAACACTTCAACAGTCGAATAATCATGGAAGCCATTGAAATAGAGAAACACCCAAACAACATGAATAAACATGATGACACCTCCCGCTTGCCTGACATCTGGAAACTAGCCCTGGTCAACAGACGAGCCTCTGTCACAAAGACTGACACCAGGTCCAAAAGGACGCAAGATGCCACCACCTTCCATCCACACCAAACACAAACCCAGACCCTTCCCACAGATGAAACGAAACCACCATCCAATAACAAAACCACGACTGCACCATCTACTGCGGCACCCCACTCCAGTCACCACATGGAGCACACTCACACACCCCAAAAAAACATTGGGAGACCACAGACACGTAGCCAGACCAAAATGAATTCACAAGACACAGGACCCCACTCCACCAAAGCCCAGGATACTGCCAGAACCTACCAGCCATCTAACCCACCAGCATGTAAACAGCCATCTAAACAGCCATCAGCAGTTAATCCCTTAACGATCGCCTCAGCCACACAGCAGATCACAAAAGAACAAAGGAACAAAGGAACCTACAATCAGCAACAGAGCAAGCAAACCCACACCCCCAGCAGTATTTATAGAAGGACTTCAACTGAGACCACACTTTGCTTCAAGAAGAAAGAAGCCAGAACACCAGCCTGAAGATGACGAGTGAGACCTCGTCGAAACGTCGCCAAAACAACCAGATTTCTACACGGGAAGAAACCCGAATCCACCCTAACATGCATACCTATACCCGTGAAAATCTACGAAAACATATATATATATATATATATATATATATGGTCAATAATAATAACAAATAATAAACACTGAGAATAAATGTTGTTGTTGTTGTTGTTGTTGTTGTTGTTATTATTATTATTATTATTATTATTATTATTATTATTATTATTATTATTATTATTATTATTATTATTGACCAAACATGGGTGCAGAGCCAGCACTGCTCCAAAAAGCCACATTCAAGGTCCTCTTGTTGAGGTCATATATCCTACAATGGGTCCATATAAAGGGAAGGTGACTTGCTAGGTACTCTGGACCCATTGTAAGATATATGACCTCAACAAGAGGACCTTGAATGTGGCTTTTTGGAGCAGTGCTGGCTCTGCACCCATGTTTGGGTCTGTTGCCTTGGTTAGAAGTTGGGATTGGCAGGTCTTCCAGGTCTTAAAGCACCAATTGCATTGCCTGGACCAGGGGTCCTCAAAGTTTTCAAACAGCGGGCTGGTCCACCACCACCCAGACACCACTGGGGGCCGGATCACAGTCCAAAAGCAGCTGCGGCGGCTTGCTTGCTCACAAAACAGTGGTTGGTGGGGGGGGGTTGCAATTGGTCCCAGGGGCCGGATTCAGGACCTTGGGGGGGCGCATCTGGCCCCGGGGCCTTAGGTTGAGGACCCCTGGCCTGGACAAACAACTCCTTAAGCTGAGATAAGGTTGCACACCCAAGGAATAGGGCGAGTTGTAAGCCGATCCCAACGAATCCAAAGGCAGTAGTGGACTGTATGAAGGACGCTCGGTATGGGATGGTGTTGATCCTGATGGCCAGTTGGTATTGACAGTAGCCGTAATTGAAACCAATGGTTTAGATTTCTTTTCCAACAATGGCAATTTTTTGGATCCTTTTTTGGGACCAATTTCGAAGTGGACTTTTTGTCCTTCTTAGATAACTGAGAGCCAGGAGATGAAGTTTGTGACTTAAAGATTTTTCCAACAGGTAAGTATTTAGGCAATGTCTATGGTTTTTAAGAGCCTGAGCACTAAAGCGCTTACAAAACTCACAGGAGTTCAGGCGATGGTTCTCTCCAAGGTAGTAGAGGCACCTGGAGTGCCTGTCAGAAAGGGGAATTTTCCACGCTCAACTCACACACTTCTTAAAGGGAGGCAAAAATGCCATAAAACACCAAAGGAGATCCAATCAATGAGGGAAAAAATAATAAAGATGTGGAGACTAACGATAGAGGAAACATCTAACGTGGAAGAGGGAACTGAGGATTTTGGCAGGAAGCCTCCCGCACATGCGCAGTGCGAGTGGGGAGGAGACTAATGAGCTTTTCTGTTGATAGGAACATCCAGAGATGTGCGTGTGCACACTGGAAACCCATCTGTGTGGCTTCACGACGGCCACGAAGAATCAGCATCAATGAGAAACCGGGCCTTCTTTGTAGTTGCCCCTCATCTATGGAAAAAAACTACCCTCAGGCATAGGCTTGTCCCCCACACTTACAATCTTCAAAAGCCAGTTAAAAACTTGATTCTTTAGGACAGTTGTCCCAGAACCTTAATCTTTATCCTTCTAACACCTGAAAATCTTTTATCCACCTTTTGTTATATATAATTTCTTTTTAATTTATTTTCACAGTATAATCTTCCTTTGTAAATACTGAAATCGACTACAGTTATTTTATTTTTATGGTTTTGTGTTTAATTTTAAGTTGCTGAATTTGCACTTTATTTGTTTGTTGTTTATAATTTCTGTTTTTTTAAATATTGCAAACCACCCAGAGAAGTCCTTTGGGTAGGTGGGCAGGAGACAAATCTAATAAATAAATACATAAATATTACATCCTCTTAGTGCAGGCATGTCCAAACTTCGGCCCTCCAGATGTTTTGGACCACAATTCCCAGAATTCTAAGCTTAGATGGCCAATGACAAATGACTGTGGGAGTTGTGGTCCAAAACATCTGGAGGGCCAAAGTTTGGACATGCCTGTCAGTGCATGGTTTTCCCTCTGTACTCTTTGGAGGAAATATCTTTTTGAAAGCAAAATTACTACCAATGTTTTTTATTATCTTTGTTGCACTTGTGCTCCACCAGTACAGCACAAATCAAGGAATAAGGAAAGGGATCTGGGCAGACAGAGTGGCTTCTTGAATCTGGGTCCATCATAAGAGTTGGAACAAGGCGGGGTGGAGACTGCTAGTGTGATTCATGAGCCTTCTTCATGCACAAACTCTGGTAGCAGCACATACCTGCTACAATTAAGGGCATGTGACATGTAAACTTCAGCAGGAATTATGGCCAACACTGCAACTGCCGGGCACATTTTTCTTCCTGCCAGGGGAAAATTTTATTTATTTATTTATTTATTTATTTATTTATTTATTCTCTTAGGCTCTGGCTTGCCGTGTTATGTGCTTTGCCATGTTTTACCCAGGTTGGATGCTCTTTACCTAGATTCTCTTTGCACCCTTCCCACAATCAGCTGGCCCAGAAACTACCCCTGCTCCGACACCTGTTCTGTCCTGCAATCATAGCTAGCATAATTATGGACCCATTCCTATAGATTCCCCAGAGACCAATGGGGCTTTGGAACCAGTGGATACAAGTCTATGCCTACCCTGGCAAGAAAATCTCAATTTGTCACATTTCACCACCAGTAAGGCATCCAGCTGTGCCTGTTTAGCTTGCAAAGATACCTTTAAGAACTATAACTTCTAAACTCCTTCAGCCAGCATGGCTGGAGAACTGTGGGAATTATAGTTCGGAAACCAAACAACTTTTCTAAAATCTAAGGGGACTTTTGGACATGGTAGGCCACAATTCCCATTTATTCTTCCACACTAGACAGTAGTAACACTACTTTCACAGTGCTAAAATTTGTTTTCATTGTGTGTCAGGTTCAGTTCCTGAGACAACTACTACATTTGTACAACTACCTCCATTATTTCCTCCAAATTTTTTATGTTGCATTCCCTACAAAACATTCACAAATGTTTTCCTTCTAGTTTGTATATTAGTAGAAATTCTACCCTGCATCTGCCACTCTTTTAAGATTATTTCTGGTACCATAACTAATTGAGGAGAAATAGCCTGTCAAATGTGTAGCCACTTCTCGTCTTTCCTCAGGAGCTTCACTCTGGAGGAATAAAGTGCATTCTGGGATATTATCCAAGAATAGAAATATAGGCACAAAATGCCTTTGTTGGCAAGCTGCCATAATATTAGTCTACAATAACCATGTCAAAAGCTTCACGAGGAATAAATCATTGAGACCAGAGGAAATCAGTGGGAGCAATTTATGGGGTGGGGTGGGGGAGTTTTATCACAGTGTAAACATGGCAAGTAAAAAAAAACCTTCAGATATTTCCTTAGGTTACCTATCCCTTTATATCAAGGATTTGCAAGTTACTGAGTTACCCTCAGGAGACACATCCTGCCCACCTCTCTTGAATAAAGTGCGCTACGTGATGAGG
Organism: Phrynocephalus forsythii; assembly: GCA_029282475.1. Classification (NCBI taxonomy): domain Eukaryota; kingdom Metazoa; phylum Chordata; class Lepidosauria; order Squamata; family Agamidae; genus Phrynocephalus; species Phrynocephalus forsythii. Next base: position 43,352,383 of record JAPFRF010000003.1, on the reverse strand, counting down.
GCAGCACAGGCTTTGCTCCTTATAGCTCTTGAAACAATGTCACAGGAAATGAATATAAATTCTTTTCAGCAGAATTAGAATTGACAAGATTTCCAAAGACTAGGTTACAACACAAGCAAAACTCCCCATTCAGTTCATGATGCTGTAGGTAGCTCTTCGTTGTACAAATTAAATTAATCAAAGTGGGTAAAAAAGCTAATGATCCACTTGGGAACAAAATTAGCTCCTTAATGAGAGAAATGGAGTTAAGAAAATTATAATAGAATGTTAGCAGATGTGCCCTTTGGAAATTATAAATCTGAAAAAAACCTCTCATGTAGATGACTTGAATTATCACTAAATTTTACTCTGGAGATATGATGTGAGCATACACATTAGAATCTATTCAGGAATATGACAATTTACATTGTTCATATGCCTAAAGTTTCTCAGCATTTTGGAATTAATCGGCCAGTTTTGTTTCTATGTGATTGGTTCTCTGGTGATTGCAGTTTTATTTAGTTTTATTCATGTAATTGTACTTGCTAGTATGAACAACATTTTTATACCACAGATGTTGCAGAGCAGGATGGGTTGAAAATCCTGCTATTATCTCTACGCAATGATCAGAGATAACAAGGTGATTCTCTCACACACTCATCAAATGACTCATTATACTACATGAGTCCACTCACCTGGATCCTAGAGCACCCAATGTTTGTGGGTAGCTCAACAGTTTGATAGCGGGTTAGAAACTGCAGTCCAAGAGAGGTGGGACCTAGGAATGGATGATGTACCAAAAATATATAGTCTGGGTAGAGATATGCTATCAGATACATTAGTGTGGAGGATGATATTAAGGTGATTGGGGAAGTTCCCATGCAAAAATAATATAAAATCAAAAGGATCCAATAAGAACTGGCTTCTTTTACACATAAACCTCTTTTATTTAAATTTATCAGCCAATCCTCTCTCTTTAAATTTAAAATAAAAGAGGTTTATGTGTTAAAGAAGCCAGATCTTACTGTATCCTCTTGATTTTATATGATTTTTGCATAAGATCTTTCCCAATCACCATAAAATCATTCCCCACACTGGCAGCTGGCAGCTCATCTTTTCCCAGATGGACCACTATCTTACTGGTACATCATCCATTCCTAGGTCCCACCTCTCTGCACACAATGTCCTGATCCCCTAGGGTGGTGTTGGCATGTTCTGATAAAGGGAGACAAAATGTTTTATTTCTATAATAGATAAGGGTGTTTTATTTCATTACTTGATGGAATGCTTGCTTGTGTTTTGTTTTGTAATGTTTCATAACTTTATGAAATGATAAAATTGCGTGTTATTTTGTTTTGTGCCTGACTCTAGTCAGAACTACATGCTAGACAAACTAGGCTGAACCATAGTAAGTCCTGTCACACCACACAACAATAAATTCTACTGCAATTCAAAATGGTGCCCAATCCAATTCTTCTTTGCTCCAAGTTTTACAGATACACTGCAATTTCAAGCAGTACAAGATCAGCCCCTTTTTCTACCAGGTGTCCTGACCAACCCTTTTAGACCCTTCTTGTTCACGTTCACAACCCTTTCATTCCTTCTTTAATCACTGTTATGTACAGTATTGTGGCTGTGCTTATTTGCAACAAGCAGTTCCAGCCTTAGGGAATCTCTGTTATTTCTAATAAGTGACTAGAGATAATGATAGGAGTCCCTTCATGTCTTTTACTGTTCAGCGAGGCAATGTGGATCATGCAAAGGACTTTTTCAATGGAGAGAAAGGCTTGCACCTCTCTCTGTGTGATACCAATGGGAATGGGCATCAAGGGCAGATGATGACATAGGAAGGTGGCTTGAAGCAAATCTCTCTACTCCATTGATATCAACTGGCCTGCTTCATGGAACCCAAACCATTTCCCATCCCTGATAAATAGAAGATAACTGGTGGTTAAAATGTTGTACATTTAATGTTAGCATTATTGTATCATGCTCTATCTTAACTGCCAAGATAATGATTTTCTGCAAACAAAATTTATATTAAATTCTTTATTATAAAATGTTTAAGGAGCGAATATATGTCAACCTATCCCAAAGAGGGGCTGTGCCTGAATCCTTAGCCTAGTAGCTTTTTCTCACTTTCCCAGGTGGCTTTCCCCCTTACCCCTTACCCCAAAATCTGGCTATGTTCTTTCCTCCTCTTACACTGGTCGTCTTGTTTCCAGGATGGATAAATTTTGGCAGATTTTTTCTTACACTGTATATACTGGTTGTTAAGCATGCAAGTCCATAAAGAGAGCCACAATGGTTCTAACAGCTGCCAGCATCACATGCTTATGGATTCCAGAAGCTGTCGAACCATTTCTAGGGAAGAGAGGCAATTGGTGAGTTCTTTCCCTACTGAACATTCATATGTTTCCCCAGATACAGTCCATTTATTTTTCATTTCTCTAACATGGGGACAGGCAGAAGCTCATATCAGGATTTACTAGCTCTCTGAATGATCTGCAATAGATGAACTTGGGTTTCTTCACATTGTTTAGAAGGGGCAGCCACATTACTCTGTGCAAGTATATCAGGCAAAATACAAAGAAACAAAACAAAACTGTTTTGTTTTAATGTGAGCTTTAGTGGAAGCATTCACTTCGTCAGGGGTATGGAAACAGATTCATTTCATTCTGTTTTCACATATTTGACAAGTGGACATGTCCACAAAAGCTCACATTAAACTTTGTTACTGGTAACTATAGATGTAACAAGGTGCCACTTGTATTTGTCTTTGTTTCATTTTGTTTTGTTTCTTTGGATTTGGCTGATTTACATGTTGTTTAATAATGGAAAAAACCAAGGGTCCTTTCTCTTCAGTAAATGAGGCTGCTCAAGTGAAGAAAGCTTAGGGACCAAAATCTCTTCTAGTATTGAAACAAGCCCCCAGGAAAGGCGTGAGCTGAGAAGCTCCCTCTTACCAAGCACCCTCTACAGGCCACTATTTGGAATGGTGAAGTGCAGTGTTTTATAAAGGATAAGAAATTGGTAAGCCTCACACCTTCCTCAAGCCTTCCCAATGGCCTTCTCTCAACCACACTGACAAAGTGGTTCAAGTTGAGAAAGCACATCAGGTCTCTTGTTGAAAAGTGGAGCATTATTACAGGAGGTTTAGGAAATGCAACAATATCAGGGGTGGGGGTTATAAGCCCAAGATCTAGATTCTAAGATGATTCAGAGTCATATAACTATAGAGCTATTTCTTTGAAGCCCATCTGTACTTGAGTTAACCCCCTTCAGACTGAGGCTGATCACTAGTCGAGCAGGGATACTGCCAGTATCTATGAGGAGCAGCTGGTCTGTTTGCCCGAAATAGTCTGTTTCATCTGTTCGTTATCCATGGGTTATCAGACAATTTCACATGGTTAGCCTCATAAAGCTTAGCTTCCAGAACATCTGGCTTCAGAACAGGCAGATATATTCAGACATCTCAGCAGCCCACATGTTAGAGTGGTTAGAGTATTAAAATAGTGCTAGCTATAAATCTCACAATTGTCAAGGAACACCTTATTACTTTGAATGAGTTTAAATCCATAGGGCTGGACAAACTGCCTCCAAGCGTATTGAAGGAACTGGCTGAAGAACTCTCAGAACAACTATCTGTTATTTTCATGAAATCATAGATGATGGGTAAATTGCCAGATGATTGGAAAAGGGCTAACATTATCCCTATTTTCAAAAAGGAGGAATCTCAGAACTACCAACCAGTTAGCCTGACATCAATCCTAGGGAAAATTCTGGAGCACATTATAAAGCAGCCATTCTGTGAGCACCTTGAAAATAACACAGTAATAACCTGAAGCCAACACAGATTTGTCATGGTGAGAATGCTGTTGAATGATGTATTGCAGTATATCTTGACTTCAGCTGAGCTTTTGACAAAGTGCCCCATGATATTCTGATTAGAAAACTAACTAGATGTGGCCTAAGTAGCACACCTGTCAGGCAGATACACAGGTAGTTACAGAATCATATGGAAGGAGGGCTTATCAATAGCTCCTTTGTAGAAGTGGGTACTTTGTATTGCTATCTGGACAATATGAAATGAATGGTGCTGTGGCAGCCCAGCACCCTCCCCACAAATGAGCTGGCCAGCTCTTCCCTGACTCCCTGCTAGCTGAATGTTTTGTTGTAGGGGCAAGATGGAGAACCTTGCCTGTGTAGGGAGGCGGGGCAAAGGACAGCTAACCAATGTGTGTATGGGCCCAATGATGTGGGAGCCTCACTCCAAATTAAGACTGGCAACTAGCCAATCCAGTTGGGTTCCTCTGGATATGAATAGGAAGTGCCTGCTTTTACTCCTTCTGAAACTCTAAGTCTAGGGTACATAATAATGGGCTCAAGTTACAGGAAGACAGATTTAGCTGAATAATAACTGTTAGAGCAATGCAACAGTGGAACCAATTACATAACTGTTGTGAGTTTTTCGGGCTGTTTGGCCGTGTTCTGGAAGTTTTTCTTCCTGACGTTTCACCAAACTCTGGCTGGCATCTTTAGAGGGCAAGGAGCTCAGGCAACTAGGAGGTCTCTCCTTACCCACTGAAGATGCCAGCCACAGAGTCTGGCAAAACATCAGGAAGAAAAACTTCCAGAACACGGCCAAACAACACAAAAAACTCGCAACAACTATCAGATCCCGGCCATGAAAGCCTTTGAGAATACATGGAACCAGTTACCTTGGGAAGCAGCGGTGTATTGGGGGGGCAGAAGGGTACATCTGCCCCGGGCGCACCAATCTGGGGGCACCTGGATGGGGAGCAGGAGGAGGAAGCCATGCACCCTCCCATCGCCCAGCGACGGCACCCCCTCCACCACCATGCGCCAGGTGAGCAGCGAAGCAGGCAGGCAGGCAGGAGCACAATGGCTGGCACCCTCCTCCTCCTCCTCCTCCTCCTCCTCCTCTTGCCTTGGTGGGAGAGGTGTAAGGTGCACACACACTACCGTGTGCATGCATACATGCACGCACACACACCTGTCCGCCCATCTGCCTGTCCGCACACCTACCCACCCACCCGCAGGATTCAGCCCCGTTGCTGGCTGGGTGCAATGTGGGGTGTGGCAGGAAGGGTGCAAAAAAGAAATTTGTCCCCAGGTGCTCCAAATCCTGGCTACGCCTCTGTTGGGAAGGTGCTCTAATAGTAGAGGAATTCAAGAGAAAATTAGACCACTATCTGTCAGCCCTCCTTTGATCTGAATTCCTGCACTGAAGAAAGGGTTGGATGGGATAAACTTATAAGCCTCTTTCCAACTTCATTATTTTACAGTTCTATGATATACGAGATATATGACCCACAATCAGTGAGAGGCATGCAGGTACAGTCGTGAAGTGATAAGCTCCAGCCAACACCCAGTCCAAGATACTTCAGTGTGTAAGAGGAAAAGGGGTTTTCTGAAAACATGGATAGTTGGAGCATAGAGTAAATTCTGAAGCTGAGAATTCTCTCAAATCTGCTGAATCCAGGCCTTATAGTTCTAATTTCTTATAGTGCCATTGACAGAATAATAAATGTTGAAGGCCAAGACCTGATTTACTCAGTTCCTTGAAAGTTACCAAACCCATATTTTACCCTTTTACTACTACTCAATAAATGTCTTTAGATAAGTACATTTTATTTCTGAACGTTTCCTTATCTCAAAGTTTCATTTCATTGTTTATTGGCGGTACTCTCCTTGTTTAGATTTTAATACTAATGAAAGCTAAAATAAGGCCCAGATGTCTATTAAAATATTTTAATACATAGTAATAACAAGTAGCCCAATAGCAGGAATGCAATTCATGGAAATTAATACAATTTCCTAGAAACAATATTCATCCCAAGCCTGAGTGAAGAACCTCCTCTATGTTGCTATACATTATTAAACAGCTTGGGATTGGAGACTAATATAAACTAAAAAGAAAAAAATGTAATTTACCCTGCATACACCAATGCAGCCAAACATAATGACAAAATGAAAATAATGACTGAGGCTGATCACTAGCCAAAGGAGACAAAATGAAAATAAAGAAGAAAAGCAAGTAAAGGACAAAATATTGCAGTGCTTTAAAGGCTATCATATGTTTCAATGTAAGTCTCATGGAATAAAATCTATTTCTTCAAACTTCAGAAGGCCCCATCTGTACATAATTAATGTTCCCATTAAAAACATTTGTAATATAGCAGTTTGGTCTTTTGGTTAATGTATTACTTATTGGCTTAAAATTCTGTTGTTTTGTGTTTCAAGTTGCACTAAAATAGCCTCACTATGGGACCTAGTTCTCTGTAACTTCACTTGAGTCAAATGGCCCTACTGTAGTTGCACCTACTATGCTAAGTAATAGGATTTCAGCCATTAGATCATTTTATTCAAGCCAGTTGAAGGATTTGGCCAATGCCACTACTTGACAACAGCAACAGAGTCAGTAGGCCTTACTTTTTAGTGGACCTACATAAGATTGCATGCTGTATTCTAGAACTAATGTGTGTGCTGATCTTGGATTTTTTTCATACTTTTGCCCTTTATATACATTTTTATATATTAGATTTTAAAAGAAAGAATGCAAGATATAAAATATCGGTGTCTGGAAAGAACCAGAATTCAAGATAGTAGTAAGTAGCAATCTGGATGATTTCAAAATGATGCCAATCTTGAAAATAACTTGGGCTGATAAAGGGGACATGTAAAAAAATGTTACATAATATATCTAGATGCAATGAACCAAGAATTTAAATGGAACAGTAATTCGTAGTAAGTGGACCAGAAAAGAAATTGGCTCCAAGGTTTGTTTGTTTGTTTGTTTTTAGTAAAACCCTTGCAGGGGTCAGAACAATGTATGATTATTTTATAAAAGGATATTGCAGTGAATAAAGGCAGAGTTTGTAAATCAGACAAAATGATAGGATTACTAAAAAGAGCACCCCCTCCATCTTTCTCGCAAATGGTGTACTCAGATTGCTTTTTTGTTTCTAACAGGGCATTAATACCCCCAAGTGGGGTCAGGAGAGGACACACACTAAACCTTTTAATATTTAAGGAATATTTCATATCACTAAAGTATACAGATATGTTTTTCACCAGAAAGGACGTTTGCGATAACTAAATAAAAGCACATAGAAAATAAAAAGCTCAGTCTGTCCCTGTTCCAATTTTGCTTGATTAATGCCAAAAGGAACTTTTTTTTACTGTGAATGTTAAAATACATGCCAGCATCTCTGCAACTGCAGAATTGAATAGTAACCTGTTTCTACCTTGCTTCCAAATCTAACTGTGAATAATTGAGTCATCAGGGCAGGACATTAAAACTGAGGCAGGCAAATTAAGGCCCATTCAGATGCCATTAGTTGTTAGACTGCAACTCCTAGCATTCCTCACAGTTGGCTATTCTTGTTAAGGCCTGGATCAGGGCCAGCCTTATTGTAGAACTGAGTGAGGTGGCTGTGCCAGGGATGTCAAGAAAGGGCATCAAATAGCTTGGGAAAGGATGTGTTACTGTCTCCACTTCCTGGTGGTGAGTGGGAGAAGTACTTATAAGGGCTTTCTGTCTCATGTGCCAAATTAAGTTGGTTGGTTTTGCATATTAAGCCCTTTGACTTCGTTGGGAGATGAGAGCTGGTTTTTCTGCAACATGATTTGGGACAGCACTGGCTAGAGCTTAGAAATGTAAACCAACATCCATGTGTCTGTCCCCCCTTATATATATATAAAATATTTATATCCTGCCTTTTCCCCCAAATAGACCCAAGGTGGCTTTAGATTGTGATTCCTGGTTTCATTTCTCAGAATGAGCAGCAAAACTTTTGATCCACTGGTTGGAATGGCTTCTGATACTTAGACCTAGTAAAAAGCCCATGACCAATAAAGGAGTGTTTGGGATGAGCAATTGTGTATTCCTACAAGTTGATGCCAAAGTTGTATAAAATAAATAAATAAATAAATAAATAAATAAATAAATAAATAAATAAATAAATAAATAAATAAATGTTGTCTCTCTTGCTTTAAATCAAGAATATTTTTTTTTAAAAAAACATTCTGGATCAGACTAAAGGCCCTGTTTGACCCAAGATTCTCTAACAAACTAGAGGCCTCTGGGAAGTCCATAAACGGGACATATGCACAATAACATCCACTCATGTTTCCCAATAATTTATGTTTAGGTTGAGAAAGCATAGAAAGCCTGAACATGGGCAGTGTGAAAAATCCTCCATTACTATACTATGATTTGGTTTTCAGTGACATGTGTGGTTTTATTACATGGATACTGGTAACATAAACTGCAAGGTCTATTTGCTGCCTGTTATAGATGAACAGCAGTGCAAAATGTTCTTGAAAGACTACCCACTTCCAAGAGAATGTGCTTGAATGTTCAAATAAGCTCCTGTGAACTGCTCCAAGTTTCCCACCTTTGGAAATAAGGCTGGTAATGATACTAAGCAACAGGACCTTTCCTATTATGGCATTGGAATGGGCTGCAAATAGAAGTCTGCCTGGCATCCTTGTTGCTTTTCTTTTATTTCTTTTGCTTCTCCTTGGTGCTAAACCAAATATTGTATTTGTCCAGGTGCTTAGGTATTGTGCTCTCTACAGGCTATTATTCTGCTCTGTTTATTGTGATTTAATTATTTCATTCTCCCCAGATCTGTCCAGCTGACAAGGAGCCCAATAAGCATAGCAAAATACTCAGAAATGTAAATAAATGTGTGCATATTAAAATTGTTATATGAATATATCCAGAGCTTGAACCACAATTCTCAAATTCCCAAGCAAGCAGCTTTACCAAGTTCTACCATATGTCATGATGTTTTGTAAATTTTCCCCTCTGCACTCTTGTCCATTGTAAATATATTTTATGTCCTACCCCACAACAATCTAGATAAGGAATTCCTACTATACTATGCATTTATAGTTTACTGTTAAATAACTGTGCTCCAGTTTAGAGCCAAGAATAACATTGGCTCTTCAATCATGTTAATTTTTAAAGCAAACCAAATACTATGACACAAATACAAGATATGAATACTGTATGTCAAAAAAACCACCCACTCATGTGTACACTGACACTTCCTTCCTTACAGGTGTGAATAACTGTTATAAATTTATATTAATGAAAAGAGCATTGGAGTCTGCCAACCCTACAGCCATTGTCAAATGAGTATATAATACATTTCTTCCTTCAGGGTGTTAACGTTTTTCCAAGCTTACCATCGGAAAATATAGCTCAGAATTTTGAAACTTGGGCTAATGATATCATGCAACAGGGTGATCATATGTAGTAGTTCAAATGTGAAATGCCCTCCATTTGGAGACTTGATTGACATCTGCATGGGCATCGTTTCAGCATCAAGTCAAGACACATTTATTAGAGTGTTCAAGAAGTTAAGGATTCTGCCCTCTGCAGATTTAAGGAGGAGATTTAATGGCTTTAAGGAGGAGACCTAACAAAAACAGTAAGCCCAAAACATACATCAAATATTAGCATTTGAATATTACATTACAGGAAATGTAGATCAGAAAAACCAAACATATACTATATTAATGCCAAGAATTATTTTGTACACGCCTCCTCTTCTAATACGTGTTGCTTATTAACAGCATCCTTATCCCATTATGGTTGTTTCTGGATGATTCTCCCTCAAGCTGTGCATCAGTGCTTTACACTGTGACCAGCTTGCACACATGGCTTCTTCAGGCATGGGGCTGTGAGGTGAAGTGCCCATCTAATAACCACAGTGGCTGTACTGATTGGTTAATCATGTAAAGCTACGTGTAAAGTCCCAAATGCAATGCCAATGAAGAAACCTGGCTTGAGTATTGCACAAGGGTTTGGGAGATCCACTTTTAAGTCTCCAGATGGGCATACAGTAATTGAGTCTGAGAAACCTTGGATGGGCCACTCTTACTCCTAGCCTGCTCCACCTCACAGGGCTGTCTTAATGGACAGTGTGGGAAGAATGTTCATGCAATATAAATGTAATGTATAAATAATGCAGAATAACACAGAGAGAATGGCTACTGTTCAGAAACTATGGGAGGACAGACAATACAAGCAAGCATACCAATATATTTGAAAGGCAGTATTAAATGTAAGGTATATTTCAAGTCCCTCCTTCACTAAATACTAAATTTCATGATTGGTGTAAGAACGCAAAAAGGAACGAGACTGTAAGCGAGATAAATGGTGTTTGTGTGTTTGTATACGTTGACGTCATTTGAATGTAACGATTTTCTCGTTCTGTGCCGTCCTTTTCTATTTACAGACGCAGCTGTTTCAGGAGCCATGAGGGAAGGCTCAGAGCAACAGGCTCCGGCTTCTGGTGGCCCGCGAGCCACGAACCCTCGTTTCCATTATAAACTGCCATATTCAAGGGAAGGCGAGGGCTGAGACCCACTTTCCTCGATAACGTCTCCCTCGCCCTCCCGCCTGCCTCGCCGCCGTTTCTCTCGGAGGCCCATTCCTCTTTTGATCCGGAGTCCGTCGCTATTTTTAAAGATCTGACACCGCCGTGGCTTCTGTCAGGTCCTGAGAAGCGGCTTCTTTTGGGGTGGGCGGGGGCGGGGGAGAAGGAATGCTATTTAGAAAAAACGCACACATCCGAGGACCATTTTCTGTTATCACTTTATTTTGAAGGGTCTTTTTTTAATGATTTAAGAGCTACCTCCAGCGGCATTTTTCAATTAAAAAAACAACAACACCCCTCTCCAGAATGGAGGAACCCTTTCCCAGCCGCTCCCTTCCCTTCCCTTCCCCTCCCGCTGCCCGCGAAAGCAGCTTCGTCAGGCATGCTCCGTGCGAGCCCTTGACAGCGCGAGGCGAACCGTCTGACGGCCTCCTTTCTAACTGGCTGCTGCCTGTTGCTAACCCACGTGACCAACGGGCGGCTCACGCGATCTTCCCCTCGCGGAGGCGGCCGCCTGCTTGTTATCCCGCGAGCGTCCGAGACCGTCAGGCCAACCTTAAAATTTCAGAGGGGAGTTAAGCCGTTTGTCTCATACGTAATCCTCGATTTCGCCGAACCTCCTGGAAGAGGCACGCCTGAGGGAAAGTGTGGTACCTCAGGTGGACAGGAGATGGCACTGGAAGCCCTTCTGGACTTACTAGATCGGCTCTCCCCGTTTGGTTCCTTCTGCTTCTCCGTTGGCACTTTGTATTTTAGACACAATAAACAACATTGCAGGACCCTTGTCTGGTTGATTCATCTTCTGTTCCCTTCTCTGCAACCCCCCCCGCCCCATTTAGAAGTAGATACCTGCTGAAAAAATTAGAAATACTTTCAAGGCTGCCTTGGAAGAGGTAATATTTCGGAGTAAATTCTGAATCCAGATGTGATGCATCATTAACAGTTGATCTACAAATACTGGACTAAGGTTTTAGATGCCAACACCTCCATGGGATATCTGCGCCTTTTACAAAAAGATGGCCACAATAGTTCATGGTTTAAACTAGAGATGGGCACAACTAGGGAAAATGACGTTTTCGAGTTGTCGTGTGTCGGAGGCAGCCCGTTTCGGCTCGTTTCCATTTTTCGAGAAATTTTGCAAAAAATTGTTTTGTTTTTCATTTTTTTGTTTGTCGTTAGTACTGGTTTTGGGGGGGGTAGCAGGCTCCTGGAGGCACCTCTCTGTGGGTGCCTCCTATCCTCACCCGCCAGCGCTGCTACAAAAGGGCATGCATAGCCATATGCTATGGATATGCATATTGCAGACGCAGCAGACTGGCAGAGGCACCCCTCTTTGGGGTGCCTTCCCTGCAACAATCGGTGAGACACAGTCAGGCAGCACTTGCAGGCATGGTTTGCATGGCACACAAATGCTGCTGCAGGAGTCAGCCAGAGCCACAAGTGACAGACTGGCAGACTCTTTGCACCCGCTCCAAGGGAAATGTACTTGCGTGTAGTGCAATGCAAGTAGATCTGGCTTAGGGTTAAGACGGGTTAGCGCAAGGTAGTGGGCGGCATATAAGTTGAATAAATAAATAAATAAATAAATAAATAAATAAATAAATAAGGGGGTGCCTCTCTGACCCACTTAGAAGGACAGTGTATTGGGGTGCACCTCTGGGTTAGGCTAGAAGGACAGTTAGGGTTTGGGTTTGGGCGGGTATGATTAGTGGGCTGTTTATGCCTGATTGGCACATCCCAGAAGTCTCTGTGGTCCACCTGGCCAAGTAGCCATGCGATTGGTGGAAAATTTCCATGGTCCACTCCCATGGGCGAGCCCATCATTGCGAATGTGCAGTTGTAAAAAAATAAAAAAAATAAAATAAAATAAAATAAAATAAAATCAACGGAGACGATTTTTGCAAGAAAAACCCACTGCTGCTACTGTAAAAATTCAAGCATTTAAAATAGCTAATTTTCGCATGTTTCTGTGGTGCTTTGGTGGGGTTTTGGACCACAATTTAAAAAAAATATTGCAGTCGCCATTTTAGATCCCCCTGCACTGCATGGCAAATGGATGCGCCCTCCCAGCCTGGTACAGTCTCCAAAACCTGGCCATGCGATTGGTGGAATGGCTCCAAAAATTTGCATGGTCCACTCCCATGGGCGAGCCCATCATTACGAATGTGCAGGTGTAATAAAATAAAATAAAATAAAATCAACGGAGATGTATTTTGGCAAGACAAACCCACTGCTGCTACTGTAAAAATTCAAGCATTTAAAATAGCTAATTTTCGCATGTTTCTGTGGTGCTTTGGTGGGTTTTTGGACCACGATTTCAAAAAAAATATTGTGGTCGCCATTTTGGATCCCCCCCGCCCGCACATCGCATGGCAAAGGCAGATGAGACGATGCCCCCCCGCCTGGTACCAGCAGCGCAGCAGTAGCACTAGCCAAGGAGAGGGGGGCAGGGAACACCCCCCCCAAAATAAAACACCCTTCTGGCCTGGTAGGTGCCCTCAGACAGTTTTCGCCTGCTTTTAGGGCCGGGAATCGGTTTTTTTTAATCTTTTAAAAACTTTTTTTCTGTGCCGCTTGGCATCGCAGGATCGCTGCGATGCCAGGAACGACCACGACAAATCAGACCCAATTATTCTTTAGTCGGTTTGAGTTCGAGTTCTGGCGGAGTAATTCCCATTACCGTTTCCGTTGCGTAACGGAAACGAGTAACGGAAACGGGAATTCCGCTAAGTCGTGCCCATCTCTAGTTTAAACCTTTTCCAACTAAACTGCACACATTAGGGCTATCTATTGATTTTCTTTATGCCTATGAGCCCAAGGCAGTGAAATCTATCCTAGAAAAGCGGACTAGGGATATTCACTTTCAGCACTCTACCTCAACTGCCCACAAAACTTCCTCTGAATTGCATTTCGGACTAAACTTTAAATTTTTCGAAAGTACTAGATATTTGGAAAATCTGACTATCCCCAAATACCGGCATGTTTTCTCAAGGGCTCGATTTAACTGCCTTCAATCTGCAATTTTAGACAGGTTTTATTCTGTCATCCTTTACGAAAACCGATTGTGCCCTTGTAATAACAAAAAAATTGAAACATTGAATCATGCCCTCTTTGTATGTAATTTTTATAGAAATGAGCATATTAAATTACTCCAGCCTATAATGAGTGTCTTCCAAGGTAGGACTTTGAACTTGTACAGGTACTTAAAATGTTTATTAAGTGACACGAACAAAGGGACCACTGAATCAGTGGCCAAGCTTCTCTTCTCTGCCCAAAGAATACAGAAGACAACTTTGGCTTCTGTTAGCTCTTAATGTAATTGTGTTTTCCTTCCAAATCATGTTTGTGCAATTCATTTTTACTACCTAAATTGTTTTAACTATCTTGAAATATTGTAATGGTTTTATCCCTTTATCTTTTTAAAACTACATGTGTATACTTTCTATTTTATTGGTTGGGCCTGTGACAGTAAATATTGTTGTTGTTGTTGATCTACAACACAGCCCTAAGTTTTCATTCAGACTATGAGACAAAACCAAGAAGGGGAAAAAAGACAAAATGGGCACCTTAAAGTCTACAATTTTTAATGTAAGCTTTCTTAAGCTCTGGAGAAGTGGACTGGTCCACAAAACCTTTATTTTTAATTTATCTACTTCTACTTATCCAGTCATTCAGGCTGTGGCCAGATTCCTTTCTCCCTAATTCTAGCCTTTTTGTGTGTTCCAGTGGCCCTTCAGATAATGTACATTTGGATTAATACTTGAATCAAGATAAATAAAATATTTTAACAATTTCAGTGTTTTTGTACAGAGCAGGAATGTGCACAAGGATAATTATAAAAGATGCATGAAATATCTCAAACTTTATTTAATTAACTCTAATTCAGAAGCCATTACACCTATTCTTCAGCATTTTATAGTTTACTTTTTAAAGAGCACCACTACAATGAAGGCTTACAAACTGCTAATAAACCACAGAGATAAGGATATATCGCACATATGCCATCCCAAACCAATCATTCTGGAATGTTGCAGATTATTTCTCTGTAGGCATCTCAGTAACATACATTTTCATTCTAATTGCCCAAAACTTTACAGGATATAAAAACAAACCCTTTAAATTCCAAGTCAATCCCCATGCTGTAGCAGTGGCTTTTAGACACAAATATACACAAATCTGTTTCAAACTTGTCAGGTTCCATCTAAGAAAGAGCAGTTATGCCTGCAAAATTTCATCCATTTCTTTTAAAAAACAAGTTATCGGCGATTCATTTCCTTCAGAAAGTTAAAGGCTGTTTTTCTGAACTTCGACAGGCTGTATCCCCTCATAAGCAGTTACTACATTGTCAAATGTCATCCTATTCAGTCAAATAGTAAAATAAATCACTACAGTATTTCATATGTTCCAACAATAACAATTCATTCATTTACTTTATATATTTCTTGCTTTTCTTGTAATAAATGGGATCAAAGCAACTTTGGGGAACTAGAGCTTCATCTCTGGATAAGTCCTCAGAGGTATATTTCCCAAAGCCAGATTCTGAGTTAAAGCCAGATTCTAAGTTGTAGCCTTAAAATTTCTTTTGAATTTTGGAGGAAAATTAGCATGAACATATATGGAATCTCTCTGTTGTGCATCCTTGAGACAGGATTTAGACAAACACAAATGCACAGTAAGATACCGTGTTTCCCTGAAAATAAGACCTACCCAGAACACCGGGAAAGGAAAGCACAAACATGTGGTGTGCCCATGCTTGTGTGTGTGTGTGTGTGTGTGTGTGTGTGTGTGTGTGTGTGTGTGTGTGTGTGTCAAAAGAAAGTACAGGAACAGCCCACTTAACGTGTCCTTGCAGCAGTGTGTGAACGGAGCTGAGTTGCCACCGCTGCCTTCTTCCAGGTGCTGAGGGGCGGCCGTGAAGCTGCTGGTCCACAGGCCCTCCGCTGCATTGGAGCCATGGAAGGGAAGCCCCTCCAGCAGCCCCCTCACACGCCACCAGAATAGCTGCAGCTGCAGCAGCAGCTATGGCAGCAGCAGCAGCAGCACTGAGGAAGTGCCACATTTGCCAGCCAGGAACACGGATGCTTGTGACAGCAGCTCCTCCTCCTCCTCCGGCTGCCGTCGCCACCGCCACCACTTTCAGTCTCTGGGAGCTGCTGTGGGGCAGTGGAGTTAAGAAAGTTAAAAATAAGACATCCCCTGAAAATAAGCCCTGGCGTGTCTTCTTGTGAAAAAATAAATATAATACAGTGTCTTATTTTCGGGGAAACACGGGTATTTAGTTATATTATTATTATTTGCACCAAAGCTGAACATTTTGTTTAAACTTACTATAGAACAGTATATTCATACAATCATATGGATAGATTCATTTGAGTACTGGGTTCCTTGTACTGAGTTCTCTTATTGTCAGGACCAATTTTCAGTTGCATCAAATTAGTTATTTATGACTGCTGTATAAAGCACAGATAAAACAACTGGTTTTCAGGTAAAAAAAGCATTATATGATTGCATATAACATTAATCAAAGATGGATTTTACAGTCTGACCCCAAACTATAATGCCTCACAATCTACCCTGTGGAAATGAGAATTAATTTAAAATGCAGTGCAGGTGGGTGAAAGATTAAAGCACCTAGTTCTGTACAAATTTAAAATGTGATTGAATGAAAATAGACAAAAGTGTCTGAAAGTCAACATCAATACCACCCATCATAGTTACAAAAGAGATGAAAACTGACTTCTGTTAAGCTCACTAGACACCAGCGCTTGATAGTACATACTACATTCCACTTAGAATGCTGAACCAATTCAGTAAAATGGATTGGCATGTAGAAACATAGATAGCTGGTTTCTGTAAAGATACAAATAGGTTGGACATGCATTGCTTTAGCAAGGAGCCCAGTGCTTTTTTGTGGGAGGTGGTTGATCTACCCTTTTCTGGCTTGTCACAGTAAAGAGCATCTGCTCCACAAGAAGATTGAGGGTTGGTTGACCTGGTTCCAGAGGGCTAGTATGCCTTCAGCTCTGTGCTTCGTGTTAGCCACATGCATTCCTGGGGCCCTGGAGTGATTTTGGGGAATAGGAAGCAGAAGGATGTGCTTTAATTTCTCCAGTTCTAAGGCTTGCAGATGTGGGGCATTGTAACCGATGGTGGTTTTCTCCAACTCTTTCACCCTTGCAACTACTAGCTCTAGCAATAACATCCTGTTGTTGTTTTTCTTTGAATGCTGGAAGTGCTGTCAAGAAAGTGGTAGGTCCGGACCTACTCAGATATTGGCCTATTTGGCAAACATGTTGATCTGGGAATATGAGTGGCACTTAAAGAACACTCTGAAAAAGTAACATATCCTCCACATCTAAAAATTGTAAATCTGGATTCTGCCAGACACAGGTTATGCATTTATGCATTACCAAATATTAAATGAAGAGTGGCAAGATGTCTCTGAAGATTCTAAGTCATCCAGGTGAGTTTATCTGAAAAAAAGAAGTCCAGTTGCAATGACTCAACTTCCAGATGAACAGTGGTTAATGAACAGTTAACTTTCACTAAAAACTGGAAAACAAATGCAGTGGTACCTTGTATAAAGGAATTAATTCGTTCTAAATGAAATTTTGTTAAGCAAATTTTCCCTTATACAAATTTCCCATAGGAATGCATTGAAAACAGAGTAATCTCTAATTGCAACCATTTTTATGTTGTACGGATTTACCCCATAGGCGATTCTGTTAAGCAAATTTCCCCTATCTCCAGAATTTTTTATGCTGTACAGATTTTATGTTATACAAACTGTTTATTGTACGAGGGTCCACTGTAATCAAATAGCATTGGAGGAATGGTATGGGAATTATGGAATATGGCTATTAATAATAAATTGACACATGATATTAAAATTAGGAAGAGATTGAAAAAACATCTAATGATTTTATAGTAATAGGGGATAAATTGCTGGCACATGTATTTCCAAAAGGTAAAGGGTACACACCAGGAGAAGAGTCAATGTATTTCTGGAGAGAAACATCTTTGAGATGGCTTTGCAGCTGAGACTCCTGTTGGTTGCAATCATAGAACTGAAGTTTTTAACTCTTCAATTCATAGTAGATCAATAACATAGATTTGGATCATACATCATTCATTTGGGTTGGTCCTCAGATATTCCATCTTCTTCACATTCAGGCACAGGCCCAACATTATCAGATGGTCACCCCATATTTAGGTTTGGCACACAAGATCTGCCTTACTCTCCGATGCAATCATGACATCATCAGCCTAAAGGAGCATCCAGGGTACAGGATTCTGCAGCTCTTGATTGACTGTGTCCATAACCAGACTGAAAAGAAGCAGGGAGAGTGCCAGTTCTTGGTGGACATGATATTATATGAAAATCTTGCAATGTACCAGCAGCAGACTGCACACGGCTCTTTGACAATTTATAGAGCAGTTTGACACAACTAAAAAGTTCCTCTGAGATTCCATGATGTCGTAGCGCATACCAGATGACATCATGTAGAACTCAGTCAAATGCTTTCTCAGAATCAAGGAATGCTGCATGCACTGGTTTACATTTCTCTCTGTGTTGTTTGAGTAGCACCCAGGCAGCATGGATTGTGTTGATCGTTCTGCAGTACTTGACAGAGCCAACTTGATTGACACTTAGTTTGATTTGTGTGTTGATGACTTACTCAGAGATTTTAACAGTATGTGAAAGTAATCTAATTGGTCTCTAATTGATGCATTCAGCAGGATTCTCCTTCTTTTTCCAGATTGGCACTGTTGTGCTTTGTTGCCATTCAGGTATCTTCTTCTCCAGCACAATCTGGTTAAAGATTGTAGATCGCTGCTTTCTGTCTCTTGCAATTTCTTTCAGATCCATCAAGTTCCATCTGTGTAAGGTGGTAACTGCCAATGAACAAATTCGAGGTCCCTACTCTCCCTTCCTTGGCCAATATCCTACTGATATTCCCACTAGGAGAGCAGATCTGCTGACTCAGTGGGATTTCTATGTGTTGAGTTACCATTGAACAGTTGATTCAATTTGTCTACTACTCTTAATTGACTTGAATCTTTTACTGAACTTAACGTTTTACTGCCCATAGTCTTTTTCTGGGCCTGGACAACCCTGTAAAGACTGAGGGTATGTAAAGTAGGAAATATAGCAATTCTGTGCTTTTAGTTAAAACTGGGGCTTAACTGTGACTTCCACCCAAGTTTTCCAGATTCAGATGGACCAACTTGTCTCTTTTATACTAATAATATGGATGTAAGATTCTGTTTCTTAAAGGAAGCATATTTGCTAAATGACCATTTCGGCTGCTCAGTAATCTCGGCATAACCTGCTGGTAAATCCCTTAGGCCATATACCTGTTAAATAAATCCATTCAAGCAAATAAATGCTCCAAAAACCTATTACTGCAATAAAATAACGCAAACATATGCCTCTATTCTAAAACAGACTCATTGATTTGTGCACAACCATCTCCTTTCTAAACAAGTGATAGGAAGAAATATGCTGCACTGCATGAAGTCAATGAAGGTATGGAACTATAACCTACTTTATTCTGGTGTCATTCAGGGTCGTATTGCTTTTAGTGCTTTTGCTTTTGGTCAACTAAACATTTCTCCACAAGGTAGCCTTCCCTATTCTGTGCATTATATCCCTGCATGCCTAATGGAAGCCATGCTGATTCTCTACGAATGCCCCATTTGTTTACTTGGCAGAATGTGGAAAGCCAGCCAGGAACTGACATGGGCAGACAGTAAACAAACCCGCCAACGTTTGTTTTACACAGGGCTTGTTCTTTCTAGTCCTGCTTCTCTGCTGTCTGAGTTTTGAATTAACGTATCAGAGCGTTATTTGAGAGTATAGACACATTTTATGTCTGGTGCAGAGTGACAGAAGTTGCAGAATGTAAAAAAGAAGTCTTTCACATGTATGCAGCAGTTGGTTTTAAATGAATATAAATTCCTAACTGCTTATAGAATGGGGACAGTAGAATCACAGCTAAGAATGTGTATCTTCCAGAGTGCCTCAACTGGTCTTTGGGTGTGATACTTACCACATATGGACTATAGTCTTGGAACGAGTGTTTTTTGTCACATGTCAGTTTGGATTGTCTTCCATCCCACCCCCTACTGTTTACCACCCCCTGCTGTTTCCTTTCCTTTCTGGGAGCACTTGAATGCCCTCCTCTCTGCTTTTTTCTTACAGGATCAGGTCCTTCTTGTGGAAAGGCATTATTAATGGGTTGCTCCATCCCCCAAGCCTTTCCCCACCGAAAAGAAGGGTCTGTTCCTGCAAAGAAGAAAGAAGAGAGTAGTCTTCAGAACATGGAAAGGAAGTGAAACAGGGTGGGTTGGGTTGGGGTGGGGTGGGGTGAAGGAGAACTCAAAAATATGAACTCAAGGAGAGTTTGTTAATTTTATTAATTAGGGGTTTTAAAAGAAGGGATCATCTAATATATTGCAGCATCTTATAGATGGAAAAATACAGTACTACTTTTATGTTGATGCTATGATAGTATCCCAGAACTTGATAAATTCCTGTCAAAATGCTTTCAGCAATGCCTTAAAATGAAAATTTTCATATTAACTAAGATGTCTCTTGCTACAACACAAAGTACTTTCTACTTGCACTGTTTTCAAAATGTTAATTATAGTCTTGTTTCAAGCAGAAAAACAATTATAATAGCTACACTATGTGTGACTAGTTGCATACAGAACATAGAAAAACATTCTATAAATGTTAAAAACATTCAACAAATAGTTGTTCATAATCAGTTACCTCTATGATAAGTAATGGGGTGATAGTTACATTGCTACAGAAGAAGAAATGCAAAAATAGCCACAAGTTTACTTTTTGTGTTAAGTAACATTTTCCAGTTGTACCGTATAACAAAGTTTTATATATTCGTTTGTCAATTTTAAGTGGCAAGAGATGTGTTGTTTGTTTTTATCTTTTTAATAATAATTATATGTCATCAAGATGATTCCAAGTTAGGGCAATCCTTTCCAGGGTTTCCTATATATAGTACTCATAAGGCATTTATCATTTTCTTTTTTTTTGGGGTGCTCTGGAACCATGGAGCTTTCCACAGACTCTGCAGGCTTCTTTTGTAAGGCACAGTGGGCAATCGATTTCCTGAGCTATCTGTCCTGTTTTCTTCTTTTGTACTTTTGCAAATATTTGCAAGAGACACTCTCATTTTCTGGCCTTCTCTTAAAGTCAACGCCCCACGTTGATCATACATTATACGCAAAATAACTTGCACACATTAGAGCAATGACAATGATGACAGCAACCAGCCTGCCGAGAGCTAAGGCATAATGCAGCAATTTCCTTTCTTAAAAATAATCTTTCGAGCTCTTGTTGTTTACAAGCTCTGGAGGAAATACAGTCCAAGTGTAGCCAGATTATGGGTTTTTGGTTTGCATCCTTGTAACCTTTTCAAAAGTCTTACCTGCCTTCCCACCCACCTGTTCTTTTTGTGTAGAAAGAAGCAAACAGCATTTGATGTACACATGCCCATTCACACACAAAGGAAGTAAACAGTTACAATGCACATGACAAGTCATATTGCAAATTTCACTCTCTGTAGAATCTCATACTACCATTTTACATCAATGTAATTTTTTTTCCTGCTACTGCATGGTTGTGGTCTTTTGATTTCTTAGACCGCTTGATAATATACTCACACATTTCCTGTTTCTCTGACTGCTTTCAACAGGCTAGAATTTCCTTTATTCTTATCAGCTGAAGAGAGAGAGAGAGAATGTCTAGCTGAGATTAATCAAAATAGTTCAAATAGGAAAAAAATAAATATTTTTTATCTTTGCAACTTTTTATGGGAATCCAATGTCACAGTATGTTGGAAAGAGCTAAGGGAGGAATTCAGGAAAGGAAAGGAAGGCTTTTTGTCTCTTTGGAAGAATCACAATTATTAAAAAGGTGTCAAAACAGTTCAGATTTATTCTAATCTCCAGGGATTCTGATCCTTAAAAATACCTGTCCCAAATTCTGATTTTCTCTTTGTGTTGCCAGCTTGTTTATTGAAATGAACAATGAGCAGCCTGTAAGACGTGCACGTGCCATGTCTACAACATAAATACCTTCAACTTGCTCAGAGATTAGTATCAATGCAATACACAATATATAATATCTCTGGGATTGAGAGGCTGTAATTCTCCATTGGTTTGGGACAAAGAAGGCAGGGCTGGAAGGAACTTTTAGTTTAGAAGGGAAAGGGGACGGAAGGTTAGGCATGGTAGTCATTCTGAAATATTTTTTAAAAGCAAGAGAAATACTGGCTATGTGTTGTAGATCTAAGTGAGCTGTGATCTAACAGCTGTTACAATATAATAATAATAATAATAATAATAATAATAATAATAATAATAATAATAATAATAATAATAATAATAATAATAAAAACTACAGAGTTGGAAGGGATCCTATGGGTCACTGAGTCCAGCCCATGTCAAGGAGGCACAGAAGAGAATCAAATTCCCAAACTCTGACTCAGCAACAAAGACTTAAACCACTGAGCTATCCAGAAGCAGAATTAAGGAGATATGATCATGTGATTGTACCATTCATAGCTGGCCTGTATTCCAGCTGTGCAATAAAAATAAGAATCATACTGCATGACAGCAGCTGGATTCTGTGATGGTTCTAGCAGACATTCTAGCATTCTGATCCAGTGGCTTCCTCACTCATGTTTCTCAGCTATTCTGAGAGTTTTATATACTGTAAAAGGGATTTTCAGTTAGAGTAGTGCTGGGAAAATTGTTGCGTACAAACTTCATTTATGCAATCTGCAGAACAGCTGCAAACTGCATAACTGTGTGTGTGTGTGTTCTGTGCCATCAGGTTGGCACCAACTTTAAGCAACTCTAATAGGAGTGAGATATTAAAGGAGCGGTTTTACCAGTTCCACTCCCTCAGTGAATCTCCATAGCCAAGTGGAGATTCATCAGTGTATCCACAGTCCTAGTCCATCACATCATACACTACTACAACACACCGGGGATCAGGACAGTAGAATTCCCTATCTACTGAAAGTTTTGTGGGTGAATAAAAAATCCAAAGCTCTTCAAATACTGAATGACAAATTATATATGTATTACATGAATGTGCAGCTACTGCTGGAAAGGGCAGCCATCTGTTTTCTTCCTTCCCCTTTCCTCCTGTACTATTGAATACAGAAGTGGAAACTTTACACTGCCATTCATGTCACAGAAAACAGCCACTAGTGAGGGGAAATGCTCAACAACAACATCAGGTGGTCTGTAAGTTCTCCTTACAGTCAAGATGGAATATCTAGTTATTCTGTGTTCTTGGAATGAAAAATCCTGATTTTTATTATTATACTGTATTCTGTCCAGTTTATAGAATATGCTATGTCAGTTCTGACTTTCCATGATGTTTTTCAGGGTTTTCTAGATACCGAATGTTCAGAAGTGGTTTACTGTTCCCTTTTTCTGGGGGTTATGATTTTGCCCAGTCATATTCTAAATTTCTGTTATTAAAAAAATCAAGGTAGCTGTAGTTAAATTGCTTCCCATAATACTAGCTACCTCAAAGATCAAATCTTACAGTATGAACCGACTCAGGTGTTAAGGTCATTAGGAGAGGCCAGCTTCACAGGTACATCTTGTGGGAACACATGAAAGGGCCTTCTCGGCTGCTGCGCCCAGACTTTGGAACTCCCTCCCACTAGAGGCAAGGACTTCCCCATCTCTGATGTCTTTCCATAAACAGGCAAAGACCTTTCTCTTCAGGCAAGCTTTCCCTGAATGATGGATTTTATATGAATCTAAATGATCACATAGACTTTGTGTTTATAACCACTTATAACCTTGTGTGATTACATTGACACTATGTTTTCAATGTTAGTTTCCATCACTCATAACTTTTACTTTATAACTGCTCTCTTTATAACTGTCCACGTTCTCTTGTAGCTTTAATTGTAATGTTGTCTTTTAATGCTGTAAGATGTACCTCATTTCCCTGTTCTCATTTTCCCTAGTTGAACATGTCTTAATTGTACTCGACTGTATATTGTCTCTCATTATTGTAAGCCACTTTGGGTCCTTTTCCAAGGAGAAAGGCAGGGTAAAATACTTTAAAAGAAATAAAATAACACTGTAGTTGATACTGATCAGAAGTTTCCTGAAGTGTTTGATCATATCTGTATCCTGCAGTTTTTCCTCTGGCCAGGTAGGTAAATAAATAAATAAATAAATAAATTGTGCCTATTTGCATTTGACATGTGAACTGTAATAAACTATATCTTTATAGATACAGTGAATGTTATTTACCTGTACTACCTTGTTTCATAACATTCTGGCTCCTCACTATGGAGCCAAATCCAACATTAACTTAATGTTGTTCTTGCAGCTGTACAATGTAAGTTTTGCCTCCCTGCCCCCCACCCGTAAGTCCTGGACACAGATGGAAAACCAAGTCCAGGAAGCTTCCCAGTTCCCAAAGCAGGTTTCTTTCTCATGGGAGGGGGCATTGAGGATACTGAAGATTGCCTCCTCCCAGTTCTGTTGACAGATTTATTTTTTCAGTGGCTGTCCCTAAGCTGGATTATGGCCTTTGCTTTTCACTGTGCTATGAGATCATGGGTAACTAGACATATGCCTTCTGTTTTCAACAGCAGTGGTGTGTTTAATGTAATGTCATTTGGCACAAAGATTTCTAGCAAAAAGACTTCTGCAACAAGTTATCTTGGGAATAATAACACAGTAACAACTATACACCTTCTCTTTACCTCTGCTGTAATTACTCTTTAATTGATTTTCAAATCTGTGAAGAACTGTCATTAAAGTGAAGTTCTGTTTAATATCTTTGTGTTCAGATTCAGCACGTCCTTGGCTACTAAGATTCTCACAGCATGCAACAACTCTTTGCCCTCAACATTCTAATGTTTATTTCTGACATCTTGCAGGAAAAACTTTGAGCTACAATATGGAAATAACTAGGGTAATTCTAAGTTTTAAATTACTATATCCATAATAACATACGTTTTATCACTTTTTATGGATATATATGGCCTTCTTGATTTTAAATCAGTCACACAAAGAGAGATGTATAGATTTTAAATGATGACTGGATGGGGTGGGGGAGAAACCACTGCAGAATTTATGAAAGCATCTGCAAATCATTTTCTATTTCTACCTCTAAATGTAAATATTTTCATACTGAGTTCATGAACATTGACTGGATACCAACTTATTTCCCTCTATTCAGAGTCTTTTTCTTTAAAGCTGAACCTTCAGTGAGCTGACTATTCAGGACATGTACCAAAGGGAGAATCTGTGATCTTCCAGATGTTATTGACTGGAACTCCCAATACGCTGTGCTTGGTAGTAGAGATCAACAACATTTTGGAGGGCCACAGTCCTTTTCATACCAACATAGAGGGTTAGAACACCCATCTATCTTTAGCCAGTTTGTTTTTGACGAAGACAAAGCATTCAAGCAAAATGCAGGCATTATGCAAGATTTAAGAATTATTATTTGAAATATTTTTGTCATCTGTACAAGCTATGGATTCTATCCAGAAAGAAGCTCGTGAGAAGGTATTTCAAGGCCAGTGCTCTCTGAAAAAAATCTAATTGAGAGAGATTGAAGATACCCTCTCAAATTTGACAGAAACAACAGGACATACTGCTGAAATGGCATTACTGGGTACAATCCACATATTGTATATACCCGAATATAAGCCAAGTTTTAAGCCCTTATTTTAGCTGGGGGGAAAAGTCCTCAGTTTATATTCAAGTGAAAATGGTAGTCGGCTTGGGGAAGGCAGCGGAGGGTTAGTCCTGCCCATTCTGCTGCCTCCTGAGCACTCGGCCTGCTTGAGGAGTGTGGAGGAGGGCAAGTCCTGCCTGTTCCCTTGCCTCCCAAGTGCTCAGCCAGCTTGGGGAGGGTGGCGGAAGGCAAGTCCCCAATCTGGCAGAGCACTCAGGAGGCAGCGGAATGGGCAGGACTAACCCTCAGCTGTCTTCCACAAGCCGGCTACCATATTCACCCTCGTCCCCCTCTCATGCTCCTCCGGGCGAACCAGGCCACCAGCAGAATGGAGGGAGAGCCCAAGGACGGGACAGAGGCACGAAGGAATGCTACAAACACATAGCCTTCTGCACCACCACCCAGAGAAAAGCAGCCTTGCCCCCCGTCCTCCTCCCTGCAAAAGTCCACACCAAACTGGACCGGTGGCAGGCTTACCTCACCCAGGGATGGTGAAAGGGACAGGAGCGGCGGAGGCAGCAGCAGCAGTGGCCTGCAGGCAGCCCCGGGGCTTGTCATTTGCACGCGAAAGGCACGTGCACAGCATGAGAGAAGAATAAGGGGAGTGCCGCTCACATAAGCCACCACCACCACTGCTGCCTCAACTGGAGCTTCCTTTTTATCTGCCAAATAGTTGTCTAAACTTCTCTTGAATACCTCCAGTGCTGGAGCACTCACCGCCTCTCGAGATGATTGGTGATTAACAGTGTCCTTCTGATTGCTGGAATGCCGATCAGTGTCCGTAAAATTATTTAATTTCCAACAGTTCATTTACATTATCACATTTTATAACCTGTGGAGCACATGTAGCAACTCCAGCCATCTTTGTAGCCAAAATTTTGGTGACATGGAAGCAAAAGAAAGCAACATGCCCCCTTTTCATCACCAGAGCCATGCTTCCATATTTTCATGGTCCAGTGGCAAAACCAGCGGTGGCAGTGGTGTCAAAAGGGGTGAAGTATGGTTTAATTGGGCTGGGGAACAATATGCCCCTTTAGAAGGCACTCACTACATGTTTGCAAGAATGGTTTTGTAAACCATGTAAAATAACCTTAACTTTTCAATCCAGATCCTGTGGTTATCTATAAAACAAAAGCAGCATCAAAACTGGGATTTTAGAAAGAGGACTTGGGTGGTTCATTTTAATGTTGCAAAATCAATAATTGTGAGCTCTACTGCACCATCTCTGTGGAGGATCAGAGAGCAGTATTGTACCTATCAAATTAGCAAATGTCTGTATCAGAGACCAGTAGGGCATCTGTCACACAGCCCTATACAGCTGCTTCTATTGGCTATTAATAAGTACAGAAGTATATCAAGATATATACTAGCATTCCATTTTATGACTTTAAACAAGGACTGGCATATGCCAATCCCTGGAATTTAGAGGGATGAACCCTCTTTGTGACCTATCAAAGGGAAAAAATATAAACATTATTTTTAAC
Organism: Phrynocephalus forsythii; assembly: GCA_029282475.1. Lineage (NCBI taxonomy): Eukaryota > Metazoa > Chordata > Lepidosauria > Squamata > Agamidae > Phrynocephalus > Phrynocephalus forsythii. The sequence continues at coordinate 43,325,747 of JAPFRF010000003.1, read as the reverse complement.
CCAAAATGTCTTGTCTGTTTCTCTTTCTCTTTCTCATAATTTTTGTATGGTGGGGGTATCTGGGGGATCATTGCCCAGTCACCCTCCAAACATATAGTAAAATGCCTCCATTCTCTCCAGAAGACACAAGGGAAATTTCTGACCCTTTTTTTCTCTCTCTCAAAAAAAAAATCAGTTTGAGGGATGTGATGCTGAAAGGAACACTGATAATTTAGAGCAGTTCCAGTTGGTTCCCCCAAAATGGAATGAGGTAGCTGGGATTTTCAGCTCAGGGTAAGGCAGAGTGTTGACTTTGCTATTCAGCAGTTAATTAAATAGATCTGTTCTAGCTGAAATTATCAAACCAGACACTACACGGAATGTTTTGAAATTCATCTGGGTCCCACATCGATCAGCAAACTCCAGATTAATTTATTCTAACACAGTAGATCACTGCAAGTACTGTACATCTAACAACAAAGAGCTAGAAAAACCACTTTCAGATTTTTCTTCCGCAAGACAATCAGTTAGATGAGAATGACATGATCAGGCTGCTCCTGGGGGACCTTCTAGAGAATTAATGACTTCATGGGGGTTACCTCAGAGTATCAGCTTCTCTCAGTTGGTCGTTAATCATAAGCAAATGCCTTGAGTGCCGTTTATTCTGACTTAAATATTTGAAGGTAACCTTCCTCCATGGTACATGTCTCCCCCCTGCCCCCATTCCCCTGATGAAATATAAGTAGCTGTATGGACACTGAAGGAAATGAGTAGATGTTTCAGCTGGCAAGAGGAGGGTGGTGGTGTGTGAGGGCTGCAGAAAGATAATCTGTTCTTTCACAGTACAGTTTATCACTGAAAAGTGAGGGTCAGAAAACATTAAATACGTGTGTGTGTGTGTGTGTGTGTGTGTGTGTGTGTGTGTGTGTGTGTGTGTGTGTGTGTGTGTGTGTGTGTGTGTGTGTGTGTGTGTGTGTGTGTGTGTGTGTTTTGCTTGGTAACAAAACAAGCTGCAATGGAAATGCATTGTATTCATTTTTAGAAGATTTTTGATTTAGGCATTTTAAGAGACATTTTGACATGCTGCTTTTAAATTTTTATTTCAGAGTGCCTGCCAACTAAACAAGGGCAATTATCTGACAAAATACAGTGGTTTGCACTCTGAGCTTTGAGGTTGTTTCTTGTGGAGAAACAATAAAAGTTGCAGATGCAGCTCCTTCTTCTGGTTCAGATTAGGACCATAGGTGGAGGAAAAAGATAAAAAGATTCACTCACTCTTACATAGTGTACCAAACCAAATCGTATCACCAGTGCTCATTCTATTACTTGGCTTCTCCTCCTGCTAAATATCAAGTCCCAGCTGACAGATGTACTTTATTTGGATTTTGAATTAACAAAATATTAGCTTGGTCTGTTTGTTCAAAGCAGTAGAGCTATATTTTTACTATTTCATATTCTTTGGCAACACTGCAGAGAATGTAGGAATCTAACACAGCTAGTGGGGACTTGGCTGTGCTGCAGAGTTTTAAGTGAATTTGTCAGTTTATAATAAAGGAAAAAGTGGTCTGACAATGTAATAAAAATGACAAGCCAGTTCCCCATGGAATACAGAAATGAATTCAGTGAAAATGTCAACAACATGAGGGCAGAAGGCAGGCTCCCCCCTCTCACTGTATACAAAACATATGATGTGCTGTTTTGGAATGTGAATTGAATTATATTTTATTTAGCTGTTTTGGATTTGTATATTGTTCTGTCTCAGAAATACAATTATTATTATTACATCAAAGAGAAAAACACTGAGATTTAAAATGAATGTGGCAGGGGAATATCTACCTCTTGTCTAATGCTCACATCAAATATTATTAATAGAAACACATTGTAAGTAATTGTAAAATGTACACAAAATTGGCACAGTTGAAGTCATTTGCAACACTTAAGCAATAGGGCCTGACTGTTAATTTAAGAACCTGATTTGCATCATATATAATGTGTCATGGTTGGACTGAATTCAATGTAGACCTGGAGAAAATTTGCAGATGAGTGGAATTGCCCCCTGAATAAACAGTCACAGCCTAATTTTAGCAGCTGTGTAAACTATTTACTGATTTATCTATATTATATATTTATTTAAATTAACCACCAAACAAAGCCGGTATAAGCCAGAAGAATACATAGAAAGATGGATAGGTAGCTTGGCTGATTTTCACTTAGTTGACAAGAGAATCTTAACCTAGTTCGAAGTTTAGTGGTAGCTTTGTTTTGGGACTATACACTTCAGGTGGTAGGACTAGGACCAGTTTCCTTGATTTTCTTACACAGACCTCAAATGTTTGTGTGTTGTATGTTGTGTGTTGTGTCATTACAGTCGTGACCGACCCTTCGTGACTCCATCTCCATGGAGTTTTCTTGGCAGGAATACTGGAGTGGCTTGCCAGTTCATACTCCAGGCACCTACAGCACTTGGTATTCCCTGGTGGTCTCCCATCCAAGTACTAACCAGGGCCGACCCTGCTTAGCTTCTGAAATCAGGCGAGATCAGATGTGCTTAGGGCATCTAGGCAGACCTCAAATATAATTAGTTACAAATATGAAGCAACAATTATTCTAATAATGAAGGTGTAAGTAAGAGATAATATCACTCGTTGCAATTCCTATTTTAAGGTTCTGCTGTCCTCGATATTTCAGCATCTATGGAGTATTTCTACAAGAGGCCAGCGGTTGTTTCTTATCATTTTTTAAAAAATAGTTGAAATGTAACAAATTAGTTACTTCTCAATAGGAAGAAACATTAACTGTTTAAACAACTGAAAATTTAAAAGTAAGCACTTTTTGCCCTTCAAGCCTGAAAAGTAACTTTTAAAATGTCACCCTCCAAACACTTATTGTCTATCCAAACCCACTCTGAAAACTGGATTTGGGGGTCTTTATATCAACATTTTGGGGATTTTTTTGTTTATTTTTGCTCACAACAGCATTAGTTCATACAAATCCTCATCTTCTGCTTGAAGTAGTATGGATTAGCCACAAGCTGGCCTACTGTATCATTGAAAACTATGATATTGAGTCTCTCTTGGTTCTTTCTAGAGCTCTATCTCACACCATCTAAAAGCCGTTTTTTTCAGCAATCAAAGGCGCCTCTTTTAAATATGTCCTCACGGGCAGCTGGCTTTTCTGGGGGGGGGGGCTTTGGCTATGCCCCCTGAAGTGCAGCTTCCTGGAACCAGCTCTGGGGCTTCTCTCTTTTTTTGTGACGGTTAGCGAAGCAGGGAAGGTGGGAACTCTGAAAGCTGCTTCTAATCTATGAATAGAGTCAGGGTGAGAGTAAATGAGCAAACGAGAGGGAATGTAATCTGCCTGCTTTCGAAAGGAAATCCCATTGAGCTTCGGCTGAGAGGCTTCTGATCTGATACAGCAGTTGAGGGTGGAATTTGGAAAAAAATAGAATAAATTTTGGCAGGTGGTGTGTGTGTGTGTGTGTGGTGTGTGTGTGTGTGTGTGTGTGTGTGTGTGTGTGTGTGTGTGTGTGTCTGAGAGAGCAGTTGCTCGGGCAGCCCGTCCGGAGCTGCCAAGGTTGCTGCTGCTGTGCTGCTGCTGCAGCAGCTGCTTCTCCAGCGACGCTCCCTGCCCAGAGGGCGTCCCACCTTTCTCTTCTTCCCTTCTTCCTTCCTACCTTTACCTCACCTTCCCTCTTTGCCCCCACCTTCTTCTGAGAGCCCGCGGCGCCGCTCCAGCCCCAAGAAACTGGGCCACATCCCTGGAAGAGAGAAAGAGAGAGAGAGACCCTTGGGCGGGCGCACACACACCTCACACCCTCCCAGCCCTGCTGTGCCATTGTGAGGACTTCAAAAATGCCGTTTAGGTCACGTGATTGCATCAAGCAGAAAGGCGCTAAAAAACCCCCTGCATCTTCTGGCTCCTGGGGTAGACCTCATAGTGAGAACTCACTCTCCTAGTAGTAAGTGGGGAGGCATGGAATGGGCCTCAGCAAAGAAAGTGAGGACTGAGAACATCTGGGTGTTCTCTGGAGTAGGGACACACACCATGGCTGAAGCCCCCCTGTGTCCAAAATTTATAGGAGACTATAAGGAGGCACTGCAATGGCACAACAGCAAAATGTATGTGTGACACATGGTCCCAGCATGAGAGGAAGTAACTTCATTACACTGAAACTTACCCACACTATATATTCTAAACACATGCCCATTATTCCAGCAAAAAGCAAAAAGTGTTCTGCTTATTTACCGCCCCATATCACTTCAAGTAGTCTGTGCCCAGTTTACAGTTTAATTATGCAGGCTACACTTTGCCCCCCTCCAGCAAGCTGGGTACTTATTTTACTGACCTCGGAAGGAGCCGGCTACCAGGAATTGAACCCCAGGTCGTGAGCACAGTTTTACCTGCAGTACAGGCATTTAACCACTGCGCCACGAGGCTCTTAGTATGCCAGCAGTGATATTACATCCAGTTCTAATTTATTATAATCTCTCCTCAAAGTCCTGATAGGATGCAAACTGCTTTGATTCACACTAAGTTCAGAGATAACTTAGTTGTGAATGAATAGCAGCAGGGTAAATGACAGAGTATTGGAACTATAAAAGAAATACTTAACATAGAAAACGTTTACCAAACTAGTATGCCAACAGTCTATGAGAAACATGCATTAAAGGGAAACAAAGTTAATGGAAATGATATAACTTATCTATTTAAAAGCTATTCAGGAAATATAAAAGCTAAATGTTTATTTCCTTGCATAGCTCATACTTCAGATTTTACAGCATCTGTTTTACAGCATTATAATTGCAGTTGTCAAAAATGCAGTGGATGCTCAATCCATTTTCACAATGGTATTCATGGCCATAATGTCACATTAATGCAACTGTTTTGCAGGGGAAATGTGTGATATTAAAAGGAGGCAATACATTAAGTTAAGAAGTTATATTTCATACAGTGTAGTTGAGCAATTTCTTTTGAAATTACCAGTCTTTGTCCAATAAGTTGTAAATAATGGTTTAAATAATGGTTTAAATAAGTTGTAAATAATGGTTTCTCATTAGGGAATAGATGGCAATGAGATCTGAATGGTACAATTCTGTAAAATTTATTTATTTATTTATTCAATTTATATACTGCCCATATGGCAGAAAGCTTTTCAGTTTCTTTTCCTGCTGTTATCATCATACCCAACAGGCCTCCCATCAATTTTCTGGAAGTTTTTTGCTTTTTATGTTTTTTAGCATATGTAAAGTCCAGGGTGAATGGGTTGCAACCTGTGGGCCCTAAGAATATGGAAGACAATTTTGAAAGGTCCATTTTTTTCTACCATGAGATCCTTCAGGGCCAACAAACACTGCATCTGGCCACAGGTATTGCACATTGCACAGCCTTCTCTTAGGGTCCCATGTAACCCTCTGCTACTCTCACAGCCTAGTTAGTTAGAAAAGAAAAAAGAAACCAAAAATAATGACCTAGTTAGTTTTGGCTATGGCCATTCTCTCTACTGGCTTCAGCTTTGTTCTTCACCTATATGCAGCTCTTGGTAGACATCTTGCAATGGAATGTGGCCCTTTGCAATATAAAAGGTTGTCATCCTTGATATTGAGTATCCCAGGTAAAAGAAGGTTGATATCCACAGTTTGTTTCCTGTAATCAGCTGTATTCACTTCTTAGCCTCTGTTGGCCACAGGAACTGGATACATGTGTACATCAGGGCACCACAATCCACATTAGGTCATGCCCTTCTAAGACCAACTCAAATATCATAGAATAGTGTGAAACTATGATGTTCTCCAGAACTCTTACTCAAGTAGATGATAAAAAAGTAAAGAAGTAGCCAAGGTCTAGGGTGTGGGGAATGGCTGAGGATGAAGCTATGTAGTAATTTTTTAGACCAGTGGTTTCCAACCTTGGCTAACCCAGTGTTCTTGGACTGCAGTTCCCAGGAGTCTTCATCACTAGCCATGCTGGCTGGGGTTCCTGGGGATTGCAGTGCGAGAACACCCGGGTTACCCAAGGTAGGAAACCGTTTCATTCTGTTATAATGAAGTGTGGGGAAAGGCCCAAGATATTCCATCTAGGTTTGATATAATACCTTAAGAACCTCTCTAATTGAGGGAGGTTCACAATCAACCAGAAAAGTCTGCCTATTTATTCTACAATTATCTTGCTTTAATTCAGTCAGCTTGTTTTCATTTAGCAACTGTTGAACTGAAGAACAGCAGGCTTTCTTTGCACATCCCAGGAAAGAATAGGAGGAAATACACATTTACCCTCTCAGATTGTATCCTGTACAAGTACTGCTAGGAAATGGAGTACTTGCTGCCATAGCTCTGGTGTCTTGACACAGTGATGTGGAACAGAAGAAGCTTTTACATTAGTAAATCTGAAGGCTGAGAGTTTACCTGCTGAACTCCCTGTCACTTCATGTTGAAGAAGGCATAGATGAAAAGACATTAAACTTCTAAAGATACTAAGGAGCTCAAATGTCAAACAATAATACATCATGACACAAGCTTAGAAAAAATTATTAGAGAGTAAGCATGATGGGTCTCCCAGGATCAACTAGGAGTAAAGATGCATATGATTGTTCTGTGCAGCTGTAGGTACATGCCTTTGGAGTAAGCTCCTTAAACTCAGTAGAATATATTCCTGAATAAGACTGCATCAGCTTGGATTGCATGGAGCACTTTTATGTTGTATCAGCTTTGCATGCTTGTTACATGTAAATTAGCACAGTAACATGCATCAGGATGTGCATCTATGTTTGTTTTCTATGTTTGTTTTCTACCATTGTCTATCCGTCTGTCCATGCACATAGGCACACAAATTACAGAAGAGCATATTGCATACAAAGGTCTGCTGCATTATGCAACTACAAACTAGGTGGATTCTCAACTTTTTAATTGAAAAAATCGGTTTTGGTTTGTATTGTTCTTTTGCCTTTGATATGAATTGGAACGTTTTTTTGATGTCTGGATTTTTGTTTTCAATTCACAGGCTTCCCAGAGATTGCTGAGTGGTGGCATGAATGCTATTTACAGCAGTCAGAGTTAGAAGCCAGAAGCAATATTTGGACTTGAAATGGGGGAAAGGTTCTCTGTGGACTGTTCTTCCATGCAAGGAACAACTGGATCCTTTCCCTTGTGACTCCTAATATCTGGCCAACTGTGGTTTATTCAAGGCAGGAAAGAAATCCTCATATTATCACTCCATCATGGCTACATTTATTATCACGTTGGATGAAACACTATTTTAAAAATTCCAGTCCTCTTGATTTAAAATAACAAATTGAGGTAACTAAAGCTCCGTTGAGAGCTGCTTGGACTCTAATCAGCACGCTGTCATCTTCTGAAAAATTATCCAAGAAGAAAAAGCAAAAAAGGAAAAGTTCAGTGTTTTTATTGGCAAATTTATCCATGTTAATGTTTGATTTTCAACTAATGCTTTTGTATAGGACAGTTTTACAAAGATTCTGTTTTCAGGCAATGTTGTTTTCCTGCTCATATGACTGTCACACATCAAGGATTTGGAAATTGTATAAGGATTGATATGTTGGAAAAATGAATTGTATTCTGTTGGTCCTAAATTTAAAAAATGATTTTAAAAAATCAAGGAACAGTATATATTTAAAAATGGGCTCTTTAGTTGACTCTGTCTGGAAACATACCCATTATAGTGGTCTTTTGAAATGCTAAATCTGTTTTCCTGTTGACTGGGAGATCCTGTCTTCCTTTACTTGAAACCCTTTTATTTAAGCTATCAGCTACTTTAAATATCCAATTAAAGTTCTTGTCTAAAAATATTGCATGATTTTCATTTCATCTTTGGGTGTTGCTTTTCCTTCAGTACGACAGACTAACATGGCTATTGTTATGTAATTTACAGTATCTAAAATAAATGTGTGGAGGGGATGACAGATGAATTAATCAAATTTGGGGCCAGTCTACACATTTTGTGAGAGATCTGTGATTTCATTTCAAATCACTTCTGGGGAGAGGGGATAGTCCAAACTATACTGGAGCACCAGTGCTGGGAGACAAGTTTTAGGCCTACTGCCCAAGTCATTTTCCTAAAATATATGTGTAAATGTTATGTGGGCCTGGGAGATGAATTTTGTTGCACAATATGCCTGCAGCGAAGATCCATATGGATGTCTACATGTAATTCTTGCCCCTTATTATATGTGGCATTAGTATCCTGAACATTTCCTCTATTTTCTCAGTAGTTCTCAAACTTGGAGTCCCCAGATGTTCTAGTGACAAAGGCTTCTGGGAGTTGCAGTTCAAGAATATCTGGGGACAAGATTGAGAACAAGGCATCTATACCCATGGCATCAGTCAGTATTGAGGAGGGAGCAGAGCATGGATTGCTGTTTTTAAAATGTGATGTGTTATTCATTACTCACCTCATTTTTTTTTGTCAGCAAAGTTACTTCCACAGCCCTAGTTGCTTGAAATTGCTCAGGCAATTTGTTACATTAAGCATTATTGTGTGTCACGTTGTCTTTGCCAGCAGGATGGGAAAATAAAGGGAAATGCTCCCTGTTTCTGTCTAGTGGCCACTTAATAATTACAAAAATATAAAAGACAAACCTGAATACTTCTGTTGCAGTTTACGACTAATAGACTGCAATGTTATGTATGTATAGTTTGCTGTCAAGTCAGACCTGACTTATCCTGAACCTAATAGGGCTTTCAGGGTAAGTGAGCGCTGGTTTTCCCAGTTCCATGCATGCACACAGTGAGTTTCCATAGCCCAGTGGGGATTCAGACCCTGTTCTCCAGAGTCCTAGTCTGCCAGTCTATTGACTACACTATACTGAGATTCCCAAAAGAATGGCATAACACCTGGAAATTTCAAAGGTCTGTAAAATGCCTCAAAATGCCCATTAAAATAACTTACAGAATTTAAAACAAAAGTTAGTTTTAATGTTGCCTTCTAATGCTGTAACATACCCCTCAATTCCATGTTTCTCAAACTGAATATGTCTTAAGTGTAATGGACTATATATTGTTTCTCCTTACTTGGTCCTTTTCCAAGGAGAAAGGCAGGGTAAAAAATACTAAATAAATAAATAAAATAAATAAATACATTAGTTTTATGGCTTACATTGTAACTCTATGTTATTTATTATCCCCAAAGTAACTAGCTATAGGCCAGTGTTGGCGAACCTATGGCACGGGTGCCAAAGGTGGCACTTGGGGCCCTTTCTGTGGGCACCCGACACCATCCTTTCACAGCCACCTGTATTCAGGTTAAATTGCTGTATTGGCACTTTGCGGAAAATTAGTGGGTTTTGAATCGCAGTTTGGGCACTCAGTCTCTAAAAGGTTCGCCATCACTGCTATAGGCAATTCCTTGAGAGAAGAGGGAGGGGAAGAGAGATTTTTCAGACAGAAACGTGTGGAATATAGAGGCTTGAGTTCCATTTCCTTCTTTGAAAAGACACTAGCAACCACATTTCATGCATTGTATCTTGCTGATTCCCCCTAGTTCCTTTCTTATATCTTGCTCATCTCACAATTGCACTAAAAGCAGCAGCTGAATTTTTGGGCTTCTGAAATACAGTGCTTCATTAAAAAGGAAGCCTCATGGCACAGGGGTTAAACTGCAGTACTGCAGTCAAGACTCTGCTTCTGATCTGAGTTTTGTCCCGAAAGGCACAGGTAGCTGGCTCAAGGTTTATTCAGCCTTCCATCCTTCTCAGGGTGATGAACTAAGTGCCCAGTCTGCAACATTAATGCTTTAAGCCTGGAGAATGCTTTACGCACTATATGGTAACATACAAGCAGAAAACTTTGCTTTGGTTTGCTCATAAAATTGTGAGTTCTTTGGGGTTTGGGAGATAAAAATAAGAATGGAGGAGAGGCTGGAAACAAGAAAGAGAGATGGGGGAAAGGGGAAGGACAGAAAAAGCACAGCATGAGGTAGCTGGGTAGATTTAAGATGTGTGTGTGTGTTTAGGGATGGTTTAATCATATTATGTGTGTGTATGTGAGAATAAATTTGGAGAAGAAGAAAAAACAATGTAAGTGGTTCTCATCTTAAGAGAGAAAGTGTGTGTGAAATGCTACCTGGAGTGATGCCACTGTGTCTAATGATAGGTTGCCTATGAATCCATAATACAGAGAGTGGTAGAGATACGTTTGAAAACAAGACAAGACTTTTGCATTCACTGCCTTAACAAACAAGAAGAAGGGGAATTTGACTACCTTCTTTGAAATATTTAATGAAAATCCAAAGAAGAGCTCAAAGGGATATTAAAGATGGCAATATTACCTTTTTCAGCAATTGTATTTTCTGCAACAATAGACAGAATCCTATTGAAGTTCATGTAATATTTGTGTAATTTGCAGCAATTCCATCAGAGATGTTGGCAAGTCTTTGGTTTTGAGTCCCAAGTCCACATCTGACTCTTTGGGACCAAGTCTTGATTCCCAAGCCCCAACTCCAAGTCCCTATTAAAAACTAGTTTTTTCTCACAGGAAAAAAGGATGGGGTGGATGGATTCCAATTTCTAGTCCCAAGTTCAGTCCAAGTCATTTAAAAAAAAAAACCAACCAGTTGAATCTGAGTCAAGTCATTGGTGCAATTTAAGTCTGTCTTGACAGTCTCAAAACTTGACTCCTCATCCACTCAATTAAAATTTAAATGAAATGGGCGGAGATCTGATAAACCAGATCTAAAATTTAGATGGAGATGTAGGCAATGTATTTTAGCCAGAATATTCTTCTTCTTAGAAGATGCAGTGCAATACAGACTTATAAAATAAGCCACACTGAACTCAGAAGTCCTTACTTGAACACTTTCAAGTCAGCATCCACAGTCTCCACCTGCAAGTGTATGTAAAATATGTCACTAGTGAGAGAAAGCTAGAATGGTATTGATAACCAGGAAGGTTATGCGGTGGAGTGGAATAGTAAAAAAAATGTATGTGGTGGGGAGGATTTGAGCCACAGATATATTGACAAAACTCTGTCCATCCATTATCCTTTTACTAAGAAGATGGTCTTATAATAAGACTGCATTACAAATATTATGTTTTGTTTGAGTACATCTTTCTCAGCCTGATTTTCACATATACACATTTTCAAAACCTGCATAAATGTTTTGTTTCCTTTCTTTTTTCTCACCAGTTTTGACAGTTACTTTTAATATTTTGACAATGTTTCCCATTGTTTTTCTATCACTTAACACATCTGTACAATCCTCACCACCACCAAACCACGGTATTTTTATAGCAGATTTTAAAGGGAAAAATAGTTTGCTGCTTCTAAATACACACATAAGTATTTACTCTAAAGGAAATTCCTTCATAGTCCCTTTCAGAATTGTCAAAATCCTGAAAGCAGTTGCTGGGTGAAGACTGGAAGTTGCTATAGCAACTGTCTCGCTTGGTGAGAAGACAGCTGTCTTATGAGAATCTGACTGGACATGTTTGGCACCTGAGGAGCTTATTGGTGAAGAAGAAGAAGAAGAAGAAGAAGAAGAAGAAGAAGAAGAAGAAGAAGAAGAAGAAGAAAAGATTCTTAAACATAATACTCCCTCCCCCCCAGCTCTAATATAACCCAGTGGCATCAGAACAAGAGACGTACAGTATGAGGGAATTTAGCCCTGCCTATGAAGCTTTTCACTGTGGAAGATGAGAGGCAGAGGAAGTATATGTTAATACACACATCACTGATCTGACTTTGATGCTGACCTTTTGAGATGAATTGCTCCAGAAAGGCATTAACATCAATCACTTCAACAGTGACAAAATATGAGCTTGGTGACAGTGGCCTGATTCACTTGTGACTAACAAGATATATCAGAGAATGTAACAAATGAACAGACACTGCTCCCACACATCCATATTTGCTGGGTTCATATTTGCAATAAAACACAGGATTATTTCAATGGGGAATCTATGGGTGACCTGTTTGTCCTCAGTTGACTCCCCCACTCCTTATGTGTTTCCTGATTCTGTACTCTTACTGACAGACTTTCTTTTAAGGCATGTTCACACACTCCAATCAACCCAGGCACAGTCTGAGTCCTTGTGTATGACACTTGTTTATTCAGCGGTTAATTATTTGGTTTTCTGCAGCCTGCCAGGAAAGAAGCTTCTATCACTGCTGTCCTCATATGGAAAGTGAGGAGTCTGAAGAGAAGCAGTTTCTATTTGGGTGGAGACTCTCCACATGAGCAAGAGCCCTGGTGCTTTCTTCTTCGGTGATGTTCTTTTCATCTGAAAAGGCGATGCTGGAGGTGCCAGGGCTGAACCTTCCCTTTGAACATTAAAGAAAATAGTACACATCACAGCAGAAATCAAGGTGTACAGATTAACAGCCTGTGTATACACATACACAGACTGTTCATGCACGGAATGCAATGCACAGACATACCTTTACTGAGGTAGCCTACTTATGACTGGGCTATATTAATTAAGTTACTAGTTGCAGGGCTAACAGTTGGGTGCTCCACCATAAAAAAAAGTTATTCCTTCTACTCAGACAGCTAAGTGTCATAGAGAAGTCTTCTAGAGTTTGAAGGCATTCCCCCCTTTTCCTCAACCAGGTGGAGTATTTGTTTACATGAGGTGGTACAAGCAGATCTCACTATCTCAATTAGATCTTTCCTATGATGCTCAATCTAACTGATCCTCAGTTTGTTCTCAGTGCTAGCATGTTGTCTGCCAGGTCTGTAATATTCTAAGGTTTGCTCATGCAATAAAGCCTTTTATTCTGCCAATTTTAGCCTATCTAAGATTTAATTTAATTAATTTAATTTTGTTTCAATTATGCTGTTTCCCTGTCATGTGATTGCTTGCAAACTGGCCAGACCATTGGTTGGATAGGCAGTAAATAAATAAATAAATAAATAAATAAATAAATAAATAAATAAATAAATAAATAAATAAATCTGTTATCTGTGAAAAACAGAACAGATTGTTAAATGGGACCTGTTATAAGCTGGCTGGCCAGACAGAGATGGGCAAGAATCAGGAAAACAGTAATTCATGATAGTTGATAGTTGATGGTTCATTGCTATTAATGAACTTTCTGATGAATCAACATTTTCTTGGTTGGTGCAGTTTGGTATTTCTGAGAGTAGTATAACAGTACCTTTGAGGGTTAGAGATGACAAACTTCCAGAAATTCTTCATCTGACTCTCCTCCCCACCTTCACCCCAAATTTAGTAAATATTGGATTTGGAACATCTCAGTTATATCCTCCCAAAGTAGGTCTCCACAGGAAAATGCTCTTTCATTTAATGTTTTTAAAGTCCAGTAAGTAAATATTAATACAATCTTCCCTCTGCATATGGCAGCATTCTGACATGAATAATTAAATTGTAGCCATCCTCTTAATCCAAATGCAAATTCTTAGCATCAAGCAACAAATCCATATTTCAAATAACCTTATCTTTTTAAAATAGTTGTCCTTGTTATTATCCTTGCCCTTGTTATTAATTCTATGCCCTAATGTAGAACCAAGGACACTGTGTAATGTATATTATCAAGGCCAGTTTTTGGTTTATGTCACATATCCCATTCTTTTTCTTAAGGAAGCTACTCTCTCCATCTTTATTCAGACTATATTGTTGCATAATTATGATTTAAGTGCTCAATCAACTAAATTCCAAGGTTTAATTATTGCCACTATGTTCACTGCTTGCATTTTATTCTTTTATTGCTTTCCTTTGGATGCTTTCTTTTTACTGATTACACTATACTAAACTTGATTTTCTTAATATTCATTTTTAGACTATGTTTATTAATTCAGTGAGTGACTTTGTTGTGTAAACTCTGTGTTACATCTAAATTGTCAGCCATTAATACTTCATTGTCTGCTTAGTGAATGCTGTTGATAGCCTCTCAGTTGACAAGTGATGCCATCTATTAGACAAGTACTAGTCTGTTGTTATTGGAATATAAATTGGAAAACAATCATGAAAGTATTTAGAGCATCTTCCTATCTCTATGTCCTCTATCATCTTCAGCTTTTCAAGATCTTCAGCTATGCAAGAGTGGGTGATAGCTTTTATTGGGCCACTATAAAATCATTCATTTTCCAAGCTTTTATTGAGTAATCCCACTTCTTCAGGCTCAGCGCAACCCCTTCACAGATAGTACAAAATAAAATGGAGACAATATTCAAACATTGATGTTACATGTCCGAGACATGATCTATCTATCTATCTATCTATCTATCTATCTATCTATCTATCTATCTATCTATCTATCTATCTATCTATCTATCTATCTATCTATCGCCCCCTTAGTGCAAACTGCACTACAAGGGCCAGTTAAAAGCAAAATGTTCTGCATATATATTCTGTCCCATAGTGCTTAAAGCATTCTCTGGGTGGTTTATAATTTAAGACTACACACTGCCCCTCCAGCAAGCTGGCTACTCATTTTGCCAATGTCAGAAGGACTGAAGGATAGGTCAACCAAGAGCCGGTTACCTGGAATTGTATCCCAGGTCGTGAGCATAGTTTTGGCTGCAGTTGTTGTTGTTGTTGTTGTTGTTCAGTCATTCAGTTGTGTCCGACTCTTTGTGACCTCATGGGCCATAGCTTGCCAGGCATTCCAGTCTTTCACGGCCTCACTGAGTTTGGTCAAATCCATATTGGTTGCATCAATGACATCGTCCAACCATCTCATTCTCTGCCATCTCCGCTTCCTTTTGCTTTCAATCTTTCCCAGCATAAGGGACTTTTCCAAGGAGTCCTCTCTCCTCACGAGGTCACCAAAGTACTGGAGCCTCAGCTTCAAAATCTGTCCTTCCAGCGAACATTCAGGATTGATTTCTGTCAGGATGGATAGGTTTTATCTCCTTGCAATCCAGGGACTCTCAAGAGTCTCCTCCAGCACCACAGCTCAAAAGCATCGATTCTGCAGTGATCAGCCTCGTTTATAGTCCAGCTCTCACTTCCATACATCACTACTGGAAAAACCATAGCTTTTGACTAGCTAGACCTTTGTCGGCAAAATGGTGTCTCTGCTCTTTAAGATGCTGCTTAAGTTTGCCATCACTTTCCTCGCAAGAAGCAGGCGTCTTTTAATTTCATTGCTGCGACCATCTGCAGTGATCAGGGAGCCCACAAAAATAAACTCTGTCATTGCCCCCATTTCTTCCCCTTCTACTTGCCAGGAGGTGATGGCTGCAATACATCAATTTAGCCTATCTTGTTTCAAAACCAGCTCTAATCCAAACTACACTTGTTCCTTCACATTTTGATTAAATTCTGTTAGGTATTATATTTTATATATGAGATCTGTGCCAAACTGTAGAAAACTATTCTTGTTCCCCATCTTCTAATAGTTTTCCCGGTGTGTCTGATGTCTATGGGGATACTGCTCATCAAACTCAGTCCAAACCAACATGTCTTCAGAACTTATAATATTATATGTGAAATACAAGTGCTATTTGGGAAAACTCAAATGACTATTAAGTATTTACTATTGCAATGAAGAGTAAAACTGCTACATCTTAGCGGAAATCAAAATTCAGACTCATTTCAACATAAGAAACTCCAGCTGTTAGAAGACAGGCTAGGCTTTTCCAAAATTGCAAAACGTAGCCAGAAAATGGGAGAGCATTTCTCATTGAACATTAGAAACATGTGACTTTGTCAATCACATCGGCTATAACTTGATTCATTGGCTAACCACACTGAAAACTAATAGCTGATTCATTTACTGTAAAACAACTAGACAAGAAATAAACCACATTGTTTGCTCTGTTTGCTCTATCTCTCTACTACTATGAGAACTAGAAATCTAACTATTTTTAATAATGTAATCTTGGGAATCCTACAGGCAAAGACCTAGGCAGGGCATATTTAGGCTACTTTGGAAAATCCAGCACACAACAGGACTCTTTGGAGGGCACAAAGAATCCTTCAGCACTCTTATTCTGAACCCAGTAGAGCTTTGCTTGAATCTGAGGGTGAGATCTCCTCCTCCTCCTCAGATAACCCTGCGTCAGATTTCTTATAAGGGACTCTGATTGTATCTTGTTTGAATGTGAAAAATTGACAATGGCTAAAAACAGTTAAGAGTTAGCAGAAGGACTAACAGGCTATTTTTTTAAATTTCTGTGTACCTTTTGAATTACAAGAAGAATGCAAAACTGAAGCAAAGATGTACTTTTATTCCCCCACCCCCAAAGATATAAATATGTTGTGGGTTCTATATACAGTATTCAAAATGGCATAGAAGGCATTAGTGACACACCTTTGGCACATATTTTCTGGATCCATTTCAATTGGGTTTCAGGCTAGGCTTTGGTATGGAGACTGTCTTGGTTGCCCTGTATAATGACCTTTGCAGGAAGAGAGACGGGGGAGAGCAACACTGGTGATACTCCTGGACATCTCAGCGGCTTTCAACACTATCAATCATGGTGTCCTTCTGGATAGGATAGCCAGGTTGGGAGGCACTGCTTTGTGGTGGTTCTGCTCCTTCCTGATGGCAATTTTAGTGTTTTGTATTTAAATGTTTTTATTATTTTTAATTGTTCACTGACATTTTAATGTTTTAATTGTTTTAACTGTTCATTTTAATTGTAAGCCGCCCAGAGGTCTTTGGGTAGTGGGCGGCATATAAGTAAGTAAGTAAAAATAAGTAAGTAAGTAAGTAAAGCAATTTTCATCCCTGTTGCTATGGCTGTAGCATGCAACAAACATCCACAGATTAAGACGTGAACAGTGTTCCTTCCTGCAAGATTTGTTGCCTTCCAGCATTCTGAGTACGTGTTCTTCTAATGAGTTGCGTTATTGTTCACAGTTCAATGACAATGATGCCCAGAAGAGAACATAAATTGTAGCCCAACACCTTTAACAAACATCAAATTTGGATACATCTGGGCTAGTATGTTGAGTTCCTACAATAACTCATTTTTCTGTATTGGGAAAATGAAAGCAACTGGATATATGTCAGTTTCTCTTAAGTAAAACAGAGAATCTGCAAATGTCTCTCAATTATTATGAAATTTAAATTAATACCACAATAAAAAAGAAACAAAAGATCTATAATAAAGAGTCAAAAACTTTTTTAAAAAATAAAGCAAATATGTATAATACTACTTTTCAGCCATGATAACAATATACAAAACTACAATATACATTTTCGGTGTAAAGGCTGTACCTCATGCAGTGATAATGTTTTGGGTCTTCGGAGCAAAGTTACCCATTAATCTATTTCTAAAAGGATTTCTAAGTAATTTAAATCACAACTAAAACTGCAGGATGCCTTCAGCATTTCTAACCTAATAATTTTTAGTATAATACTCTAGGGTATTTCCTGCTGTGGAACTAAGAACTCTTAGATTCTTCAGTCGTAGCCCTGAATTTCTCCATTTAAGGCTATGTTAGGGTACAAAGACTATTTTAATGAAATAAATATTTTCTCCTTTATATTTCAGGCCAGAGTTTACAAATAGTATTGAATTATTTTTCAGAACAATTTTATAGCTCAAATTACTCAGATATGGTTACTTGGGAGGCTTCATGGTCATGCCTCTTACATTTTCCAGTCTAAATATTGGCAAAGCCTGACCAGGGAAGAGGACAAAGGCTGTAGAATATCAGCAAAGCAAAGAACCATTCTTTTAAAAACAAATATCTGGTTTTGGTTTTCTTACTGTGACTCTCAAGGCAACATTTGCCCAGTACAATGTTACAGCTATGACACAACATGAATCCATTGAGGAATATGCACTGACAGACCCATCAGTGGAATTATCTGGGGAAAGGGAAGGACTCTCCCTTCCCTTCCACACTGCTCAGCACTACTCATGCCTGTGAGTTTAAGTAGTCAATGAGCATATCTACAACTATTTTGAGTCTGACTACAAAGTTGTTCAGGCTGCTGCTTGGTGCGCTGCAGGGACAGGCTGGTATACTCTTAAAGTTAATCTTGGTAGAATGCACCAGCCTGCTCTCAGAGTGTTTTTACCAGTACCTTTCTGGCCCTTCCGTACAGGTAGGATTGCACTGGTTTGGATCAGTTCAACTGTATGCAATGTATGATTGCTGAAACCAATCCAAAGCAAGCCTTCCAGTTTGAACTTGTCAGTATTGTGACGTGGCTTATGAGTAAGCCACTTCAGAATACTGGCAAATTACTTACTTTTCCTTCTCTGCAGAGGGCAGGAAAAGCAAAGGGTTTGTTTTGACTGTACATATACTATTGCTGATTAGGTATGGGCACCTTACGAAAAATGACACACTGTTTTATCATTACAAAATGAAATGAAACAGCAAGCAGTGTGTTGTCAAGAAATGAAACAAAACATTTTGTGTTTCAGAAATGAAATGATTCATCATAGCCTCTTCATCCAGCTGTCTTGAGAACAGGGGATTTATTTTTAAACTGATTGTTTTCTCTTCCTTTCTTCCCATGCCTCAGCTATTGAGATAGCTTATCTCTGATCTTGATCTGCCTGAAGCTAGTGATGAGCTGAGCTATTCTCTTCACTGGCTGTGTTTGCAAGTTGATTTAAACTGATTGTTTTCCTTTCCTTTTTAAGTAGGACTGTGGAGGTTATTTTTCAAAATGTTTTCTTTCCTTCCCTCACCACACTGATCAGCCATTGTGCTTATCTCTCTGATTTCTCTGTGCAGCAACTAGATATTAGGTTTCTAGCTTGTTTACAGAGGGTTATTTGCTTGAAAGCAAATTTATTGGAAGGTTTGAGGGTCTTTGATTTAGGGCAGTGGGCTTCCTGTTAAATAAAAAAAGGAAAACTCCATTATTTACAGCTTTAAAAAGCATTTTGTTTCATTTCATTTTGTGATGAAAAATCTTTTTTTAAATTTGTTATTAATGAAACAAAATGAAATAAAGACTGAAGCGAAATGAAATGCTGTATTTTTGTTTCATGCCCACCTCTATTGCTGATGCAATGTATCAATTAATTTAAAAATTAAACAGTTATTTTTGCCTCATTTTATAGAGCTGGCCAAGATATAGCCTGCAATCGAATTCCTAGTGATGACTTTGGCTGCAGGCCATTTTGCAATCAGCCTTTTGACAAAAAAGACAAAGAGAAAAAAACCTGATGTGGCACAACAGCAATAGTCTATATGCAGTTTTAAAAACTAACACTTCCCTTAATCTAGTATGAGCTTTTTGTGAGCGCACTCCCCCCTCTGGTTGTCCTCTCGGAAACCTCAATACATGATTCAGGCACCATTTCTGCTTTAAAGTCTTTATTAACAACAACAACTCTCTACACTTTCTTGTCGACCTCCTCCTCCAGTTCACTTATGCTTAACAACATTTTCAACGTAACACCTTCCATTTTTTGATGTTTTGATTCACTGAAGCCTTGCCTTCAATGTGTTACAGAGCTAAGTTTGAGACATTTGTCTTTTAATCTCTCTGCACTGCGTTGCTGACTCCATAGGGAATGTACTGGCGAATGGCACTTCGCACTCCTGCCACTAGATTTATTTATTTATTTATTTATTTGCATTTATACCCCGCTTATCTTCTTTGCGGCTTACAAAGGCTATAATAGCCACACAAAATACAATAATTAGACAGACACAGCAATATAACAATAAACAATAAGCATAAAAACCTTATGGCACCTCAATAAGAAGCTCTAAAAATACAGGCACATGGTGATGGCGGAAAAAAACACCCTAGGTTAAAGAATCGCCAAAGGCCTCCCGGAAGAGATAGGTTTTTAATGCCTTCCGGAAGGCCAGCAGGGACCCTGCAGAGCGCACTTCACTGGGAATGGAATTCCAGAGGCTGGGAGCCACCACTGAGTTCTCGTCTTCCGGGCTTCACGAGGGGTGGTGACCTGAAGCAAGTGCGCTCGCACCTGCCGAACGGGACGGGCCGAGGTAGATCGCTGAGCGATTCGCTCTGCCAGGTAGTCTGGTCCCAAGCCATGGAGGGTTTTATAAACTAAAACCAAGACCTTGAATCTAATCCGGGCTGCAACAGGCAGCCAGTGCAGGCGGGCCAGGACTGGGGTGATGTGATCATAACGACGCACACCAGCCACCAGCCTGGCTGCCGCATTCTGTACCCGCTGCAGTAGCCGGAGAAGAGTCAAGGGCAACCCCATGTAGAGAGCGTTACAGTAGTCCAGCCTCGAGATCACCAGAGCTTGGACCACTGTTCTCAGAGAGTCCGTGTCCAGGTACGGGCGGATCTGGGCGATCCGACGGAGATGGTAATAGGCGGACCTGGTAACCGACGCCACCTGGGACTCCATGGTGAGTGCCGGGTCCAGGAACACACCCAGATTCCGCACCCCCTCCGCGAGTTGGAGGGAAACTCCCCCCAGACAGGGGAGGGGGCCACCCTATCCAGATGGCGAGCTCCCAAAGAACATAACCTCCATCTTCTCGGGGTTGAGATTAAGCCTGTTCGCTCCGGTCCAGGTCAGTACGGCATCCAGGCACTCGTTGAGGACCCTCACAGCTTCCACTGCAGAGGTGGAAAAGGAGAGATAGAGCTGTGTGTCATCAGCGTACTGTTGACAGCAGACTCCAAAACTCCTGATGACCCCCGCCAACAGCCTCACGTAGATGTTAAACAGCATGGGGGACAGAGACGACCCCTGTGGTACCCCACAAGGGAGAATCCAAGGGGCCAATAACTCCCCCCCCATGCTGAACATACTGGGGCCGGCCCTCCAGGAAGGAACGGAGCCAACTGCAAACAGAGCCTCCGATTCCAACCTCAGAGAGCCGGTCCAGTAAGATACTGTGGTCGACGGTATTGAAGGCTGCTGACAGATCCAGGAGGACCAACAGGGTAGAGCAACCCCTGTCGGCCGCCCGGACAAGGTCATCTTGCAGGGCGACCAAAGCTGTTTCGGTACCCCTGCGGGGCCTGAACCCGGACTGGCATGGATTGAGGCACTGCTGATCCTCCAGGTATGATTGTAGCTGGACCGCCGCCACCCTCTCGATCACCTTGCCCATGAACGGGACATTGGCGATTGGATGATAGTTTGTTAAATCGTCCGCCGCCAGGCCAGGTTTTTTCAGAATGGGCTTTACCACCGTCTCCTTCAGACGAGAGGGAAAGACCCCCTCGCTGAAGGAGGCGGTGGCGATGACGGAAGCCCATTCGGCCATAGTCCCTCTGGCAGCTCTAATTAGCCAGGCAGGGCAAGGGTCGAAAGGAGTGGAGGCCGGCCGGCAATGCACCATAGCCTTGGAGACCTCGACGGCAGAAACAGGCCCAAGCACATCCAACCGAGGCGACGAAGGCGGGCCAGCAACTGGGGATGATGGGGCGGGACCACTGCAACCGGAGTCGAAGCCGGCACGGATGGCCTCTATTTTGGTTCGAAAAAAGGCTGCAAATTGCTCACTACTGAAATCAGTAGGAGGAGGCCTAGCCAGACTAGGATTGGTGAGGTCCCGAACCACCCGGAAAAGCTCCGCCTGACGGTTCGAGGCCTCAGCAATTCTCAGGGAGTTAAAAGATGACCTAGCCTCCCTGATCACGTTGGTATAGCGACTAGTCTGGGAATCAACCGCAGCCTTACTTAACGCCATCCGGTTTCTTCTCCAGCTGCGCTCTATCCTCCTCCTCTCCTGCTTCATTGCCCTAAGCTCCCCCGTGAACCATGGGGAGGACCGGGCTCGGCGACGGAGAAGGCGCTTGGGGGCAATCCGGTCTATGGTGTGGACAGCTGTTTCATACCAAAGGTTAGCCACATCCTTGACCGGAGCGCCAGTCATCCCATCAGGTAGCCCCCCAAAGAGCTCACCTAACCACTGGGGGTCCATGAGCCTCTGGGGGCGAGCCAAGACTGAGGGCCAGTGGTCCCCACGGGGAGGGGCCGGGATCGACAGGGAGAATGAAAGCAGGTGATGGTCTGTCCATGACACAGGAAGGGAAGCAATGCCCCCTACCTCCAGACACAAATCCCCCGACATGGAGGTAAACACCAGATCCAGGGTGTGGCCCGACCTAACATGCTGGGACAGACCCATGGAAGCCATGGATTCCATGAACTCCAGAGCTGCACCAGAGAGTCCACCTCCCGCATGCACGTTGAAGTCTCCCTGCAACCAGTAGGCGCGGGGACCTCAACAGGGAAGCGGTGATGAACTCTGAGAGCTCTGGCAGGGATTGTGCAGGGTTGCGGGGAGCTCGGTAGCCCAGCACAATGCCAAATCTGTCCCGCTGTCCCACCAGCAGGTGAAGCACCTCTAACCCCTGGCTAACCAATGTCGAGGCCCTGCTAACACGAAAAGAGTCCCTGTACAGGATTGTGGGGCCCCCTCCCTTTTGACCCCCCCAACCTTCCCACTCCCTCAAACAAGTACCCAGGCGGACACAACAGGGAAAGAGAAGCCCCCCCCTCCGTGCCCACCCAGGTCTCGGTAATGAATGCCAGGTCAGGGTTCTCATCCGCGATGGTGTCATGAATAATAGGGATCTTATTGCGTACTGACCTGGCATTCATCAGGATGCAGGCAAGGTTGGGGGTGCTGGTGGGATGACTCCTGGGCATGTGGCAGGAAGCCGAGGGGTCAGAACGAGGGACAGACACGAGTTGTCTGACCCGAGTTCTTCTTGTCTGACAAACCCAACGCCTGCAAGCATACCGCCCACGGCCCATCACCGTCGGTATATGAGTCCCTGCAGGCATGGTGAGAAAAAGAGAGAGAGAGAGAGAGAGAGAGAGAGAGAAAGGAAAAAATGGATCAAACTACTGCTGACTAAAAAAATAAGTAGTGTAGTACTACAAATTACAAAAGTTACAGCAATACTATAACTAAAGCATACAATACAATACAATCACTAGAATAAATAAAAAACAATACTTCTGCAACTTAAAAAACACAATAGCACTACAAATTCAAAACCTACAACACACTGTAGACTGACAGTACACAGACAACAAATCGACAAGCAGTAGCAGGTATAAGCAAATTAAAAATAGCAATATACTGGGGACACAGCCAGGAGCTGATCTAGTGCACCTGGGGCGGAAGGAGAGAGCCAAACGGCCAGAGCAGGCTGATGAGTTGATAACAGCAAAGACTCGAGATGAAGTTAGCTGGCAGAAGGTGGAAAGCCAGCAGGGCCAATCAGTCTGCAATGGGGCCCCAGCAAAGTTCCCAAGTCTAGGTCCCAGAGTCCCCCAAGCGCTGGTCCGGATGGGCTGGAGGAGGAGGTGAGAATGGTACATTGCGTGACGAGCCTTACCTAATGGCCACTTGTCTTGGAACGAGAAGCGTGATGAGCAGATTCCTGAGGCCAGGGAGGGGAATCTCTCATCCCGCTTAAATCGCAGTTCAGGGGGCGTGGTCGGGACGAACTCCCCTTGTCCCGCAATGGACGTTTGGTTAGATTACTTCATACCGGTCCCAAGCGGGACCGTGAACAGCGATGAGATGGACGTGAAGTATCAGCCTTACTCTTCCATTCTCTCTCTGCCACTTCTCTCAGCAACTTAAAGGTATCCCATTCGCCAGCCCAAGGGTCCTCCTTTACCACCTCAAACAATTCTTCCTTTTCCTCCCTCACCCAACACACCCTTCCCCCCTCCTGCCCCTCCTCCTTCTTTTATAACCTCTATTTCTGCCACTTTTAACTGTCCTTCCCTTCCTGGGCTTATTGGTTCTTCCATCTTTAAACTGGCCAATCCTGGCTTTAGCTCCATGAGGGGAGATGTCTCACTGGTTAGTCCTTGGTGAGGGGCTGACACACCATCTTTCTTTCTGCTTTTCTCACACCTAGCCAAACAGGAGATGTAATTAATTTGCCATATCCTGAAGTGGCTCACTTTTAAAGCCATTTCATGATCTTAGCAAGAGCCATTTCCATACAAATTGTCATTCTAATCAAACTCAACTGTTCCTAGGCAGCCCACACTAACTTGCTACCTGCTGCCAATATAGCTGTGCTCTTAGTTATAGCAGTTTTATGCCACGTTAAAGGTCATGGCTGCACCTTATGTAATCCTGGAATTTACAGTCTGGTGGGGCAGTTACATAGTTCTTTATTTGAGATCCAGAAAGTTAGAACTAAAGTAGGCCCATTGAATCAACTGAATTTATAGAGGTTTTGACTCAGAAAGGCCCCACTGATTGACTGACCCTACTTTAATTGCAACTTGCTACTGGATTTCAGCCACTGTTCAAGAGTGGTAGTGTTGACAATTAAGGGAGCACACTAGATTTCTGAAGGCAAGAATTCTAGCTATCCCACCAAACTAAAATTGTGAGGATACTGTAGGATAGAACTAAGACAGTTAAAATAATATCAGAACTGTGGGAACCATACCTGTATAGTGGAGTTGCCTTCAGGGACACCTGACAAATAGTAATGGGCAGGATCTCTGCAGCACTTGAGGAGAAGCTTTGACAAAGCATTGCAAAAATGCATACAGGTGCTAACTGTGGTAATATGCTCACACAAATACTACCTGAAAATTGAGTAGACAGAATGAAGTGGGATGATGGCAAAATAGTAACACTTTTTTCTGACTACTCAATGAGGTTCAGATTATTAACTCAGCACAGAAAGTTAAATATCAAATTAAATCAATCAACCTTGCATATTTAGCCATCATTATCCGAAGATTAAAAAATAGTTGAGACATAATAGATCACCATCTATTGTGCCCACAGCTCATGAACTCATGAACTCAGAGCTGCTTAGCCAATAAATCACCTCATAAATAACCACATCAGAAGTCAACAATTTTATTTATTATGTTTTAATTCACCCTTCTTCCAAAAGAAGTGCATGGTCCTTTTCTTTTCCTTGCATTTTATCCCTCAAAATCACCCTGTTACATGAGGTGAGAGCCTGCCCAAGGCTTCATGATTTCATGGAAACACCATCTGCCAGTTTAACCCTACAATGGACTACAATTTCCAGCAAGCACAGCACAGTCAGAGCTTCTTGGAAGCTAAGGAAGCAAAACATCAAATTTGGGAACCACTGCTCTAACCACAATACCACACTGACTGGACTGCAATGCACAATACTCAGTTACTTTTAGAATGTAATGTACTCAGCTTTTCACAAGTAACCAAGTTTATTTTGCACAGCGTGTGCATACATGTGCACACACGCACACACAGAGACTTGCTTTATTTGATTCATCAGAAGTGAGGAGGCGACAACATTAATAAAACATTAAGAAAGTGCTACCCGTTTGGGGCGAGCTAATTCACATTTTGCTCATGGATTAGACGACACAGGGGAAAAGGTGAATCAGCCCAGAGTCCCCCGCCTCCAATCTATAGCTTTTCCTCCCACCAGAGATCCTTCTAATTTTTAAAAGCTCAAATCATTCACCTTGGTTCAATTCATGTGATCACTCTGAATGGCTGAATTCTCAGACTGGGAAGATGAGATACTGTACATGCACAAAGCACATCTCCTCTTACCTCTTAACTTACATACACAAGGCAAGACCAGCACACAGCTCCCCAGCAAAGCCCTTCTCCAGGACACTTTTCTTCCTGGGCAAGACTGATGATGATGATGATGATGATGATGACGACGACAGCGACAACGACGACAGCGACAACGACGACGATGACAACAGCTTAACAGGCAAACTTTCAAGTGGGAGGCTGGCAATCGAGACAGGAAAAAAAACTTTTAATAGTGTTCTTTGGTCATTGCTACCTGTACATATATAAGAAATGCAAGCAGCTCAATTTAAGTGTGGCTACTTAAATTGAACAAATTTGATTACCCTTGTGCAACTTCACAGCTAGTGGATGTGAATGTGGAAACCTTTCTTCAGAGTATGCTTTTTGGGAATTTTTAATGAAGTGCACACACTCCTGCTTTTGCCAACGTGTCCTATCTGGAGGGAAGTGACCTTCTATTTTCTCTGACCTTTGCTTTGGGGCAGGGCTAAAGGGCTAAAGGGCACCTGCTTCCTATCAGAACCAGTGTTTTCATAAATGCTCCATTCTCTGCTTATGAATTTAAATAAGATGAATAAAACAAGCCTTCTGGAGAAGACACAGGTAAGTCTTTGTCTACAAGTCTGTGCAGAGCTTTCCTCCCAGCTGGCTTAGAAAAAAGCATTTTGTCTTTGTCTATCTGTTTATCTCTGTAATCAAGATCAGTTTGCTTTGGAGCTTTTCCAGCAAATTACCACATGTGAAAGCATTTTCATTTGTCTTGCTGTGTAATCTCACCCTAAGTCAAACTGAAGAAAGTCATTACATAGTCCTTCAGCAAGTTTATTTTCCATTGTCAGGCCATCTTTGTTGATTTGTCTGGCCAGTTTCCTTTGTATATGTACCTGCTCCTAACTGTAAGGAATGTACTGATTTAAACATTTAAAAAGTTGTTCTTCCTTTTGATTTGAAAAATCAGTGCTGCTATGGAGTTATATGTAAGGATGTGATCCAGGGTGATCCTGTCCATCAGGCAGAAGCTTCAGGTGATAGATTGAGGGTGCAGAGCAGATACAACTATACATGCTTATCCGATACACTTTTGCTTTCAACCCAAAGTCACTTCTGGTTCACAGGGAAGCCCTTTTGGAACCTCCAGGAGGCCTGGGAAAGCCCTTGCAAGCCCGTTCAGTGCAGCGTCAGGCTGGGGTTAAGTACAAGAGCCACCAGCTAGCCCCCCCCCCCCCAGGTTCGACCCCACCTGCATCTGCATATTGCGGATTTTCAATTATTGCGGGTTGGATCGGGTCCCTAACCCCTGCAATAGGCTGGGGCTGGGTTACTGTATTATTTGTACTATTTTAATTTTTTTCAACCTTGCAGTCTGGTATAATGCTAGAACACAATGAGGAAAAATTAACAGTTTTCCCTGCAGCCTGACACATGCATATGGAGAGAGACAAATACAGTGCGTAGACAGACAGACAGGTGCACCAGATGGAAAAGAAGAGAGAGAGAGAGAGAGAGACAGACAGACAGACAGAGAGACAGACAGAGAGACAGAGAGACACACAGAGAGAGAGCCAGGGCAGAAACTGACCAGAAACTTTATGACTAGGCTTGCCAAGGAGGTACACAGGCAGCTAGGAAACTGACCAGAGATGTAAGCAGGCAAATACACAAAGGGGGTGGAGAATGAGAGGTACACGGAAGAAACACCAGCAAGTGGTAAACCCCACAGATAGAATTTATACTAACAGAGGCATTCACACATGCAAAAACAATCCAAAATAAATTGTATAAATGATCTTCTGGTAGAAGAGTAAAATACTTCACTTCCAAACCAAATAACGATGCCCTGTCAAAATAATTGGCACTTCCAAGTGCATCATGTAGTTGCCTTTAAAATATTTTGTTTTAAAACTTAGTAAATCTGATACAGATGTGAGTTTTCTCCTAGTATAATCACACTCTGAAAGACAGTGACCAGCACAAGTTCACCTAGTGAGTTTCATAGTTCAGTAAGGACCTGAACCTGGCTCTCCTAGTTGAGGATTCTAACTTGTATGGATTCAAGATAATACAATGACTCTTCTAGATAAAATTAGTTCCCAATTTTATTTTATTTTAAATGAAAACCTTGTACAGTCTTATGTTATTCATATTGACTGGCATCCAATAACATAGAAACTAATGAATACAATACAAAAGAGCTCTTTCAATCTGAGCTCATAGACTGCACCATCTGCTATAAATCTCAAGAAGTCAATTAAAAAGTTCTTTAGCCAATATCAGTAATGGGTAAGAGGAGCATTTATGTGATTGCTAATGGCTGAATTTACATGATGCCTGCAAGTGTCAGTTGTGAGGTTTGGCAGCAGTACAAAATTAGGTCTGTGATTATCACTATAAATTACGTTTATGTTGATATAATTAGCAGCTGCAGAATAAAGAAATATTTAAACTGGTATTAAAAAACAATAACATGTTCATGAAAATGTACTTCTAAAAGTCTAAGCAACCTCTCTAATGTGACTCCAAGCATTTTATTTTATTTTCCTCATCAGAAAACACTACATACTTATCTAGATCGGGCACTTTGGTTTTTACATTGCCAAAAGGTAAGATGGAGTGACTTGCTGTCAAGCAAGATAGATGCATTATTTGGTTGTTATACCAAATTTGTCAGCAGGAGTGGAGGATAAATTAGCTAGGTTTTTTTCTCTTTAGGGTACAATTTCAGATAATGCGGCACAGAGTTACATTAAATTGCAAATGAAGCCTGTTTCTTTCCATAAGAACGAAGAGCAAACTGGAGAGCTTCTGTAGGAGTCATCTTGACCCAGTGCTCATCTGAAGCCCCCCAGAGATTCCAAATAAGGATGGAGTGAAATGTAATTTCTATTTAATTCTAAGAAGAATTTTTCCAAAATTGGCAAATTTCATTACATTTGAACTGGAAGGATTCAAGAGAGATGGAAACTGGTAGTTCACATTTTAGTCCAGAACTTCCACTGCTTTATTCTTAAAAGCTCCTCAGCATTATTTGTTTGTCTGTCTATCTGTCTAACTTATATACTGCCCAATAGTATTCTATGCACTCTCTGGGAGGGTGACAACAAACATATATAAAATACAGATAATATAAAAATTACAGATAATATAATACCAATTGTAAACAGTGATGAACAATAAACTATAAAATCACATAACTCACCTGATTTGACATAATTAAATTTCAACCATAGTTGGACATCAAATGGTACACATTGACACATATCTATTAGGCAAGTGAAGCATGTTCAGTACAGATGGGTCGCAACATCCAGAGATTCTATAATGCTCTGCAGAATGAGCATTATAGAAGCTCAAGCATATATACCTGAAGAGCAAGTTGGAAAATGTTGGCTGGGTACATATGTCGGACCTGCAGAATCAGGTTAGACCTATTCAGAAACAAAAAATAGGTTGTATCCTTTTCTTGTCCTATTGTTTTTCTTATATGTATTCAACAGCAGTCCATGACATAACATTGTACTTATACATTGTATAATCAGGGAATGGATGGGGATGAATGTACAGAACTTAAAGCTAACTCACACACAAAATTAACTTTTTTCTCTATTGAGCCTGGTCTAAAGCTTTGTCCCTCTGGCTCAACAACCAAAGAAACTGGTAAGATCTTTAAGACTCCAGCAGGTGCCCTGACACCTAGCAACACTACCCTCCAGTTAATAAAATCCCAGTCTCAGTAGTTACACTGTGAGTATCCTCCCAGTGACAAAGACATAGAGAGACATAATTTCTAAAATGAAGCACCAATATTTGTTAAGGGGGATTATGGTTCTAAAACCAGAGAACTGATTACCAGTTTATTGACAGTGGCTAGATTAATAATAGCTAGGAATTGGAAATCTAAACATGAATTTCTCCTGGAGAAATGGTATAATGAAGTATTGAATATTGCTATAAATGATCAATTGCCATGCAATTTAAAGGTTAAAAGGGAGTTAAACAGATATTTTTATGATATATTTATTGAATATGTGCAAGTAAGAGACAAAGGGAAAGCTCCAACACAAGAATCAATACAGTTCTGGAGAGGAGGACAATAAGGAGAAGATTTATCCAGGAGGTCTCATTGGTGGAGGGGAGCACATTTGTCTTGTATTTTTTTTTAGTTTATATACTATTGTGTCTGTTTAAAAATTAATAAAACGTTAATTTAAAAATAAAATAAATTGAAGGATCAAATGCTATTTTCCATCTCCAAGGAAGTCTATAGTTTTATCTGGGGTAAACACCATTGTCCTAGGGCAGTGGTTCCCAACCTGGGGGTCAGGACCCCTTTGGGGGTCAAACGACTATTTCACAGGGGTCGCCATGAGCCAGTGAAGTCTGGAGGAGGAGGGGGAAGGGAGGAGAAAATGAGTTACAGCTTGATAGGTTTGAGGGGATGTCAGTCAGTGGCACTGGAGGCTGCAATTGGCTGAGGGTGCCTGTAGAGGGAAGTTCTCTATGGCACCTCTGGCAGTGGCCTGCCAAAGGGGGCTTGTGGCCTCTTCCAAGCAAGGCAAGGGGTCACCACTCACCACAACATGAGGAACTGTATTAAAGGGTCATTAGGAAGGTTGAGAACCTCTGTCCTAGGGAGTAATATGATCACCTGATATGCTTCATATAAATCAGTGCCCTTACAATTCAAGTCACCATGAAGACTACCTGGCCTTAAAATCAGGCCTCCCCACATTCTCTCCCCTCCACCATACTTTTGTAACCTAACATCCTTCCTGAAGCAGAGATCTGCGATCGTGAAGGCCTTGCACTGAGAGCCTGAAGTGTCAAAAGTGGCATTTTAAAGCTGGGACACCTCCTCCTTGGCCAACAAAATTAGTCAAAATAACAGCCTTGTCACATACAGGGCCTACACCATCCTTTGACTGTTTAATTTTCTTCACAAAGTTTTTTTAAAAGCTGTGTCCTAGTTATATATCAAGAAAACCACTTCATTATACTGTAAAGAGGTTATTAGCCACTTTTTTTTGGGGGGGGGGTGCCTGTTAATGAAATACACTTTCTTCTTTCCAAACCTGACCTGCAGTACTCTATGATTTTGTCTTATCCATCTTCTGCTCCTCTTTGTGTTACCCACAACTTTCCCAGTTTTAAGTGGATAATAAAAGCTGCAAAATAACAAATCATTGTAGACACTGGGCTTCACATCTAGGAGGAGTTCCAGGCCTCAAACCTGGCTGAAAATTCCTCGCCATAATCCCATTTAGGGCTATGGTTTACCTCTGATGACTCAGAAGGAAGATGAACACTCAATTGCACTTCTGCCTTCTAATCTTGCTTCATGGAATCCAGACAGTGTCTTGGCACAGAAGCTAGGATCCAGGGTTTGTTGTATTTATATATTCATGGGGTAAATGATTATACAAGAGCAACAGAAGAGGAGTTCTAAGGATACGAACCTTTTAAAACTACCATTTGAAGATAGGCTAGATAATGGCACTATGCAGTAGACTAGAGATGGGCACGAAACGGAAAACTGGGATTTCGTTTCCGTTCCATTTGTGCCCATCTCCCTTCGTTACCATTTTTCGGCATGAATTTTTTTAAAAAATTCATTCCGTTTATCGTTTTTCTGGTTCTCCTTCCCATGGTGGATGAGAGCGCCAGGCACGCTGTCATCCCCATGGGGAAGATCCCTTTAAAGAGACCCCATTCTGCCTCTGCATGCGGAGGCGGAACGGGGTCTCTTCTTCCCCGCGCCAGTCATGACAGCGTTGGGCGCTGTCATCTGGTATGGGGGGGAGGTGGAGGGCGGTCAGGAGGGGGCTGCGCTCCGGCCTCCGCATGTGGAAGCCGGATCCCAGACCCCTCTTGCCGCCCTTCCTTGAGAGGAGACCGAGGGCTCTGCTCTGCTTGCACAGACGAGCCCGCGGTCCCCTCTGAAGGGACAAATGCTGCCACCCTGCAATCGGCTGGACCCCTTGTCAAATGACCCGGTTGGCACTAGGGGGTCCCCTAGTGCCAGGCGGGCCATTTTTGAAGGGGTCCAGCCGATGGCAGGATGATCCCACTGAAAATGGCCCCATTGCTCGCACGGAACTCCTGCATTGCCAACATGGCCATTTTCAGAGAGGTCCTACCGCCCTGCCATGGGCTGGACCCCTTCTCAAATGGCCCACTTGGCACAAGGAGGTCCCCCTAGTGCCAAGCGGGCCATTTTTGAAGGGGTCCAGCCGATGACAGCTCAGCAGGATCCCACTGAAAATGGCCCTGTCGCCCGCACAGAGCATTTTCAGGGTGGCGAGAGGGGGCTCCAATCCAGCCTCTGCACGAGGAGACCGGATCTCAGCCCCTTCCTTCCCGACTCCCCCATGGAGCCTGACAGCCCTGGGCCGGTGGGCTGTCAAGCTCCATGGTGGAGGAGGGCGGTGAGAGGGGCTGGGATCCGGTCTCTGTGCACAGAGACCAGATCTCAGCTCCTTCTCGACTCCGCCCCTGAAGCCGGAAGCTGGAAGACTGGACCAGGAAGGCCAGCAGCAGCACCGGCAGCAGGTAGGAGTGGAGGACTTATCGGGTGGCCAGGCCAGTAACGGAAACAAACAGAACCAAGAAAATGTTCTTGGTTGTGTTCAGTTCAAGCCTGGCCCGTCCAAATGGTCGTTATTCGTACCGTTATGTAACGGTAACGGTAACGGATAACGGTAACAACAAATTGGTCGTTTCGTGCCCATCTCTACAGTAGACTGAGATGACAATCTCGCTTTACCCTAATAAGATGAACTGGGAAGTTTTCACCTTTTCCCCCTTTAGAGCTTACTATTTTGCACTTCAGAGGCCAGACATAAACCTTTATATCTCATATTGGTGTGTCAGAGAAGGCAGATGAGCCTCAATTCTAGGCTTGTCATCTTTCTCCAAATACAAACCATGCCCCATTATTTTTCCATGGTAAACAGGATGACAGGATCAGGGAGAACCCAGGCAAGAAAAGCCGGCATGTATTTTCCAGCCAAAATTCATATCTGACTCAAAATGCTGTTCCTTACTGTTACCCACATGTGCTGACATATACGGCAGGGTACGTTGTATGTGTGGACGAAGAATACACTTATAACATGTAAGGTATGAATGGGGAAGCAGTAGCCCTTCAGAAATTGTTCCACTGCTACTCTGTAATACCTAGTGGAAGCAGAGTGCCACGCCAAGTTTCTGCTTCAAAAGAATGCTCCCAGCTAGCACTGGGGCAGCCAGAGGAAGCATGGTTGGAGTCTCAGTGCTCAATGTTGGCTTTTCTCCCAGATATAGTACATTCAGGTATCTTTAATGCAGATAAAACTCCCAGAATGGTGAATTATGGGAGCAGCGGTCCAGAAAATCCAGCAATCCCATCCCTACCATCTTCATTTTTTTGTATGGCAGATAGGGAGAAGCAATAGCATGAAGGGCCCACTCAAACAGGGGCCCTTCTGTGAGTGTTAGGCTCAAACCCTACTATATTCGAGAGAATCATGAAATGTTTTAAGATCCTCCAAACAGGCTGGATGAATAAAGAGCAATTTAGAAGATAGCTTTATTCAACCTAACCTTCAACAACATTCTGCATGGTGGTGCATAGATCTACTCATCATATGCCTTTTGGGCAAGTTCCCAATTTACCAAATCCTAAAAGACAAATAAGGGTTACTAAATTTCTAACTATTTAGATTCCTAAGAGTGGGGTTGCCATGGCACTGTGGCACAGTTGCCTCAGCTATGTCATCTGAGTCTTTTGGCAAAAACAAATTAAAGTTGTCTGCTCACTAAATACCATTTTGTTATCCCATAAAGCAAACTAAAAAGTGGCATCTAATTCAGATAGCAGTTTCTGCGTGCGGGGGTGGTGTGAGCTAAACAAGAGAAAAAGGGAGACTACTCAGATGTTTCAGAGGTGTGAGAGTTGCAAAGAAAGCCAAGTCCAACTAGTGTTGGCCATTAAAATGGCCAAGCTAAACAACTCACAATTAGAGCAACAGCTTCCTCACAATCTCCCTTGGATTGCTCTGACTATGGATTTATGAACCTTAAGGGGCTGAGTTAGCCATAATTCTCTCTTGTTTAACTTGGCCAGTTATAAACATTGGCTCTTTTGCTCTTTCTCCCCACCCCCTTTTCAGAATTCACACATTTACTGCTGCTGACTGCTTTATTATTTAGTTTTCAAGTATGCACATTATATATATATATATATAATGTGCATATAATCCCAAGGACTCATAGCAATATATATATTGCTATGGGTCCTTGGGAGTTTTTTTAAAATCCCACCAGTCAATATTTACCACTGCCTCATGAGTCAAGTTTAGATCTTGCTGTTTCACTGAAAGCAAAAGGGGGATGGAGGAAAGAACTATGGAACCTAGCATAAACAGGCAGCTTTATATAGAGTTGCATTGAAAGGGAAACTGAGCACAGAGACCAGAAGAGAGTGATTAATACCATTCCAAAAAGCACTTAAATCATTTATTCTATCAGCTTCCTATCAGGGAAGATTTTAAGAGCATAGCTTTCTACAAGATAGGGAAGTTAATTTTAAAAATAAGTTTTAAAATTAAATTTTGCAACCTCAGAAGTGCTTCAATAAGTGCATTTCAAAGGGATCATTATTTATTTGAGTTGATTAAAAATTATACAGAACTTCAGTTGCAGCAGCTCCAGTAAAATTAGGATTGCTTTTTAAAGAATAGACAATTATAACAATCTTGCTTTTTAAAATTGATATGGATTTTCTAGTTTTCGCAGATACTGTAGCAGTAGATCATAGAACTGTTTTGCCAGGATCCTTCAGCACAGGAGAAATAATAGTAACAAAGACTGGATATTAAATCTACATGTTGATCCCATGTCGAGCCACTGAATCAATACAACTTGGTTAAGTATTGACTTAAAAGTTCCATGAATCCTATTCATTCAAAAAGTATTATCTAACTGGGTCTAAGAACTAGACGTAACCTTGGAAATTGACTAAAAAGAAACAGGTATACTCTCTTCAGTTTTTGTGTGTGTGTTGCGTCCTTACAGTCGTGACCGACCCTTCGTGACCCCATGTCCATGGAGTTTTCTTGGCAGGAATACTGGAGTGGCTTGCCAGTTCCTACTCCCGGCGCCTATAGCATCTGGTATTCCCTGGTGGTCTCCCATCCAAGTACTAACCAGGGCCGACCCTGCTTAGCTTCCGAAATCAGGTGAGATCGGATGGGCTTAGGGCATCTAGACAGCTTCAGTTTTAATTTCCCCAAAATCTCAGTGCTGAATAGTTGCAATGTGTAAAATTCTGTCTCCTTCTGAACTCCCAAGGCACAGTTTGTTTTGCAAACATGTGAATAAACCATCCTAAATGCAATTTGTAGGGAATGACATATTACTAAAATTAGTTGAAATCCTGCTATTAATATGAGGCTTGAGAAATCCAATGGAATTACTTGAACAGTGAGGGTGTACGCTGCATACCCCCTTGTGTCAATTCTATAGATCTATAAACTGTTTGCTACTTAGAATATTTTAGTTTGCAAACAGTTTGCTTTCTGAGAGTGAATCACAGAATTTAATGTGCTGTGCTCGTCTAGGCAAAGCTGCTTTTTATAATGGAATGTTTTCACAAGGGGGGCATGGAATGTGAAAGAACTTCTATTTAATAAATCTTGTTAACATACCCTTCATTTTAACTCCTTTTTGCAGCAGTACATATCTCATGGACACCTAAATGACAAGATGTACCTAATTAGTGTTTTCAGAATTAAAGGAATTGTTGGTGGCAGGGGAAAGAAGGTTATACAAAGGTTTTTGGTTAAATAACCATTAGGCCTAATTAGAAGACTTTTCACTTGTTGTTACGTTTTTAAATCTTGGTTTCCAAAGGCTATTATTTGTTAGAACAAAGATGAAAAGGAGAGTCAATGAACATACATATAAATTGAAAAAAACGTGTGTACGTTAGAGATGGGCATGACCAGGGAAAATGATGTTTTCGAGTTGTCGTGTGTCGGAGCCAGCCCGTTTCAGCTCGTTTCCGTTTTTTGCGAAATTTTCCAAAAATTTGTCATTTCATTTGTCATTTTTCATCTGTCGTTAGTACTGGTTTGGGGGGGAGCGGGCTTCTGGAGGCACCTCTCTGGGGTGGGTGCCTCCTCTGGCCCGCTATGAAGGGAAAGCGGGCTCCTGGAGGCACCTCTCTGGGGTGGGTGCCTCCTCTGGCCCGCTATGAAGGGAAAGCGGGCTCCTGGAGGCACCTCTCTGGGGTGGGTGCCTCCTCTGGCCCACCATGAAGGGAAAGTGGGCTCCTGGAGGCACCTCTCTGGGGTGGGTGCCTCCTCTGGCCCGCTACAAAAGGGTATGCATAGCCAATTGGATATGCATACCAAGTTGCAGTGGCAGGCAGAGGCACCTCTCTTTCGGGTGCCTCTGTGACTCACTGCCTGCTGGCATATGGTGCACTTGGGCTGGGGATGGGGAGGAGCGAGGAACAAAGTGAGAGAGGACCCCTATGGGCGCCCTCTGGCTCACTAAGAAGGGAAGTGTACTTGCTGTAGTGCAATGTGAGTACACAGATCTGGCTTAGGGTTAGGGTTAGCGCAAGGGCTAGGCTTAGGGTTACGGGTAAGGTTAGGGTGAGTTACTGGGGTGCACCTCTGGGTGCCTCTCTGACCCACTAAGAAGGACAGTGTACTGGCATATGGGTTAGGGTTAGGGTTAGGGTTCGGGCTAGGGTTAGTGGGCTTTTTATGCCCGACCGGCACATCCCAGAAGTCTCGGTCAAAACCTGGCCAAGTGGCCATGCAATTGGTGGAATGGCTCCAAAAATTTGCATGGTCCACTCCCATAGCCAGCCCATCATTGCGCAGGTGCAAAAATAAAAATAAAAATAAAATAAAATAATATCAATGGAGACGTTTTGTTGCAAGAAAAACCCACTGCTGCTACTGTAAAAATTCAGGCAGTTTTAAAATAGCTATTTTCGCATGTTTCTGTGGTGCTTTGGTGTGTTTTTGGACCACGATTTCAAAATATATATTGCGGTCGCCCCATTTTGGATCCCCCGCCCGCACCGCATGGCATGGCGAGCTGGCGAGATGACGAGGATGCACAGCCCAGGAGAGGAGAGGGGGGGAGGCCAGGGACCCCCCCAGAAACCACCCCTCTGGTAGGTGCCCTCACTCAGGCAGGCATATTTTAGCCTGCTTTTTTGGCCGGGAATCAGGTTTTTTTTAATTTTTAAAACTTTTTTTCTGTGCCGCGCCGCTTGGCGAGTTGGCGAGACGACGAGGATGCGCAGCCCAGGAGAGGAGGGGGGCGGGGACCCCGCCCCCAGAAACCACCCCTCTGGTAGGTGCCCTCACTCAGGCAGGCATATTTTAGCCTGCTTTTTTGGCCGGGAATCGGGTTTTTTATTTTTAAAACTTTTTTCTGTGCCGCGCCGCTTGGCGAGTTGGTGAGACGACGAGGATGCGCAGCCCAGGAGAGGAGGGGGGGAGGCCGGGACCCCCTCCCCAGAAACCACCCCTCTGGTAGGTGCCCTCACTCAGGCAGGCATATTTTCACCTGCTTTTTTGGCCGAGAATCGGGTTTTTTTTAATTTTTAAAACAACAACGACAAATTAGACCCATTTTTTCTTTTTTCGGTTCGAGTTCGAGTTCTGGCAGAGTAATTGTCGGTTTCGTTTCCGTTGCGTAATGGAAACGAGGAACGGAAATGGAAACGAGAATTTCGCCAAGTCGTGCCCATGTCTAGTGTACGTGCATGCATGCACACCAGGCGTGCAAAGATTTGTGTGTGTGTGTTCAACAGAAATAATGAGCAGTTAAATGTTATAAGGGTGTGACAAAACCCTGGAAACAGGAGTAATGAATATACAAATCATCAGCCAATCCCAGCAGGAGAGCGGGGAATGGTATGATATAAAATGGGTGGAGCCTAGTCAGTTGAGGCAGTTCAGAAGAGTTCAGTTAAGTTGAGGTTTTGAGAGTGAGTGCTGAGATAGAGCACTGCTCTGTTGGAGTTCTGTCAGGCAGTGAGGGCTATACTGTTTACTAGTTATTAAAGACAGGGGGGCTGGAAGAGTTGATGAAATCTATTATATGTTAAAGGCAACGCATACCATCCTCAGACATTGTTATATTTTTTATTTTGTCAATAAACTTTGTTATTATTTTTATATATTACATCTGAGTCTGTCCCAATTCATGAGGCAACGATTTTAAAAGGTGGCAGCATTACCATTTCCAACACAATTACACGTGTAAGAGGGAGGTGTCGTCACAATTTGGTGGCACAGCAGTGGGATGTTGAAATAAACCTAGTTGTGCCTTGAAAACTCAGTCTGTGAAAGGGGTGACTTCACAAAGGGTCACCTGCATGGCATTTCTTCCTGTTGCACAAGATTCAGATCTACATATTAATAAAGATTGTTTACTAGAACACCCATATTCTGATTTTACTTTGGGAACACATTGGTCGGTGGATGCCTTTTAAAGTAATATTAATGTGCACACACAGGCAATGCACTGGAGTTTGCCAACTTTCAATCATGTTTTTTTTTTTTAAACACAGCTCTGAAATGGGAAAAATTCATCTTGTCACTCCTGCATGTAAAGTGTATGCACAGTGGCATAAAATGTCAGTAATATATTGCCTCTCTTGCATCCCTCCACAGTCGACAATAAATGATGTTCAGTATACAATTGCAATTACTCTACAAAATGAAACAAAATTTGTTGAGAGGCTGAACAATGGTTATTGCTACATTTTGTGTTATTTTTGGCAGGAGGAGTCCGGTTATCTCAGGAAGAGTGCTGGTTATACACACAGTATACATACTGTATGTAGTGCCCTCTGTTTATACTTCTGTGATACATACATACATACATACATACATACATACATACATACATACATACATACATACATACATACATACATACATACATACTTAACCTGGTCCCTGTCCCTGTCAATTTTTCATATCTGTATTCATAATTCATTTCACCCTATTTCTGCATTAACTTCTTTTAATTGCTTGAAAACAAAAAATAAAATTAAGTCTACTGAAGTTGTATGATCCATATATAGAAATGGACAGTAAGAGCAAGGAGAAAAAAACAATGAAGAGTGCTAATAAATAGGAGCATCAGGGGAATGGATGGTCGAAATGATCTCTGTCCTCTTGCATATGACAGCTAGGAAAAACTTTGCTACCTGTGCTGTGACATATGAGTTCTAGTCTATTAGTATTATATTAACCATCTGGAAGGGTGGCCTTGGAACTTATTCAGCAATGGGCAGATTAAGTTATTCCTGATTTTACATTCATATTATGGCAGAAATGGCTAGTTATTGAAATTTGAATTCCAATTTCAATCAGTTACCTAGAATACTCTATCTATCTATCTATCTATCTATCTATCTATCTATCTATCTATCTATCTATCTATCTATCTATCTATCTATCTATCTATCTATCAGTTTTCACCTGTAGCAAAATTTGCTTGCATATTTATGGGAGTGTAATTGCCCCAAATGGTGAAGGACAAATACCACATAGTTCAAGTGCTGGCTTGTACTATCCCTTTAGTTGCTATGTCATAATGTGTTGTGGATGTTGGGTTGACCAGAAAGAGTAGGATCAGAGGTTCAACATGGGCTGCACAATGAATCAAGGCTTCAGCCACCCAGTCTTGGTCTTGTGACAAATTCAAATTCACTTTGTGTCATTCCCTTGAATAGTTACTGTGTATGGCAAAGACAAGTATATGATTGCAGCAAAGGGAACTAGCTTTTCTCGTCAGCTCCTGCAGAGCAGGGACTGGAAAGCAAGTATGCCTGAAATGAATGTTCTCTCTAAACCACACGGGTGCACAACACTGCGTTGGGCACACACAGTCAAGCCAGTGTTTCAGCCCATTTGTTTCTGGTTGTGGCTGGAACACTGCATGCACAGGGTGGAGCTCCCACACAGCACTCCACGACATAGCCAGCTGTGCTTGTTTCTAATTGTTACTGTTGATCTCTGCTTGATACCATAATTGTAACTAATTACTTCATGTTTTATTTTTATTTTTATTAATTTTTTATAATTATCCATACAACAGGGATACTCTAGAAGGGGGTGGGGTGGGGATTCTAAGGATATGAACAGGAGAGTTCAGATAGTATGCTTACAATGTTTTTCTTATTTTAGTATGAAAGCTATAACGTTCATAATCCTATTGGTGTTATTTAGTTACACATTTCATGTTCATAAAAACTGTAGAGTGGTTTCCAGCTGTCTCTTGCCTTCTCTAGCTTGGTATCTTTTATCAGTTATGTCCAAATAATTTTTCCAGGAGTTCTTGTCTGATAGGTGTTTCAGTCAGTTTCCAGTATTTAGCAATAACTACTACTTTTAAAGTAGTTTCCCACATCTACACTCACCTCTCTTTTTCAATGCTGTTTCCAAACACCAAACTTATAAAGCGCCACATTCTTTTGGAAATCTCTAAAGCCTGATTATTCTTTTCCTCCCGGCCCGGAAAGCAATCTCACTGGCCATGCTGGCAATGGGATTCTGAGAGTTAGGAAAAACATGCATATGGAAGGAGGTGGAACTCAGTTCTTTGGAATGCCATCTTGCCCATTCAGACAGATTGCTGCTGTGCCAAAATACAAGAGCTTCATTTTGGATACACTGATTACTAAGCAAACAAAATGGCATGAAATATGTTGAGGCAGGCATTGCCAACAGATGGATGGTGTGTATGCTTACATTGGGACATCACTAAAGCACACATTGGCTTAGAGCTTCAGTTTGGCCAGTGATATTTCAGTCAGAAATATTTCAGTCAAATAGTTTGGTAATGCTGAATTAGATTCATAGTAATCTGATTTGTATAAAAGGTGTGTGTGTGTGTGTTGGGGGTCTTGCACATTTCAATCCCCAGGATTTGCCTTTGAAGTTCTAGACTCCAGTCACTGCTGATACGTGAGTGGTCTTTGGCAAAAGACAGTCTTTCTGTGTGCTTGCTTATTTGTCACTGAGTTTTCTGTGCCACTCCTTAATGCAGTGAAGCCACATATAAAGTATAAAAACTATTTAATACCAAAACAAAATTACTGGTATCTATAAAACAAACAAGAGCATAAATACAACAAAATGTAACTTAAGGCATGATCAAAATATGACAGATGGTACTCTACAGAAATCCAAAATGTAAAAATCTTAAAAAGAAAAAAAACCCTCTGGGAAAATAAAACATTCTTTGTGTGGTGCTGATTGTGGGTTACAAGCAAACTTGTCTAACTTGTCTTGGAAAGACATTTGATAACAAAGGGGCACTTCAGTAGCTACTAGCAGATCACATTTAGCAAGGTTGTCTATAGGGGGGCTTAGAATAGGAAGGAAGGAACATGGAAGAGGAAAATGTAGGTCAACTGGCCACATGCAGTTTAGGCCTTAAAGCATTTCTGCTAGACCAAAATCCTGTTAGATTTTTCTACTAACACAACAGCTCATTGCACAGTCATCTCCCTTACTTTGTGATAATTGTCACAAGGTTGGGATCACTTCCCAGGTATAAACGTTCCTAATGATCCAGATGTGGGGTTTTTCTTACATAAGATCCTATGAAGTGATATTGCTGGCAGTTACAGCAACAGCTTTATATTTCAGAGATGAAAATCTTTTGTCCAAAAAATGCTGCCTTCTCCAGCCAAAGGGTAATAGGTGAAGGAAAGTAGAGCTTACAAAGAATTCTGCTAAGTCACCAAAAGGCCATTACATTTTTGGGAACAAGATAAGATGTTTTTGTTACCAAAATGCAAATATATTTAATTGTTAAAACAAGCAAATCAACCACCACACCTGCTAAAAATCCCCACTCACAACCACTACAGAAGAAATGTGCAAACATAAAAAGTATGTGTGACCACCCCAGTGTGTTGGACTCTGACTTTCCTCTGTCTTAGCCAGATTAGCCAATAGAGAAGGATGATCAAGTTGCAATCCAGTAACATCTGGAGGGTCACATATCCTCTATCCCTGCTGTAAAAAGCAGCGAACACCACCCACTCATCCCCACTACTTCATAATAAAGCACTACTCAGGAAGCTCGGCATCCAAGACCACCTAACTGGAGGCTAAAACATGTGCCTGAAGTCCATGTCCATGGAGTTTTCTTTGGCCAAAGTTTCAGAAAACACTAGTAATGAATAATCTTGAGCAACGTAGCCAACAACATTCACTCAGTGTCCTTGTGTGTGTGTGGGGGGTTTGCCTCCAGCAGGGTGGTCCTGTGGTTGTGTAATAAGTTACACCACCAAAAGACTATCTTTATGTTAGTAACAAATGTTCCCACTGCACCCCCATTGGAAAGCAGCTTGCAAAATGTGAACAGTCCCAAGAAATTATCGCACTGCTGAAGAAAACGAGAGTGTCATTTTAAGTGGGAGTTGCAGCAAAATAAATTGTGTGTTTTTAGCACCTTGCAACTTCTAGCCTAGATGCTTTGTTCCACTACTGCGAAATCTCAGCTGCGGCCACCACAGCCGCTGTTGGTCTTGTTTGCAGATTAAATGGACAGACTTGGCACCAGACCATATCAGAGGTTGCCACAACATTATCGTTATGAAACTGCCCAGAACAAAATCCAAAGGACTTTTGCCTAAAAGGATTCAGTTCTAGTAAGATTAAAAAAACTTGGCAGCAAACCTTATTCATTTCCCTGACTGCCAGATCCTTTACCCCATCTCTTGACAGACTTTCCCATTTGCTACTACTTGTTCCTCCTCTTTCTTGATCTGCTCCAAAATTTGATATTTAATCCAATATTTAGGAACAGCTTGTGTGATTGAGTTTAAATAAGAGAAGAAAATTACAAAGGCTGAAAAAGGGCATCTGTCTGCAGCATTTCAAAAGGATTTCAAAATCCAAAGAGAAAAATGACACCTTCCGACAGTGGCCCTTTTGTGCTTTGATGACATCAATCTCCACCCTGCATTTTTTCACCTCGTTTCTAATTATCTGAAGCTCATGTACCAGGAAAACTTCAAATAATGACACATTCTGTCTACTGAAATATAAAAAGGGACAAGAGAGAAGAATGGGGACCAATGTAGTCCTATAGCAGAAACCTGAACTGCAAGTCATCTGAGAATTATTCTGAATAAGGAAGTCCTCAGACAGACTGTCTTGTCAGGACAGAGGTTCTAGGAAAATATGTGGTTGAAAGAATAATCTTCTTTTTTTTTAAGATGAAAGACCACGATCCCCGGAGAACTACATACTGACAGGGGTTGGGGCCAAATCCCAAATTGGGCAGATCAAAATCAAAGTTTCCTCCATCCTTCATGCAACAACCATTTTCAGTGCCATTCAGTCTCCCTCCCCTTGCTACTTATATGTGCACTCCCTCTATACTCACACTTTCTTCCCCTCTTAAAGTCAAGGCTTGAGAATTTCAGATCACAGCCATGCCATTAAGTATTAGAGCACACACATGGCCTCTGCAGCTCTTTAATTACTAGCAGTGATTTAAAAATCATTTTTCCTAACTCCAGATGTTCTCAAAGGCCATTTGTTGCTAGTGGTACAATTTAAAAAAACAAACAAACCTAAAAGCAAACAAAAAACAAAAACAAAATCCCACCCCCTCTGCCCCCATGTTTTTTGGTTCAGACAGGAGCCCTTTCCCAGAGTGTTGTGTAGTTTGCACTGGAGTGAAGAAATGGGTATCCAGTATGGCTCCCACCATGAGACTAGGACCGCTACCGCACTTTAGATTTAAAAAGCCTTAAAAATCACCTTAAAAATCACTGATCACTTTTCAAATTGCTTTTTCTGAGGAGCCCCCTTGGCCACGCCCATTTTTGACCACTGTGTTGGTTTTTCTTGCAACAACCACTGGGGGTGGTGTTTTTATAAATCGGTTCCCGCACCCCCTTTTAAAGTGATTTGGTTGTATTTGTGGACACACTACACCGCCTTTTTTCACACACCCCCCATTTCAGCCGTTTCCCTGTCATAGTTTAAAGCGGTTCAGCCAAGTGCGAATGGGGAAGCCATTTGCTAAGCAACCGCTGAAGTGCGGACTGCCAAACCGCTGTAGCCACCATGTGACCATGGGAGGAGATAAGGAGATACAAAATAAAAAGTGGCTGCTCAAGGGTGAGTACCCTTGAGTGTGGTTCTTTGCCTGTGCTCCAGCATCTGTTATGAAATGACAAACTGAGACATCTTCGTTTCAGAATATGTCTCCATTAGTTTGTCAATCATGTCAGATGCCTCAGACATTTCTGCTGGGTGGCTGGGTATGGCTAGAATAGATTATGGGTGAAGCTTAAAGACACCCCCCCCCCAGCCCTTTATTAAAATCACTACCAGGGGGGATGTTAGCAGCTGTTTTGTAGAGACAGGCAACGGTGGCAGAAGCAAATGCACTAACATCATCCACCATTGGATTTGTCCAGGCCCAATATCCTCATATCCCCAGATGAAGATAATCAGCATAGTTGGAGGCAAAGCAGGGAGCAATGGATTCCACATTGCCTTCTCAGTTCAGCAGCACTTCCTGGACCACTTCATATCCAGAGCCTGCTCATATGTCACTTGCCTAAAGCCTGCAATACAAATCTTCTGCATATGGGATGGTTTAATTTGCTCTTGTGGCGCACTGGTTAAGCCACTATACTACAGCCAAAACTGTTATCATGACCCGAGGTTCAATTCCAGGTAGCTAACTCAAGATTCACTTAGCCTTCCGAGGTTGGTAAAATGAGTACCCAGCTCATGGGGGGGGCAATGCATAGCTTGCATAATTAAACTGTAAACTGCCCAGAGAATATTTTAAGTGCTATGTGTGGCAGTATATAGGCAGCATGCTTTGCTTTGGCTTTTTTTTTCTCACTGGGTTCAGGGAGACATCTCAGATCCAGAGATATACCCACCATGCATGTTGGTTCTCACCACTGTGCATGAAAAACAATACTGAACAATGTGGTGCCCATAGCTAAGGATCATCTGCTATCAATTACTGAGACTCTAGATCTATGTTTCCCAATCTTGGGTCCCCAGATCTTCTGGACTACAATCCCCAGGAATACCGGCCCCCATGGCTAGTAGTGAAGACTTCCGGGAACCTGTGGGAACCCAATGTTGGGAACCACTTGGAATTTTTTTCCTGGATTACAACTCCCAGAATCCCCTGGTAGTCCTACTAGCTTCCAATTCTCCAATTCTGGGAGCGATGGCCCAAAAAACCAAGCAGTTCCCATCCCTATCAGTGACACTGTACATCACCATGTAACCAAACACATGGTCTGTGCCTTCTTAGTTTTTCCGAAGACATCACTTCAAACTTTACTTGGTTCCTCTCCCAACAGGCACTCTTCACTTTTACATCTTCAAACATCTTGAAATTTGCTGGAAGAGTAGAAGGGTATTCTTATCTGCCTCCTTTGTTCTCCCAAATGCTGAAATCCATGCTGCAG
Organism: Phrynocephalus forsythii; assembly: GCA_029282475.1. Taxonomy (NCBI): domain Eukaryota; kingdom Metazoa; phylum Chordata; class Lepidosauria; order Squamata; family Agamidae; genus Phrynocephalus; species Phrynocephalus forsythii. Next base: position 43,280,910 of record JAPFRF010000003.1, on the reverse strand, counting down.
TCATTCCAAGTTCTATTAGGCTCCTTATTCTATACAATAAATTAAGAGAGGCCAAGATCTTAAAAAACATATTATATTCCTTCCATAGTCAGAGTTTAAAATATATACTCAAAGATGTTCCTAATTGCTAATTTAAACAGTAACTCTTTTTGTCAGTCATTTTCCATCTCACATGCACTTTAAATAATTAAATGGCTAATTCCTCTTTTCTCCTTCCCCAGTTTTTTTGCTCTGCACAAAGACAAAAAACAATGGGGACTTTTACTATTTATCTTACAAATGTCTTTGGCTGCTAAACAGTTTGCTGTTAGTGAAGTGGAGAGTCTTACTGTTTTTTTTTAAAAGCCAAGAATTTCACAGTTATAATCTAACACTTCAGGATGACAATAATTGGCTTTAATTTGCACCTTTTTATTTTCTGTTTGTTCGCACAGCAGTCCCTGTTAAGGTCAACATGTCAAGCTAGACTTAAGCAATCACTGTCTTTCCTTGAAATAAAAAAGGGGGAGCTGTGTGGCCATTACAAAATACAAATGCAAGACTAGGCTACAGGCAATAGATTTATAGGCCACTAATTAAAAATAATTAAAAGAAACCTTTGCAAGCTTTTGTGGGCTATTATCCACTTCTTCAAAGCAAGTACCAAAAGTCCAAATAATGGCAAAATACAGTATGTGGTTTGCCAGGGAATGATTCTTAGATGTAAAGTTCTTGGCAAGATGATTTTTTTGCCAGGCATGTCTGTCTGAGATGAGGCAGGAAGCAGCCACTGTTGTCAAGTTGATGAAGCTAAGGAGTGGGTTTCACACCCCAGTCCTTCAAACAAAGGGACATAGGTTGTACACACACACACTCACACATCCTCTCCATTTGGCTCTACGTACAAGTCTCTGTTTGGCCAGTGTGTGTGTGTGTGGGGGGGTGATGCAGAAAACCCATGTGTTCCACTAGGTATAGCCAATCGGGACCAGATTTTTAAAAAGGAATGCTACCTAGTGGTTGCAGTCCTGCTCTGTTGGTGTCCACGTGCCTTATTTTTGGTACATGGGAGGGGGGTGGCTCTTTCTTGTCTTTCCTTGTTTTTGTCAATTCTCACTAGAACCACCCAAGAATAAACAAGAACGACTCTGTTGAATTACCATTTGGAATTCTTATTGAAGCAAAACAAGTTGAGGAGCCATATAGCCATCACAAAAACCAAATACAAAAGTGGAACAGGTGATACCTTTAGGCTACTAGAAAATTAACAAAAACGTTGCTAATATTTCGAGGGTGAAACCTCTTTCTCAGAGCTGTATCAATAGGTTATAACATGGCAAAAGATGGATTTGCCAGGAGTTATTTCTTAGATGTAAGGTCTATGGCAAGATGGGGGAAAAGCCAGGCTTTGGAGCTTGGATGTTTTTAGACTGCATCCGAAATGAAGGGAGGGAGGTGTTTTATTGTCCCAGTCCTTCCAAAGACTTGGGAATTCTTCTGTTCTGAGAATGGGTGTGTGCCACTGGAAAAAAAATGCTACAGCATAGTATGGTCTGCAATTTATTTATTTATTTATTTATTCTTGTATTTATATCCCGCTTATCTACTACATGTAGTACTCTAAGCGGCTAACAAAAGCAATACATACCAAATCAACAACAATAGAATACATCAGATATAAAGCATAAACAACATAGAACTATTAAAACAACAAAACATATAAAAATCCTCCTGCGTCCCGGCATGCGGAGGAGCAAATTCTAGCAGAATTAAAAATAGATATGGCAAACAGACTAATTTGGAAGTGGTGACGAAGGCGGGGAGGAAAAAAAACCACCTTGGTTCTGTCTTCAGACCAAATGAAGATTTCAGCCAAGAAATTTAGAGTCGATTAAGAATTGGAAGTGCAGCAAGAATGGAACGCTGTTGCTGCCGCCCGCCATCTTGCAATTCATCCGGTCTAAAAAGCCCTCCAAGGGGGCAGAAGCTGAAGGCTCTTCAAGGGCCGGGCACACCTCTCAGCTGACACAAACCCCAGGTGGAACAAAGGGAGGGAGAGGGTCCTCAGTGAAGAGTCCAGCCGGTCTAAAAAGCCCTCCAAGGGAGCAGAAGCTGAAGGCTCTTCAAGGGCCGGGCACACCTCTCAGCCGACACAAACCCCAGGTGGAACAAAGGGAGGCAGAGGGTCCTCTGTGAAAGTCCACGGTCTAAAAGCCCTCCAAGGGAGCAGAAGCTGAAGGCTCTTCAAGGGCCTGGCACACCTCTCAGCCGACACAAACCCCAGGTGGAACAAAGGGAGGGAGAGGGTCCTCAGTGAAGAGTCCAGCCGGTCTAAACAGCCCTCCAAGGGAGCAGAAGCTGAAGGCTCTTCAAGGGCCGGGCAAACCCCAGGTGGAACAAAGGGAGGCAGAGGGTCCTCTGTGAAGAGTCCAGCCGGTCTAAAAAGCCCTCCAAGGGAGCAGAAGCTGAAGGCTCTTCAAGGGCCAGGCACACCTCTCAGCCGACACAAACCCCAGGTGGAACAAAGGGAGGGAGAGGGTCCCCAGTGAAGAGTTCTAAAAAAGCCCTCCAAGGGAGCAGAAGCTGAAGGCTCTTCAAGGGCCAGGCACACCTCTCAGCCGACACAAACCCCAGGTGGAACAAAGGGAGGGAGAGGGTCCTCAGTGAAGAGTCCAGCCGGTCTAAAAAGCCCTCCAAGGGAGCAGAAGCTGAAGGCTCTTCAAGGGCCAGGCACACCTCTCAGCCGACACAAACCCCAGGTGGAACAAAGGGAGGGAGAGGGTCCTCAGTGAAGAGTCCAGCCGGTCTAAAAAGCCCTCCAAGGGAGCAGAAGCTGAAGGCTCTTCAAGGGCCGGGCACACCTCTCAGCCGACACAAACCCCAGGTGGAACAAAGGGAGGCAGAGGGTCCCTCTGGAAGAGTCCAGCCGGTCTAAAAGCCCTCCAAGGGAGCAGAAGCTGAAGGCTCTTGCACACCTTCAGCCGACACAAACCCCAGGTGGAACAAAGGGAGGGAGAGGGTCCTCAGTGAAGAGTCCAGCCGGTCTAAAAAATGAAGCTGAAGGGAGGACACAAACCCCAGGTGGAACAAAGGGAGGGAGAGGGTCCTCAGTGAAGAGTCCAGCCAGTCTAAAAAGCCCTCCAAGGGGGCAGAAGCTGAAGGCTCTTCAAGGGCCGGGTCAGCCGACACAAACCCCAGGTGGAACAAAGGGAGGGAGAGGGTCCCCAGTGAAGAGTTAAAAAGCCCTCCAAGGAGCAAGCTGAAGGCTCTTCAAGGGCCGGGCACACCTCTCAGCCGACACAAACCCCAGGTGGAACAAAGGGAGGAGAGGGTCCTCAGTGAAGAGTCCAGCCGGTCTAAAAAGCCCTCCAAGGGAGCAGAAGCTGAAGGCTCTTCAAGGGCCAGGCACACCTCTCAGCCGACACAAACCCCAGGTGGAACAAAGGGAGGGAGAGGGTCCTCAGTGAAGAGTCCAGCCGGTCTAAAAAGCCCTCCAAGAGAGCAGAAGCTGAAGGCTCTTCAAGGGCCGGGCACACCTCTCAGCCGACACAAACCCCAGGTGGAACAAAGGGAGGGAGAGGGTCCTCAGTGAAGAATTTCTCAACAGTTTGCACACACTTTGTGACCATTTAGCATGGACTTAATAAACCTAATCCCAACTGTGGCTGTTGACTGTTGTTTTCTTGTGTAATTAGGCAGTGCTTCTGTATCTGGTCTGATGACAAGAGGATTCATTAGCTCCTGATGCAAATACATGTAATAGTTTCATACCCCCAGAAGAGAGATTCACCCAGAAAGATCATGCTTGGTTCATCTGTGTTCAGATGGTGTGCAGCACTCCAGCTGTGCCTCTCATATCAGGTTATGAAGGAAATACATATCACCCATTTGGGAAACACTGGTCTATCACAATGAGCAGAGTTTGTGCACAGTTTGAGAGAAGTACAGTATGTCAGGATTTAGAAGAATGTATGCCACAGTGTTTGGTCCCGTAGCCTGCACACTGTAATTAAAATTGTAAACCACCCAGAGACTACTTGTAGTGGTATGGGGTGGTATATAAGCAGAACACTTTGCTTTACATAGGCTGCTTGCTCAAAATGAAACACTGTAGGTAATGTTTCACCAGCCCGAATTGCTCAGTCTGACCCACCTTTTACACATCAAAACAATATTGTTCTTAAATGTGCTTTGTGTAATACTTGCTGGCCACTTTTTAAAAATTTTAGTCAAGACTATCCAATTTTATTTTTATTGATTGGTTTCCCAATTCCTACCTAAGTCCTTGTGGAAGGGCATTTTGCAAATGCAAATGTGATTGATGGACAGTTAGATTTATATTCATGAGAGCTAAGAAGGTAAGGGTTATAGTATATTCCAGCCTTGTCAATAATAATCAAGATGAGGCTGATTAATCAGAAACAGTGTAAGTGACTGGAACCTTTAATCTGATCGTATCAGTGCCAAGTTCCACTAAAGAAGACAAGAGGGAACATTTGTTCAGGCCAGACAATATTCTGTCTCCCAATCTTAATTACTGTACTAGGTTTTTCACAACTTGCAAAGTTACTTTTAAAAGCAATTAGCTCCAGTTATTGTTCCAAGACCCACAACCACTGTCAGTTTCTCTTGTGCTTCCAGCTTTATTTTTAAAGTTAATGTTTACTTTTCAATTTCCTCAGAAGTAATTACAATGATTTATAGTTACAGTAAAGGCATGGAAATGTTATGATCTGCTGTCCTGTGATATAACTATTTATCCTTGCCTGATTACCCAGATGGCAACATGAGGTAGCGGCTTATTGGGCTGGATTTAGGCTCAGAGGCCAGAGAGGCATTACTCCAATTTATTCTGATTGGTACTATGCAATTTTTTGAAGCTCAGGTCATCTATCACCAGTGGATTTTCTATTACATAAGAGAAAGTGCATGGAAAGTACTAAAATTAGATTGACATATCTCTGTCTGGTCTATCTGTCTGGCTGTTTTACCTAGTTCTGCATCCAAGATTCAATCACTAGGTTTTTATCACAACAACAAAGGTTTCTTCGTACTTAAATGCCAGGAAAAGTGCACATACAAATTTATGAGTTCATATTTAGAAACAATGGCTGTAATTTAAATTTTAAACCACACAAATCTCATGATAGCAGGGAAGACTGCAGCCAGGTGACCAATGTGACTAATGGCTTTAACTCCTGTCCACGTGCTCACTGGAGATAAGCAATTTCAAGGACTGTCTTCATCTCTCTTTTCTAAGAGTTCTTTAGACCACAGATGGAGGAATTCCATTCTTCACTCACCCTTGTAGAGAAGAAAGCCTGTGCAGCCTTGGGCAAGCTATACAGTTCAAGAGCAGTCCCAGAAAAAGGGAGGAGTAAGCCTGACTGTACCTAGAAAATGCTGAGAAGAATTGCCATAAGTCAGAATCAACATGGCAGCATATTATTACATCTTCAGAACAAGCCTTTGAAAGAGTAGACACCTTCATGTTGTGGCTTTTCCTCTGTAAAAATAAGTCAGTTGGTCACCAGAATAGATCTATAATAGAGATGGGCATGAAATGGAAAAATAGTGTTACGTTTCGTTTCTTTAGTAGTTTCATTTTGTTTCATTGGTAATGAATTTTTAAAGTAGTTTCATTATGAAACAAAACAAAATGAAATGAAATGCTATGCTCCCCTGCGTGCTAAAGGACCAAAATAGCAGGGGAGCTTCCTCAAGCTGTTCCCTGTAAGCCTCCAAGATTTGAAAAGGCTTGGGGGCCAGGGGGCTGAGCTATTAAGTTCCAAAAGATGGGCCCCTAGGAAAAATTATTTCTAATTGGATTTGGAAGCCAAGCCGCAGGCGAGCGATTAGCTCTTTAGGAAACTAACCCCGCAACTTTGGTGCCTGGGATCAGTATTTTTGAGGGTCAGTATTTTTGAAAATACTGATCCCAGGCATGTTTCCGCACCAAAGTGGCAGAGTTAGCTTCCTAAAGTGATTCTAGGTAAACACCCAAAATTTGGAGCGGTTTGAGTTTTAGGGGGCTGAGTTATGAAGCTCCAAAGGGCATTCCCCTAGGAAAAATCTTTCTAATTGGATTGAGAATGGAAGCCAAGCTGCAGTGGCACTAATCGCTCACCAGCAGCTTGGCTTCCGAATTCAATTATAAATATATTTTTTTAGAAGCACCCCTTTTGGACCTTAATAACTCAGCCCCCCTGACCCTCAACCCTTTCTAAATTTCAGAGGCTTGCCTAGAATCGCTCCCTGCCATTTCCTCTAGGATGAATTGTTTCATCCTAGAAGGAAAAATGGTGTTTCATCACAAAATGAAATACATCCTACCATTTTGTTAGGTAATGAAGAAATTTGTTACCTAACAACAAATTGTAATTTGTTACTTAACGAAATGACAAAACAGCATTACATGTTTGGTTTTGTCCCCATTTCTAATCTATATTGTTGCAAACCAAGCTACTTTTCAAAGCACAGGAACAGTAACTGGCAAAGAAGGTGGCAACTCCACTAAGTAGTTTATAATGCATGCAACACTGAACAGAATTATCTTTTTCTATCCCTGCAGTCCTGCTGCTTCTGGTGAATAAAATTGACTGAAGTGCAGAAATGGCCTCCCTTCCTTTGCCCACTTGTGTCTTTAGAATAGGGGAAGCTCTTGTGAATCCGAAACTCTTTTGTTGACAGTTCTGTACCATCAGGACAGACCCAAATCATGAGCCCTGGCCACTGAGGAATGACTAGCTCCATAAGGTACTGTTACCACTCCCGAATGCCCTGCTTCAGCTCAAGGGGCACCCAGGGTGTGTGTGTTTAAAATAATTACAATAAAGAGAACAAGTGGAGAGTTGGTTAGGGTGTGTGCGTGGAAGCAGAAAGCCTGGAGAGTGAATGCCCTTGGGTTTCTTCAGACTCCAGTTCAAATGTTAATTGTTTGTTAGATGAACAATGATCACCCTACCCTCTTAATTAACAATGTTTTAAATTTGTTAACAAAGGAAATTTAACAATATCTTAATTGAGAAGGGTTTCTAATTTGCATCAAGGGCACCTTAGACAAACAAGACACAAGTCTCCCTTTTGCTTCTGCAGTGGGAGAGATTACATGATATGCCACAACATGTTCCCCCATTTGCCATTTATCATTCTGTAGCCTTTTACACACTCACACTGTATAATTAGCACCTTGCCTAATTTTACCTGCGTTATTGTTTGCCCTGTAATTTTGAGAAAATAGGCCCCAGTTGATGCTGTGTGATTTAAACTGGGGCAGTTGTCTGGCATTTTGCCACAGGCATGCTGATATCATGTGACTGCAATGAAGTGCACATGCTGCAAAATATGCAAAACCTTTCAGTGCCTTAATTCAGTTAATTATATGGTACAAGTTTTAGTAGTTCCCTTCATATCTCTCTCTCTCTCTCTCTCTCTCTCTCTCTCTCTCTCTCTCTCTCTCTCTCTTTTTCTTTTCCCCTTTGCTAATATGCCGTCTCTGGCGCAGGAGCCGCACATCGTCTGAATAAAACCCAGCCATTATCTATTACTTAATTATTAAAAAGTGTCTACTCTGTTTTCATAAATTATCAATGTGTCATAGACATTGGCATACAAGCATGTCAGGAAGTGGGAAGAGCAGGGTGATGGCAAAATCCAGCTGAAAAATGTCACCAGCATCTCATGAGTCTCTCTTCTCTCTCTCTCTCTGCATGCATGTGTGTGTGTGTGTGTGTGTGTGTGTGTGCATGCATGTGTGTTTGTTGTGTGTGTGTGTGCATGCATGTGTGCACATGTGTGTGTGTGTGCATGCATGTGCGTGCATACATCCACATGTGAGTCTTCATGCTACAGGCCATAATGTAATTCAAAACTATTTTACAGAAGAGCAGTCAGGGAATTTGGAGTGGGGGCAGTACCAGTTATCCATTTGAAGGACTGCCAGAGGACAATCATCTGTTGTAGGAGTCCTTCATTTGAAAGGTCACCCAGAACAAGTCTGATTAAATAAGAAGGCATTCTGAAGAGGAAGGTTGGGGGGAGTTCTCTAGCAATGCTCAGCACAGGGTCAGCTGGCTTAGCAGGCACATGGATCACCCAGTCAGTGTCTTACTGCTACAAGTGAGGCACAAAATTCTGTTCAAATTATTGATTTTTTTTTAAAAAAACTTACTTGTTCTACATCTCTGCTTACAAACTTGCATACTGTAGAATACAGAGTGGGTGACCCTGGCTTGGCAGTACTATATGAGAAAAAGAATGTCTGGATCTTAGTAGGCCACAAGCTGAATATTAGTCAACAGTCTGATGGGGCTACAAAAAAAGCCTGCTATAGGATTCTAGATGGGGTATTGGTTGATGTTTTTGAGATTTGATGTTCTTGAGGTTTGCAGAATTTCCCAAAACTATTACAGTACTTGTTTTAGAATTAAAGGAATGTGGTTGAAATGACAGTAGTCCTATCCATACCTCCATGTGAAGGATGAACAGGTAGAGAAGGAAGGAATGGAACACCACTACTAATTTCACTCTTCACATTACATATACTCTGCTCCTAGAAACTGATGTTACAGATAGCACACAATTACATGGAAAGAACAGTTAGTGCTAGAGATCCCTGACTGAACTGGTCCTGCCTGTCTTAAAGTTCTGATTGGATCAGTCACCAAATGAAACAAGCTCATTTGCAAGTGCCAGGAAGTGTGAGAACATGTTTCTGTTATGCTCATGCACAATTAGTCCTTAAGAATTTTTTATCTGGTAGTCACATGCTATCTATTTCCAAACTCAAATATGAAGACAATATATATCCATATTATTTGTTTCCCTTGGGGTAAGTTTGAGTTAAAATATTGGGATAACACACACACATTGTATATATACAGAGGTGGGGGGGGAGGGAGATTATACTGATAAATAACAGTGAATAACCTTTCTCTTCAGGCAAGCTTTCACTTAATGACCGACAGCCTGAATGGTTTCTTCTTTAAATGGAAGCTTGTGCCTTGCTGCTTTAAATTTAGTCTTGCTTTGTTTAGCATTTTTAATGTGGCATTTGTTTTATCCCTTTTAGTATTTGTATGCTTACTGTTTTGAATGTTGTCTTTTAATGACGTAAGTTGCCTTAGGCCTTTCTTTTCTTTTTTTAAGAAAAAAGACAGGGTAAAATTATTTTAAATAAATACATTAAATTAAACGTCATTATGATCCTCCAAGCTGCTTCTGATTTATAGTGACTCTAATATGAAGTATGTGATCTGTTCAAGGAGTGTCTTTCCATTGCTATCTCCATGGCTGAGAAAGGCTACGAACCCAGATTTCTTGAGTTCTGTTGCAGCCTCCCTCCCAAAATGCCGCATTGGCTCTCATTTAAAATTTGTTATTTTTTGTTAATTTCAGTTGGTTGTAAATAGCTCTTATAATAATAATTAGAGATGGGCACGAAACGAGCAATTTTTCATTTTCTTTTTCATTTTTTTGTTTCGTTACGTAACGAAACAAAAAACGAATTTTGTCTCCAAAATGAAACGAAACGAACCAAAACAACAGAAATTTTGTCGTGCGTTTCGTTTTCGTTGCGGCAAATACATTGAACTGTAATGAATGCTAATGAAACAGCAATTTTTCATTTTTGTTTTCGTTTTTTCGTTTTGTTACGTAACGAAATGAAAACATTTTTTTTGCAAAAAATTCACAAAAAACGAAAACGAACCAAAACGGACCCCCTAAACGACAAACGAAACACCATTTTTTGACTCGTGCCCATCTCTAATAATAATAATAATGAGAAGAATTATTAACTTTTAAATTCTTAAAAATCATATGAAATTCACTTCTATTAATTGTCTGTCCTTTGCATGTTTATCTCTATAAACAGAACGTTAGAATTCTTGTTTCCTCTTATCCTTTCCCCTTCTGGTATTGAAATCGGCTCCAGGTGGCCTCCAGCCTTTAAGTATCTATTTTATCCTGTCAGGTATGGTGGTTTCTTTAGTTCCCCTCCTTTGGGCTGTCCCAACATTTCATCCCTGGCTCTTTTCCCTTCTCTGTTCCCATGTACTTGTTCTGTCATCCGTTTTCACTGCTTGGCTGAAGTCATGATAATTTCACTCATTTCATTTTCTTTCTCAGTCCCAAATCTCATCAAGCCTATAGAGTTCCCTCTGTTCCATTAAGACTGTCAAGAAAGATTTTTTGCTTTGCTTCTGAGGTTACCTCTTGTTTTTGTTCATGGAAATAAGGTCATAAATGATTCCCATGGAGGGCGGGGAAGGTATATTACACAGACTAACCTTTTTTACTGACTAACCATTAGGTTATAGAAAGCAAAACAGTCTAGCCATTTCCTGCCCTTATGTTACCTGTTTTATGCCTGTAGGCATTTTACACTGAACACCTTTGATGCCTTTGCATATACGAGTATGTTACTTGTCTACAAATGTGAGAGTTTCCAATACAGTACATTTTATGAAATGGAGAAGGACAACTTTTCATTTTAATGTTCATTTGAGCTATTGATTTACCATTCAAATGACAGATAATGCCTATTAAGGCTTGTGCATCCTGCACCCTCCATGTATACCGCACTTAACCATATAATCCCAATATTTCACATACTAGGAAGAAAAGGAGGAAATAGATTTGAATCCAATACAGGTTAATCCAAATGGTAACTTTTCATCCTAAAATCCTTTCTCAGCATGCAGGTTATGTTTTTGTAGCCTGACATATACTTGAGACATGCCTATTATTATGGCCTCAATACACAAAATAAGTGGATAAATAACATCATCCTTTACCACTCTCAAACATTAGGAATCTATCAATATATGTCTGTAATGACAATACGTTTCCATATTGACTTAAGAATAGTGGTGGGGCAGGGAGTCTATTTATCCTCAAATAAATAAATATGCTATGTACATATTTCGCCCCAAATCTCTGATCCTAGAGGCTTGCTTTAAGAACATAAGAACATAAGAACATAAGAAGAGCCATGCTGGATCAGGCCAAAGGCCCATCTAGTCCAGCTTCCTGTATCTCACAGTGGCCCCACCAGATGCGTCTGGGAGCACACGAGACTAGATATCTCCTGATACCACTCTCTTGCATCTGTCCCTTGAAGTACCATGGTTCTAAGCCTGGAGATTACACATCTCCATCATGGTTTGTAACCTGTGATGGACTTTTCTTCCAGGAATCTGTCTAATCCCCTCATAAGAATTGCTCATAAGAATTGCTTGTTAAAGGATAGTTGGAAATCAAAGACCCTTAGTATTCCAAACACATAGTCTTGGGTAAAATCCAGGCTAAAGATGGCTAATAGAGATGGGCACGACCATGAAATTTTTTTTCCGAGTTGTCGTTTTTCGGGATGGGTCAGTTTCGGGTCGTTTCCGTTTGTCACGAAATTTTTCAAAAATTTGTCGTTTCGTCGTGTTGTTTGTCATTTCCACGCGATTTAGCGCGATTTGACGTCCCAGTCCCGGACGTCCCATTGGCATCCCCGCGCAATCAGGGCCGGCGCACTAGGTGTTTTTGCGCCCTAGGTGGCGGGCGGGGGACGGGGGTGGGGAGGTGCGGGCGGGCGGCGGTGGCGGGGGGCATGGGCGGGCAGGCAACAGCAGCAGGGGAGAGGGGTGGGTGTGCGGGCGGGCACGTGGGCGCACGGGCGGCGGCTGCGGGTCCCACAATGACCCAGAGCAGGCGGAAAACACTTTAAACTGGGTGATTGCTGCTGCACATTGCACAAGACTGCATGCATCCTATCAAAGCAAACAAAGTGGGCAGAATGCATACTTCTTTTTTTTTTCTCTTGGACTTTGAACTTGAAGCACTAAATGAAATAAATTCTCTCTTTCTCACAAAAAGGAGAGGAGAGAATAAAGAAAACTGCTAGGCTTGCTATTCCCAGAACCCACAGCACTGTGCTGGAGGCAGGGTAAAGGAACTTGTTGCCAGCCACCAAGCAAATGAAAATGAACTTTTGAAAATAGAAAATAAATGGTAGTATATTCAATATATTTTTAAAATAAATCCACACCAAGCCTCCCAAAAACCTCCCCTTTGAACTTGAAGCACTAAATGAAATAAATCCTCTCTCTCTCACAAAAAGGAGAGGAGAGAATAAATAAAACTGCTAGCAATGAAATGAAAATGAAATTTGTAAAATAGAAAATAAATATGGAATGGTAGTATATTCAATATATATTTTTAAAATAAATCCACACCTCCCCCCCCAGTCAAACCTAAACCAATATCAGAAAAAAAAATCCTGACAAACTGCAGGAGCATAAAGGAATAAACTGCGTTGCTATTCCCCACAGCAGACAGGGAATGAAATATTTCCTAAAAATTCAATTGAATCAATTATTCCCTCCCTGCCTGCCTAACTGAAATCTAAAGGCTTCGCGAAATTGAAACTAGTCCAGCACAGCAGCCAGCTACAGCCCTCTCCACCCACATCCAAACCCGGACTGCGAGTGTTCTCGGAGTGCCTCGCCTTTTTATACCCTCTGGCACATCCAGAAGTGTCAGTCAAAACCTGGCCATGCGATTGGTGGAATGGGTCCAAAAATTTGCATGGTCCCATCCCATGGCCAGCCCATCATTGCGCATGTGTAAAAAAATAAAAATAAAAATAAAAATAAAATAAAATAAAATCAATGGAGACGTTTTGTTGCAAGAAAAACCCACTGCTGCTACTATAAAAAATCAGGCATATAAAATAGCTAATTTTCGCTTGTTTCTGTGGTGCTTTGGTGGGTTTTTGGACCACGAATTAAAAAAAATATTGCGGTCGCCATTTTGGATCCCCCCACGCTGCATAGCAAATGGAGACGCCGCCGAGGATGCCCCCTCCCAGCCTGGTACCAGCAGCCCAGGACGGGGAGGGGGGAAGGCTGGAGTGGGGACCCCCCCAGAAACCACCCCTCTGGTAGGTGCCCTCAGGCAGGCATATTTTCGCCTGCTTTTTTGGCCGGGAATCGGGGGTTTTTCCTTTTAAAACTTTTTTTCTGTGCCGCTTGCGCTTGGCATCGTGCGACCGCCACGCAATGCCAGGAACGACAATGACAAATCAGACCCAATTTTCTTTTTCAGTTCGAATTCGAGTTCTGACGGCTTAATTGTCGTTACCGTTTCCGTTGCATAACGGAAACGAGGAACGGAAACAGAAACGAGAATTTCGCCAAGTCGTGCCCATGTCTAATGGCTAATTAATCCAGAGGAGAAGCCACCCATACAGTAACCAACATTTCTGAAGAATCTTATTCCTTCAAAGGGAAACACAGCACCTACTAGAATTGTCTTCTGCTGTGGTACCTGTAATAGGGCTACTCCACTTTTCCAGTGGATCCTTCAGGTCTTAGCACTTTTCCTGAGAAGCTTCTGGAGACCAGGATTTATTCCTCTAGGCTCCAGAGAAAGGTGCTATGTTTGAACTCATTATCGTGACTGCCACCATCCACCTTGAACTCAATGTTCTCACAGAGAACATTCTTAACCTGCTTTCAGAACCCATTTGGTAGTTATGGATGAATGGCTAGGCATGAGATTCAGAATCTGGGTTCCTCTAAAATACACTCTTCCTTTAAAAAGTTTGTTGAAAAAGAATTAAGTAGAATCAAAAGCAGGTTAAAGGATTAGCTTTGCTAAATGCCAGGAAATGAAAAGGTAGAAAAGTTATGAAACAGTTGTAGAACAAGGATTAGGCTTTTGGACATTTGCAAGAAGAAGAAGAAGAAGAAGAAGAAGAAGAAGAAGAAGAAGAAGAAGAAGAAGAAGAAGAAGAAGAAGAAGAACAACAACAACAACAACAACAACAACAACAACAACAACAACAAAGAGCTGGAAGGAATCCTCTGGATCACTGATGGTCCAACCCCTGTCAAGGAAGCACAGCAGGGAATCGAACTCCCAACCTCTGGCTCCATAATCAGATGCCAAAACCACTGAGCTATCCAGCAGATTAAACTATCATGGGGCTATGTTTTTCCTTTCCCTTTCTCCTGTGTTGACTTCCTAACAGTCATAAGATGGTTACTTTCACTAGCCTAACTTGCTAGGCTCCATTCTAAAGTCCTCTTCAATTAATTTAGCTCTGCTTCCTAACTCTTTTTTACCCACTTCTCCTAGCCTCAAAGTAGTTTTTGTTTAGGGACATAAATCCTGCAGACCTGAGGTCTGGCATGGCTTCCTTTGATCTGACCCATAATCCAGTGATATTCCTGTTAGCTCTGAATGGCTTCTTTCCCATTCAGGTGTGACAATTGCCTCCAAGCTGTGTTTCTCAGAGCTTTCTCTCCAAACCATTTGGCCATCTGCATATCAGAGCCACATTTAAAATACTCTCAGCCAGCTAGGTCCACTTCACCTCTTTGATATGATTGTTCTTTGAACCCTGGTCTTCCCATGGCAACCTAATTTTAGCTAAGATACATCTTGATTCAGAAATTCAGAAATCACATTCTGAAATCAATGTACATCTTCCCAGTTTCTCTATGATTCTAAATAAAGGGATCTTCACAACCATCCTTGCAAGGGTGAATCAGCTACGGATTCCTATGGATATTTGGCCTTCATTTTAAAGAAAGGTGGGGGTAAAAATACTCTAAAATAAATACAATAAATAATAAATGTCTCAAGTGCTTTTATGTGTGGACTTCTAACCAAAAGTGCACAGACAGTATAGTTCAACCCAGTTGTTCACTAAGCAAGCATACACTTCAATCACTGTGAACGTATTACCAGAGCTTTGGCAGCCCTGTAACCATTCTGTTCTCGCTTCACAAAAACATTTGTGGCACCAGTCTTGGTGGTTTCCTGATTTGATACATCAAGGGATAACTTTCTTTACCAAAACTATGATGGGAAATTCAGAAATGAAACCAAAATATTATCATGATTGGAAATGGGAAAAATCTACTTCCCTGGACTATAACTCCCAGAACTTATTTATTTATTTATTTATTTATTTATTTATTTATTTATTTTAGAGTATTTTTACCCCACCTTTCTCCTTGGAAAAGGTCCCAAAGCGGCTTACAGTGATGAGGGATAATATACAGTCCAGTAAAATTAAGACATGTTCAAGTATTTGAGAACAAGGAATTGAGGGACATCTTATAGCAGAGACATTGGGCCTGCTAACTATGGATTTCAGGGAGTGATGTTAAAGAAAAATAACTCTTTCCAGGTGTGATCATCAACAAAACAGGCAAATCTCTTTTAACTATTTTTATCCTTTTCCCAGTGCTCTTAGTTCTTCAAAATCTAAGTTTCTTGGCCTTTGGGTCCCAGAGGTTTTTGGACTTCAGCTCCCAGAAGCTGCAGCCAGCATGGCCAATGGTCAAGGATTATGGAAGTCAACGTCAAAAACATCTGGAGGGCCAAAGGTTGACAACCACAATTCCAAGTCATTTTAACAGCCATTGTTAAATCTGTCAACCTGATTTAACTCCTGTTGTTAAAATATAGTAGGCAGCCTACTACATATTTAGTTTTCCCTTCCCCTCTGACAGTAGTCTTGGGAATTGGTGAGGGGGTGGGGAGGCTTACTTTTTATTTAAATGCTGCTTTTGATTTAATTCTTTTGACATATTAATCACATCCTGTTTGACATATTTGCAATTTACTCTTTTATGGGTTTACTAAATCAATACCAGAAGTCTAAAATGCAGCTGAACTTTAGCTCCTTGGCTCACATACACTTGGCTGGCAGTTGTGGCAGTTTTCCTATATTTAGTGCACAAATAATAATTGGAGGTTTGCCTGTGGTTCCAAGGAAAGTCCTATTTCCTTTCTAAGGCATCTTTCCTTTTTTTATATATCTCTTATGTTACCGCAAGGAACTGAGGGAAAAATATGTGAAATGTTCACACAGAAAAACAGTCTCAATTGCAAATTTAGGCAAGACTTGCATCCTTATATCAAAAGAGTATCTATAGTTGCATAAAATTTGCAAACAGTGTACACATATAGATCCACAAGCAGACAGTACTGTATTTTAGGGATGATTACTATGATTTAATTAGAAATATGTAACAAATCTCACCTGGCTGGGAAGACTCTGATCAGATATTTTTAATCTACCTTTCTCCTTAAAAAGGACTCAAATGCTGTCCAGTGACTAAATGTGGATGGGCAAATTCAAGGATCCCACCATCCCTTTTTCTTAGTTTCAGAGTGTACTTGGGCCAGAAAACCATTCAAACAAAAGATATCAAATGGAAGGTTATCCCATGACCATCCTTCAAACAGAAGATTGTCTGTAATTTATCGGGGAGGGTATAAAACCATCATAAATGGGTAAACAACCCAAGTCTGGGGCCTATTGGATTTTCATGACACATACATTTCGATGGAGATATTTCTGATAAAAAAGAGGATTAAGGAGAGCTGTTGAGGTATGGATTTTGAAGGTGAAAGCATGGGATTTAGTTCCAATGAAGAGCTGCAGGGTGGAAGTTTCAGCCGGTATAACAAGAGGCATATACGAATGGTGGTAGCAACTAAAGAAGAGAGGTCTTGGTTGCCTATGGATCCATATTATATTGCAATTTGCCCATAGACACCTAGGAAGCCTCCCCAGGATAAAAGCAGCTGACCCAAGGGAAAGATGATTTAAAAATTAGATAGATATCAATAAAGATATAGATAAGATATGGCTAGTTTATTGGAGTTTTAAAATGATATTCTAAGTATGTCATTGAAATTTAAATCCAATTTTCAGTGGCTAGTCATGTCTGGCATAATATGAAAGGCACACATTTTGTTTTGACATGTTATTTTGAAGGAAAACCAAAGGATGTTGACAGGAAAACAAGTGAATAAGTAGGTATAAGGATGCTGCTTTGGAGCAAAGTAAAGAGGCAAAGGCTCTCAGAGTAATCAGCATAAGTGACCAAGGGCCTTTTCACATGACCCCTAAGATCCGCTGGCCACTTAAATTTGGACCAGAGATCCTAGGGGTTTGTCGCTGTTCCTGCGTTCCCACCCCCTCCGCACTCCTGGCTGCTGGCTGTGTGAGGGGAGGGAGAAAAAAAGGAAGAAAAGAATGCCGCTCACCTCCGTTCTGCCGTCCCGGCACTGCATTCAGATCTCTTAAAAGGGGCGGGGGGCAAAAAAAGAACAAATAGAAGCAAGGAGAGCCCGGCAGTCACTACTGTTATATCCGCATCAGGAATTTTCACCTCTGGAGAGCAGGTACCTGAAGAGTGCGCTGGGACGTGCTTAGGTGGGCGTGGTCGCACTTAATTATCTGTAAACTCCAGAGCTGGTGGGGAAATAATTTAAAGCTCCGGAGCTGGGAGCCATTTGCCGCGGAGTTTAGGGGTCGTGTGAAAAGGCCCCAAGTGAATAAGATGTATTTAGTACCATCACAAGACAGCCAGTGGCATTAACTCTTCTGTTAAAAGAAATGGCACATTCCCTGACAAACTGCAGTTTCAAGGGCTAGTGTAATTTATAAAACAGAGGGATAGTAAAAGAGCATTCATGTTCCCAATATTAAAATGAAAAAAGGAAGAATGAATGTTGCAGCTTGATACCATGGTTGTGGTCGTAAAACAGTTAAATCTTCCAGGTAACCTTTGGCACCTTTTTCAATGGAAGGTATGAGAATGACTGAGGTAAATGAAAATAGTTATGGATGTCTCCACACCTGTCGCTGACAATATCATACCATAAAGCTAACTACGCATCATAACACCCACTGTCAAAGATTTCACAATCATTGACCATTCGCTAAATCAGTCTACTATGGGTTGCATCCTTTGGAATAATCCAAAATTATGTGTTTGGCTGGATGCGTTGAGGTGCCATCTTACTAGTTGAAGTGATGGAGGTCAAACACACCTGCACAGGAGCTAGACATGAAAGCTTAGCCAAGAAAATTGTCTGACTACACTTGAATAAAACACTTGTGTTTCTTATGCGGGAGAACTAAGAACTGGAAACATCTCAGGAAAAGATGGGTCACTTTCTGTGCCTTTGTTTTATGATTTCAAAATGATAAAACCATTGACATTTACTTCTTATATCTATGTGATGATACGTTCTGGCACAATCTACACAGAGCCTGTGGTTGGCTCTGTTCCCTGTATGGAACAAGGGCATGTAAACACACTGGGCTTCTATCACCCTTCCTAAGAATCTCAGGCCCTTCATGAAATGTGTTGTGGTTAGACAACAGTGGGCTGGGCGAAAAGTCCCAGGAAGTGCTGTATTGAAGCCAAAGGTAGGTCTTAAGGCACCTATTGCTTTACCAACATAACACCTGAGTGTAACACCAGCCTTACACTCCCCAAGGAAGGAGTATCCCACTGCCCCGTATTGGGTACTCTGGGGACACATACCCCCTCCACTTGCCTAGGGCTCCAAAATGGAGAGGGGACGCTGGCCAGCCTGCTGCCCCTCCACCGCCGCCCTGCCTCTGGCCACCGCCGCCTGTCCCCCGCCGCCTGTCGCCGTCCGCCCCCCATGCCTGTCGCTGTCCCCATCATCCGCCGCCCCCCTGCCGCCCCACCGCCCGCCTGCCCGCCCGCCCCCCACCCTCGCCTAGGGCGCAAAAAAAACTAGCGCCGGCCCTGACTGCACCCTGCTACGAACCTCTGGGGCCTTTCCTGTTTGCTGGCTCTTCCCCAAGTTATCAGAAGAGTTCTTTTTGCCTGGGGAAGAAGCAGCTTGCTGTAGACTACCCTGATCTGCTACTACATGCCAGGACTCCTTCTCGGGGTCCTGTTTCTTCAGTCTCTTGCTTCATTTGCTGAAGCAGTTTTTCTATGTTCCAACCGCCCCTGCACACCCAAATGACACTCTCCCATCATGACTCCACTGGTAACCAACTGATCATCTCTGTAGCAAGGTCAGCCAAGGGCCTTAGACTGACCTTGGCATTCACCAGAGCAACACTGATGGTCACAGGGACCACAATACTACAACATGCCTGCTTTGTATTTTTTTTATTTTTGCACATTTGGTATATTATTTCTATTTCCACAGAAGGGAAAAGTTATAGTGGGGGGTTCAGTTCCAGAATGCCCAGCCAGCAAAGGATCGCTACTGATTCAATATTTACAGTTGGAATTTCATTTTCAGACATGACAGGACAATACTTCAGATGTTTGTCCATGTCAGTATTTGAAAGAATATGTTTTCTGCTATTTGCACAACTGCACTGAAATCTTCACAGCAGCTTTTCACACTAGCTTACTGGTATCTGTAGTAAAAACCATCACAACCATGACCCACCACCATCATCAGTAATATCCCCTTTGAAGCTGTATGGAGGCTGGTTTTCCTGAGCTTTTTTTGTGTGTGTGCCGCAGTAGAACTGGCTGGTCAGTCTGACCTTCACTACAGCTTCAAACAAGAAGGGATTCTAAAACTTCTAGCCAGATGCTTCATTCCAAAGGAAATGGAATTAGGAAAGAGAAACAACTCAACCTTCACACTTCTGTCAGCTGGCAAGTATTTCTAAATGAGTGCGAGAAGAATTTGCCCTTGTAAAAACCTAAGTGTGTCTGCTTCAAGGGACAATATCCTGCATGAATCGTCCCTATAGCTTCCCAAAAATGTTCATTTCTGAGAGGATGGCAAAGCTCCCACATACACAAACAGAAATAGGAAGCAGTTTATCGTTACTGATTTGAAGAAAAGCAACCACACAGAAATATATAGCAGCAATATCGCGATGTGGGTAGGTAGGTGGTGGAATGAAAACATAAAAAGACCCTTCTGTTTTTTATGGGGAAGAGAAAAGGGGCTTGACTGCAAATTTTTATATTCATGTCCCAGAGCCACAGCGAAAGCAACTCACAGCTTCATCAGGGTAACAGTTGAGGGTAAAAGTCATACCTTTTTTCAAAGTCAGCCCAGTAAAAGCAGAAGGTCTGGTGCTCTCCTCTGAATGTTCAAAATGTGATCTTGCTTCACTAACAAGGCTGGGCCTCTCATTTGACAGTGAGGCAGCGGCCTCAGGCAGCATACTTTGTGTAAAGTACTGTACAGCAAATTATTAGCTATTTAATTTAGTGTTGTTGCCTCGTTACAGACAGAAATGAAAATGGAGTCTTGTTGGGTTTTTCTCCTTCATATGCAAAAACTACCTTGGGTAGCCATGAACTTTATGCCCCTAGATGAGTGTGGAGATGGCATTTGTTGACCCAGCCTTAGGGTCGCAAACTTTCTGGAGGCAAGGTTATTCACAACAATGTGTGTGTGTGTGTGTGTGTGTGTGTGTGTGTGTGTGTGTGTGTGTGTGTGTGTGTTGTGTTGTGTTGTGTTGTTACAGTCGTGACCGACTCTTCGTGACCCCATGACCATGGAGTTTTCTTGGCAGGAATACTGGATTGGTTTGCCAGTTCCTACTCCAGGCTCCTACAGCACCTGGTATTCCCTGGTGGTCTCCCATCCAAGTACTAACCAGGGCCGACCCTGGTTAGCTTCCAAAATCAGGCGAGATCGGATGTGCTTAGGGCATCTAGGCAGCTCTGCAACAATATATACTGTACCTCTATTTCTGTTTTATTCTCTCTTGGCTTATTTAAACTCAATTAGTGTTAGAAATTAAGCTGAGTATCCTCACCTCCTTTCCCAAGCTTGCTTGTTTTTTTACCGGAGATACGTAACAAACACTGGTCCCCGGATCTCATTAAAACAGCTGTTCATTCCAGGACAGCATGTCGTGTGGCAGCAAAAGTTTACATTAACAGCGGACTATGGAAAATCGCTCCCCTTCAGCAGCCTGCAGGAACATTTCCCCTGCAAAGGGAATTCTCTTTGACACAACAGGCCTGCTCTGTGAGTTACTGTACAGGGAAAGAAAATATTTTTCGACACAATCTTGCTTCGGTTTTAATATCCTACCAGGTGACATCTGACACCGTGCTGGGGAGAATAACGCCTCTCCAGGTAGTCTTTCTAGCACAGCCTGAAAATGAACAGTCTGTGCCATTAATATGGCCAATGTAATTAGCAGAAACAGCGCGAGCCATGTTTAAAAATAAAGATGCTGCCAATGTTTCCTAAAGCCTTTCCAACAGCTAATATTACATCTCAAACAACTGTGGCTGGTCTTATTAGTGGGCCTGAATGGAAATTGATTGTGATTTAGAGGTCAACAATGTGAAGGCACAGTCGGAACTGTACATTCCACCTGGGGGCTGGGAAGGAATGCAGATTCTGTTGATTTCAAGTTTTAAAATCAAGTTCCAAGTTTCCAAGGATATGAAGCCACACTTGGCACAAGTATCTGACGTTCAAGGAGCAAAGCTCTGTTTCCCTCTCTCTTGCTTTCAGTTTTGATATCCATATTCTATTATCAAATAACTCCTAGATGTGACTTTTCTATTGTATTATACTGTACTGGTTCCTGCAAAGCCAGAGACTGAGTGTTGCCCTAACTCTCCATTGTGCTTCCTAGAAGAAGAGCCAACCTGTGAAACCTTGGGCAAGGTGCAAACTCCCAGAGCACCTTAGAAGAAGGGAACAGTAAATTACTTTTGAGTCCTTTCTACCTAGAAAACCTTGAAGAAGGTCACTATAGATTGGAAGTGATCGGATGGACAATATTGTTATTACAAAACATAGTTAGGTCAACAATCTACATACTGTACGTCCCAAAGGTGGCTTCAGCATATCATTATCATTCTTAAAAATAGCTTCCCAAGCCTAGTTCCAACCCCAACATTGTTTCATATACAATGCAGAAACCCTTCCCTACCAGTTTCCCAACCCCTTTTGTTTGCTCACCACTGTATTCATGCTGCATCAATTCATTCAGTAAAGACATTTTACTATTTCTGTACTTGATTCCAGTCCTTCCCAACCTCATGCCATCCACGTGGTTTGGATTACAACTCTGAGGATCTCTGAGTGTTGGACATGCTGGCCAGAGCTGATGGGAGTAGAAAGGAATTACCTTTGCATTCTGGATGGCATTAGGTTGAGGAAAGCTGTTTCATCTGAAAATGTTGAAAACAGAAAGAAGTATTTTGAAATGGTGGTAATCAGGAAGGGAAATGGTTTGTTCAGGCCCAGAAATGAAGAGGTGTGCAAAAATGCCTCCGACTGATCATTATTATCAGCTCTGAACCCGCAGCAGCTGTCCAAGGTTTCAGGCAGGTTTCTTTTCCAGCCCTAAATCTGTAGATGCTTTTTTTTAAAAAAAGAACCTGGGCTTTTCTGCATGCAAAGCACATATCCTGCCACTTAATCTGCCACCAAGGTAGAGTCTCTCCTGACAAGCACTGCAAAGAAGGTAACTCTTGGAAAAGACAAATAGTGGTAGGGTGACCTACACCTCTAGAGATTGAGCTGCTATTCCATTCTCAATCTGTGTGTATTATTTTCTTGTGACTCAGACTTGGTGTGGTCTAAATCAGGCATGTCCAAACTTCAGCCCTCCTGATGTTTTGGACCACAATCCCAGAATTCTAATCTTAGATTGCCAATGGCAAAGGACTGTGGGAGTTGCCGTCCAAAACATCTGGAGGGCTGAAGTTTGGACATGCCTGGTCTAAATGAAGATGGAAACTGGACTGGCAAGACATGGAAGGGTGAGAGTTTCATGACAATATCCTGGGGCAACACTGTGAAAAGAGAAGGAACACAATGATTCTAGAACAAAGCTTGAGAAGTTACCTTTTAAAAGAAATAAGGTGCAGTTTTATTTATTTATTTATTTATTTATTTATTTATTTATTTATTTATTTATTTATTTATTTATTTATTTATTTAATGGCTTATATACCACCCGTCTTCCCAAAGGAACTCCGGGCAGTTCACAACAAAACAAAGAAAGCAACAAACAGTCAAACATAGTCATGCAAACAGACAACAAACAATTTAAACCAATTTAAACAATATAACCTCATAATATAAAAAGGCAAAAAGACAGATGGTGGTGGTGGGGAGTTACTGTTTTAAGACACCCCAAGTAGTTTGTTACTGTTACATGTTTGAAAAATAACACTTTATGTTCTAATTTCTCTATCCTAGTTACATGTAACTACAGTACGTTGAATCAAAAGCCACTGCCCTATGGTACACAAAAGAATCCTCTTCCAACTCATTCCCATTTCAATGCCCCCAGCCAGTGATGTAGCATGGAGCAGGGGCACATGGTGGTTGCGCTGTCTGCAAAGTTCTTAGGAGTACACAATTTCAAAATAAATATATAATAAATTACTAATAATAAATAAGAGAATTGTAGTCTCCCCTCCAAAAAGCACAGGACACATTTTTCCTCCTCACCAGCATATGTGGAGATCATTCAGCACCACATTCTGAGACCAACAGGTGAAGGAATAGGGTAGAGCAGAAGGAAGCCTCACTCCCAGCAACTGGTGCCCCCATTCCTCCTCAGATAATGGATGAGATTAAAATTCCAGCCATTCCTGGCACTGAGCCTGGATGGAGCAGCCTTGAAGAGGGACTTCACTCTCTCACCTCCCATCAAGATGGTGAGAACTCCTCAACCTGATGGTGACACCAACCTGTTCTTTTTAGCTGCCCAGGTGGCTTGCTAGCTCATAATGGGATGGAGTGCACTTGGATGGAGTTATATCACAAAAGAATTAAGCTACAGCTTGTTAGAGTACAATTATAATGCACAGCAAAGTAGCACCCTCATGACCTAATTGGGTCTTCAGCAACAGTTGTAAGGAGAGTTTGTAAGTCAGAGACCAGTTACACAGGAGTTTATCCCACTCTGTAGCCCCCCGAGCTGCTGGGATGGCTCTAAAAAAATAGCTCTTGCTAGAGCATTCCAACCCATCCACTCCAGATTGATCTGTCTTAGCACCTCCTGTTTATTTGCTACAATTGAGATCAGTCCAGATCAACACTGTTTTCTTGCTTTATGATTGCCTAGCTATATGTCTATGAAGATTCTCAGTCATCCAGGTGAGGTGATCTGGAAGGTGAGTCATGGCAACTGGACTTCTTTTCTTTTGAGACTGAAATGTTTCACTAGTCATCCAAGCAGCTTCATCAGTCTGACAAAAACTAGTGCATGGCCTCCAATTTATAGTTCATCTTGATTTCACACCACCCTGGTCTGAATAGGCTCATTTGGTGGAAAGTGACCTGAATAGGCTCGTTAGATGTACAATGGCTTTGGGTGCATAGAAGGCCCACCTAGGCACCCCTTCCCAACACCATTAAGTATGTGTTGTTATACTTAAGTGTGGGTCATTAGCTGTGGCCTTGTTGGTGGTTGTGTGAAGTGCTTCTCATTCGTCTGGGGATTGATGAAAGGGCAGCTATTAAAGGGAGCTTACCATTTTTATTTTATTTTTTGTTTATTTTTTGCCTGTTTTTTTACCTTAGTTATCTTAATTCAACAAAGACGTCTGGTTGGTGTATTTCATTTTTAGAATATCACTGCATTATTGACCGGACTGTTTCCTTTAAGAGTCTCAATGTTTAGGAATGGAATGGGATCAGAGAACCCCACAGCCACAGTTCTCTTATGTCTGAATATGTGTGCAATGGTTAGACAGAACAATCCAATCAACATGAAAAGTAGAAGACGCATTCCAGGAAGCAAATACTTATTCTTCCTTATTACAGCTTCCTTATTCAGTTAAGATGATTAAGCCACACAACAGCTGCTTTGGGCAACAATAGACATGGTGAGCCCTCTTTACTAACTAACTACATTAAATGAAGAAACTAAATATAAACAAAGTAGCGAAGGTGACTGGGAACCTGCTACAAAGCCACATAAGCAACCGAAAAGCCTCATACTGCAGCTGTGATTCTCTTTTCTGTCCTCCATTGCCTCCAGTGGGGAAATAGATCTTCACTGGCATCCAAAAAATATGGAATTA
This sequence comes from Phrynocephalus forsythii, assembly GCA_029282475.1. Classification (NCBI taxonomy): domain Eukaryota; kingdom Metazoa; phylum Chordata; class Lepidosauria; order Squamata; family Agamidae; genus Phrynocephalus; species Phrynocephalus forsythii. Next base: position 43,256,098 of record JAPFRF010000003.1, on the reverse strand, counting down.
AAAAAAACACTAACACCCCTCTCCCGTGCTTCTAGGGAACATCTGTAATGCTTTTGGTGAGCTATGGTGATGTTGGGGGCACCAGATGTGGAGGGGCACATCTGAATTTCTGGGAGTTATCTGCACCCACAGATTGCACATTACCCACTCTTGCCATAAATCATTCCAGTGGCATGTTTCCCCCAACACATAGGTCCTTTCCAGGATAATCGATGTTCCACAATGTAACACTTGCCCCTGGACCATAAACCACACACTCTCTCTCTTTCCATGCCACCCACCAGAAGCTGGTCTTTCTCCCCCACAGCAGCTCTACTTTTTTGGTGGGTTGACATTAAATGAAAGCTGGCTTGTTCGTTTTTGTTCCCTTTGTTGTAATTTTCTTTGTTACTATTGTACCGGCGCTTATCCTGTAATGCTGAGGTTAAAACAAACCCTGAAAGCAAAAGCAGTATTGAATTCCGTGCTAAGAGCCATAATCTCCATGCAGTAATTGGGACTCATTCACTGTACAACAAGCTATCTGTTCTATACATGACCTGTTTACTCAATTTTGGCTGGACGACCTTCCCTAATTCTCAAGCTAATATTTGCTGCTGCACAGCAGCATGCCAGTTTCAAGTGAGTTTTTCGGTTATTATCATGATCAGCCCGTTCACATATGCCCACGTTAGCCGCATCCTAGAAGTCACAGCAGAAAAATCTGCAGACATAACTGTCAGAGAATTTACTCAAGTCATACAGTTCTTGGATGAAAGCTAATCTTTACAATATTTTGAAAAGCAATAAGAACCAAACCTTCTCTAGGATGTGGTTATCCGAATATCCTGTGTTAGAGGAACCCACCATTTCTTCTCTATGCCAACATGCAGTGCAGCTAGTTGTTATTTTATACCTGCACACCTACTCACAGGTAGTTTGTGACGGGGTAGGGGACATCTCTCACCCACCCTGGTCCACAAACCATTCTGAACCTATTAGTGTTCTTTCTGTCTCTAATCCTGAGTCTACTGAACTTCATGGCCACAATGCTCTCGGGTTAAATGTTTGGACTTCACAGCTTCTCCCCCACAAACCCTTTAGCTTTTAATCGTATGTGCTTTTGTGAAAATTTACTTGGTTCTAATAAATAAACCTGTCCCTGAATTTGTGTTGTGGCTTTGTTTTGCTTCTACGGGGAAATGTCACTGTTTGGTTTTATATAAAAATCAAGATGCGTATCATTGAATTTGATTTTTGCTTCATTTTTCTGTCTGAATATTGAAAAAAATTCCTTCCTTTTTATTTTATTTGTTTTGCTCCCAGTTGAGGTTTCTCTTGTAAATTCTTCCTGTCTCCTGTATAGAAGATAAAACAGCAGTAAATGATGGCATCTGTCATATATTTTCTGTTTTTGTACATCTGGCTTCATGACTGCAAATCCATACTGGCTATAAAGGAAGTGTAACAATTTGTTTCATCAGGATGACTGGACCCTGTCCATAGTTGAAAAATATGACAAAGGAGGTAACAGTGGACACAGGGATGCGTGTGTCTTCGTCTCTTGATGAATCTACTACTAATGTTCTAGAATATTGCAGGTCTCAGGATCTTATAAATATGTTCCTGTTATGCATATGTACATGTGCCCACATGTAGAGGCCTCCTGTGATCCCAAATAGCAGCTTCATGCAAACTTTCTATTAAGCAAGATTTTAAACACTACTTTTCCATTCTGTTGAAGCACACAAAACACAATTGTTCTGAAATGTTGCGCCTTCAGCAAAAGGAGAATGTGCCAAGTTCGCTCAAAGATCGTGTTACATAAGCCATTTTATTAATTGCAACCAAATGGTAACAGCATTATAGACCCTTGTGCATTCTAATGGAAAATCTTGTTGGGTTATTTTATTTTATTTTATTTTTATTTTATTTTATTTTGCAGATATATTGTTAGTATTGGAGAATTTCATACGGAAAATGTTCCATTTATTTATTTAATCCTGCCTGTACCCCCTTTCCCTGGAACAAATATTTACTCTATGCTGATAACAGAAATGAGTGGAAAAGCTCTTAGAAGAGCAATCTCCCACAAGATGGGCACAAACTAAACCATGCAGCAGGGGGAATACAGGCTGGGCTCATTTACGGTTTGGTTCAAGGTTTGTTCATAGATCCCATTTTTGCCAAAATGAAATGAAGCGCCAAACATTTCTCCCCCTCAGCACTTTGTTTTACTTTATTTGGTCTTGAAGCTGTTGCCCCCTGCCATCCTGGGGGACAGGTGGCCTACCGCCTGTCCACCAGCGCCTGAGGTGCCTGTGTCCTTTGCGTATACACCACCTTTTACCTCAGTGTTGGCCGCAAGCGTACAGACAGGAGGCCCAGCTTCAAGGAGCTGGGCATGCTGCTTCTTTGCAGGCGTCCACCTCCCAGCTGAGCATTGGGCGCGGGCGCTGAGGCAGCAGGCTCACCTCCTAGTATGGAAGCAGGGCCTACTACTGCATGTGCACATATACACAATGCTCAGCTGACAGGTCACCACGGTGGGAAATCAGTGGCCCAACAGGAGCACAAGCAGAAAAGCAAACAGTGAAGTGGTTCATGGTAGTGTGTGGCTCATGGCTAACCACAAATCATGAACCATCATGAAATACCACGTTTCAGATTTGTGCCCATCTCTATACTGGTTTTTTTAAAGAGAGAGAGAGAGAGAGAGATTTTGAACATTATGCATGTGAACTCTCAGATCCCACAACAAACATTTTCTTTCTTCTGCAAAGAACTTAAGTCAGGGACTACATCAGTGCACCCAGTAATCTTAATCTGAGTTCATTGCTGCAATTTCCAAAGAAGTAGTCATGTTACTGTGTCTCATTGTGTTGACAAAAGTAAAATGGGGAAAAATGAAATGGTGATGTGGGGAGGCAAAATCTTATGGCATTTCAAAAACATATAGATTTCAGTCTGATTTTTGCCGTTCAAAATCCATTTCCCCCCAGATACCTTAATTGCTTGATGTTCATTGATTTCCAAACAGTTCTTTGATACTTTCCCTTTAAATAGAAGGGCTTCCTCAGTCGATGCAAGGAATGTCAACATTTAGAGAGCCAGAGTGTTTATTTCAAGAACATAGATGTAGAAGGCGGATGAGATGCCACAAGAGGATTTGGGCTTGGAGTATTATGGAAACTTTGGTTCAGTGTGGATCATTTTGACTGTTTCCAGGGCTCCCATAGTGGCAATCAAGGAAAAGAATATTCTGGCGGATGTCTGGTTGCTTTAAAATGTTTTTACATTGAGACTAAGTAAATATACATTGAAGACTCCAGTGGATTTCTTATAAGCTTGCCACAACATAACTCTCTACCAGTAAAGGTGGGGGGGAATCAAAAGACTATCTGGTTTTACTCTGTTATAGAGACAATGACAATTTCTGCCTGAATAAATAGAAAAGGAAATAGAAAGAAATCAAAGGAGAAAGCAAGGGGATAGCATAATGAAAGCTACAATTCTTTAGCAGAAAGTTTTGAGTGCATTTTAACCCAGATGATGGCTGGGGAGGGCAGGGAGTTTTGTGCTTCTTTGCCCTGTGCATATGTAATAGGAGCCAACAACTACCTGCTAATACCAAATCCCTAGCAGAGACAACAGATCATGTTTTCTATGATGATCACTCACATTAACACCTTAGTATTGGAGACTAGAGACACAATTCAGGCAGGATCTTTGTATCTGATAAATCATATGTCAAAGACATCCAGTGCTGAAGTGCTGCACCTTCTATGAGGTGAGCGAAGCTTTTGCTGTTGTTCACTGTTGGAGCAGTCTTCTACTTACCTAGCTGCTTGTAATGCTTGTTTCTGCCCTCAGCTTGTAAACTCCACAGTGAATGCTTAAGTCAACATGTATTTTTTGCAGTATGTGTGCAGATATAACACCTAGTACTGGGAAGAAGGGAAATATTTCAATAATAAGAATGTTTCAACAGGAATCAACGTACCCAGAGTTCTCCCACATATTCTGTATACATCTGATAGCTTTTCCATCTCTCCTTCTACCTTACACATATAGTGGCTGCCTTGTACTCAAATAAGATTTTTGGTCTTTTTTTTTCCACAGACACCTAGCAGTTTCCAGAGTAGTTGCTATTATTCACTCTGCCTTGCCTTATTCTCAAGCTGCAAAGCTGATAGCGGGAACCTTGCACATGTTGGGTGAGGCGAATACCTGGATGCAAATCTATTTCCCTCTGTTATGTTCATAAACCCACATAGTCAAAGAAGCACAAGCTGCTCCACTAACATGTCTGTGGCACCAGAGCTAAAGGTCAGAAGTAGCTGCTAGAAGCTCATACTGTCTTGAAGTAGATGTGTATAAATTGTGCTGGGACAAACAGACTGGCCCCGACCCAATTTCTTCCTCTCTCATGTTGGTCTCATCTTTCTGTGCAGATGAGCGCATGAATTCTTCCACGCCATTTAAACATATTCACCAAATCTCTGATAGCTGCTTCTGAAGCCCTTGGTTGCACTGGCAATCCAAATATGTGTAACGGCCCATACATGAGAAATGGTTGACCTATTCTTCGACTGGGGTTAACAAAATTGCATACTTGGTTAGCAAGTCTTGAGGGAGGAATTCCTAGAGTGGTAGTGGAAGCAAATAACTTTCCCAAGCTCTGACACTAATACCATGTATGTCTGAAGGCTGCTTTTCTTCATCACCTTATTTTCTTAAGAAAAAGATTTAATGGTTCTAGAATTAGATGCATTACAGTTGTGCCCCAAGATTAAAAATAAAACAGTGCTTGCCTGCCAATTTAGAATCTAATAAACACAACACAAAATGAAATGAGGACCGAGAGAGGAAGAGATAATCATTTTCACATCATGAATTGCTAAGTTGATTTGGGCCTCATTTTTGTGGCACATGCCCCCCAGTTGCCAAAATTGTTAGTTACAGCTCTGGGAAGTTATTTTGTAAGGAATTTAAATTTATGGGGGTCCCGTGCCAGCGTGCCTGCGCTTCATGGGCTGCAAAAGACCAAGTCTGAGTCTCAGGAGACGAGAAAATAATTTATTGATTGATCAATCAAGGGACTTCCACACTTTTTGGTGGTGAGAAGTCCACCCAGAAAACGAAAGGAGATATTTTTATAAGGTTTTTCCAGCACTCTATCCCCTCCGCCCATCCGAATTTACGTCATATACATTTGTTACATGCATCAAACACTAATTGACATCTTTGGTCATTTATTTTGTATTCCTGACACTTGCCTAGAAGTTCTAACTGGTACGTTTGATCTCCTCCCCTCACAGGCCGGGAGGGTAGGATCATCCTTATGTCCTTGGACATTTTGACAGTTACGAACACCAGACGCTGAGATAAGGCCTCCCTGGCACGCCTTGGACACACGTTAATTGCTAGTGTGTGATCCTCAAAGCTTAGGAACTTAATTGGATCCTTGAATTCATAATTGCCTTAGCTGACTTTGCGGAAGTTCCTTTCTCTATTCTAGCCGGAAAGGCTTGACCAGCGTTTGTAGGAATAAAGAATACATGTGTGAATAATAATATAAATGAAATATATATATATATATATGTATGCTTAGTAGCATCATTACCTCTAAATATATAATTTGTGTGGCTTATACTTTGCAAGGCATAGCCTGAAATATAGTACAGGGTATAGCTTGGGATATAGATTGCCATGAGGTTTTTCTCTATAGGCTTTGATCCATACCTGTGGTTAGTAAAGCAGCCATATATATTTATAAATATATAATTAGTCAAATGTCCTCCCTTACACTCGGCCCTGAACGGATTTCTGGAAATTTATGCCAGTAAATTTCCCAGAAAACGTCTTGGACTTGTAAGGGACGAACAAAACATATCAAAGGTATATGTACAAAAGTGTGAACATTGCGTGAGCCCCCCCTATGTCATTCCTGGGGTGAGATGGTCTTCATGGCTCATGGAAGGACTTTCTATTTTCCTGACAAAAATTTAGGCAGGGCAGTCAGAAAAACATTCTCAGTCCTTTTTCCCCAAGGGGCTTATAGGCACAGTTCAAGAAAATGAATTATCATAAAATGATTTGTGGCGTCTCAAGTCAGGGGACGCATCAAATAGGTGAAGGCCAAGGGAATACCCCTTAATTCATTAGGGCACTTTCTAGAGTAAAATGTTAAGTTAACAGATGAAGTGTTGCCATGCTTGGGATGTAAGAAGACTTCCCCCTGGTCGGACCCACAGACTGCACTGGATGGATATGTTCCACGGACCACAGCATTTAAGTTTCCCCTGTTGGAGAAATGCATCGTGGTCACAGCAGTATAAGGTGACCTCCCAGGCCATGTTGTACACTTCTCAAGGATCCCAAATTCTCAACTTTTGAAAGGGGGCTGGCATAAGAATTTTTGCTAATATTGTGATAGACTTGGATATCACGATCCCCGTCCCAAAGCGATAATTAAACATGCTTTAAACAGCAGATTTGTTCATTACCTTATTTTAGGACCATCATGAAACCCAAATTAATTTGCCTGCCACAGCAGTGCACATGTGAGATCTTGTGTTTGTGTGTTTGGTAGTCAGGCTGAGAACCCTGAATTCTAACAAAGCACCACACTGTAGGTTCATTTTGCAAACCAAATACTTATAAGGAAAATATGCCCTTCTTAGCCCACCAAGGAAATATGTGGGCCAGGCTACTTTGCTAGGTTTTTTCCAACCTTATTTAGGTGTGTGTGGTGTGCATTCAAACTCAGATAATAGCAGGCTGTGCAGAATCACCCAGTTGTGTGTGCATTCTCAATTGATAGACATTTGCAATGATACTAAATAAAGGTAATATACATATCATGAAGGCTGAAAAAGGCATAAGACACATCTAGATGGTGCTTAGAAAACCCACCTTGCGCCATACATTCTCATGGTAAAGTCATGAATGAGCCGTTGAAATCCGGTCAGAAATGTCTCTGTGGCTGATAGTTTACACACAAAAATCTGCCCCGTAAACATGGGGCCAAGATTAGTTCATCAGTGTCTTTGGTGAAGAAAATAATGTAGATATAGCTACTTCATAAAGCCACTTTTTTTTTTTCTTAGGTATAAAGGCTCGTGAACACCCATGGGCACCAAAATGTCTCTCATTCAATACAAATTGCATAGAAAGGCAAGTCATAATCTCTGGCACTCAATGCTTTGTGAGTAAAAAGCATTTTCAGTGGCCAAGCATGATCACTACATAAAAAGGCACATCCAGAGAAGCACTTCAGTAAGAGTTTTCACAGTGACTATCAATAATAGACAATAAACACTATCATAATAGAGCCCAGGGTAATGTAAATATTTAAAGTTGCTCTGGAGCCTACACCGTACGCAGGAAAAAAAAAAAAAAATAAGCGCTCACTTGTCGGATGCTGGGAGGCTGGTGTGTGCGTGTGTGGCAACACAAGTTCATGGTGATCCAGGGCACGCGCACAGGCATCAATGAAGGTCTGAAAGCAGTATTTAAACCCCAAGTCTCTGTCCCGGTGAAAAAGGGGTTAAATTGCAGACGTGAAGTCTGTTGGCCGCAATCCAAAACAAGAGTCAGTGGCTGTTTCAGACCCACTCTCTCCCCCCATAAACAAACAGAAAAGAAAAGAAAAGAAGGAAATGAGAGACAGGAAGACAGGATTTTAATCTGTCAACCTGAGTTGAAAGTGAATCCGCAGGCTGCTTTGGGACCCTCCGAAGTATCAAACACACGCTGTCATCTGGGGAAGGATGGGCAAGGATGCGGTGACCACAGGTCAGGTTCATGTTGTCGCCCGCCGTTCAGGGTGAAGTCATCTAAGGCAGTGCTCCCCAACCTTTTTATCACCGGGGCCCGGTAAATGTTTGATAATTTTTCCCTGGCCCACTTGCGGGGGAGTCGCGGGGGCTTGCAAACATTTCGCGGCGGCCCCGGGCTCAGCACGGTGATGGCGGGGGGATGGCGGGGGTCGCGGCGCGGCGGCGGTGATGGCGGGGGCGATACTTTCGCGGCGCGGCGGTGATGGGGGGCGTGGCGGGGGTCGCGGCGGCGCGCGGCGGGCGGCGATGGCGGGCGGGCGCGATGGCGGGGGTGCCCCCTGCGCGATTGGGGGTCGCGGCGGCGGGCGGTGATGGCGGGGGGCGATGGCGGGGGTCGCGGTGGGCGGCGATGGCGGGGCGGGCGCGATGGCGGGGGTTGCAGTGGCGGCGGCGGCGCGATTGGGGGGTCGCACCGGCGGCGGTGATGGCGGGGGTCGCGGGAGGGTGTGGGGGGCGGGGGGGGGGGAGGGAGGAGGGGGAGGTGGAGGTGCGGGGGGCTTGGGGTGTGTACCTTGGGGGGCCACGGGAGCAGCGGCGGCGGTGGCGGCAGCGGCGCTTGCTGGCTGGGGCGGCGGGCGTGCTCCCCCCCTGCGCGCACGGGCGGGGAAGCCCGGGCTCCTGGGCGGGCGGGCCCCGCCTCCTCCTCCAGTCGGCGGCCGGAGGCAAGCGGCGCCGCAGAGGTGCCCCAACCGAGGCGGGCGCGGCGGCGGCGGCGCGGCCACGGCCGCGGCCACGGCAGCCACCCGGGTTCGGCTGTGGCTCCGCGGCCGGCGGCGGGGCGCCCGCCTCGGTGGGGCACCTCTGCGCCGCCGCTTGCCTCCGGCTGCGGCCTTCGGGCGGGCGAGCGGGAGGGGGGGGGAGGAGGCCGGTGGGGGTGGCGTCTCCGGCCCGAGGGCGCCACCGGGACCGCCGAGCCAGCCGTGGCGGCACGGGGCGCCCCGCCGCCCGGCCGCGGAGTCGCGGCTGAACCCGGGCGGCTGCCGTGGCCGCCGCGGCCGCCGACAGGAGGAGGAGGCGGGGCCCACCCGCCCAGGAGCCCCGGGCTCCCCCACCCCGCCCGTGCGCCGTGCCCGGCGGCGGCGACTCCTCCTCCGGCTGCCCGCGGGAGAAAAGAGGAGGAGGAGGAGGGGCGGCGGAGGAAAAGGGGAGGAGCCTCCCGGCCTCCCCAGGCGGCCCGGTGCCAACCGGTCCACGGACCGGCACCGGTCCGCGGACCGGGGGTTGGGGACCACTGATCTAAGGCATAGGGGCAATCTACAGCAGAGGGCAGAAGGCGTCACCGGTCAGGCCTCACTCCCTCTCGGTCGCGGGGACGGGTCAGGCTGGGTGAAAAGGCTGACATCACTGGATCCTGGAGCCCACATCGATCGAACCCGGGAGCGAAGTCATCACGAAGATGGCATCATCAAAGGCATCAAAGGCGGGGAGGGGAGGTCCAGGAGGGATGGCAGAATGGAGGGCAGGAGGGTCCCCATCTGAGCATCTACGACCGGCGGCGTCAGCTGTCCAAACCCGACCGACTCCGTGATCCAAAAATAAAGAACGGGTGGGCGTTTTTCCCAGAGCAAAAACCCGACCTCCAGGATGTACCTGGGTAAGGGAAGAACAGACGACGACCACAGACAAACACAGAACACAAACACACACGAAATGCCCCGCAGCTGTCTTTGTGCTGCAAGGCAGGGTGGCACAGTCTATCTGACAGTCTTAAAAACAGGAAGGAGAGAAAAAAATGTTGCAACAGGTAGGATAAGGCTTCCGTTTTTGTAGAACCAGTCTGTGAATGGGGAAGCCAAAGTTTATGATGAGGACGCATCTGTAGTCGGCAGTGTATGATGAGTGCTTGCAAGATGATCTCGCAGGATCTCACAAGCGAGGGGCTCAGGCGTTCCCAAACAGGCACCTGAGATAGAGCTCAGCCCCAAAGTCAAATAGCTCTGCTACATGGGGACAATCAAAAATGGAACAGGCAAAAATGTCCCAGGGTCGCAAAGTGATCTCTGAGCATGAAGCAAAATGCGCCAGGGGGAGATGGGCTTGGAATGTGGCGTGGTATAGTCTTGGAAAAAGTACGGCTGATACAGGATTGGGGAAAAATAGGAGCAGGCACCACATTCATATTACTACCAAGTCCCCAAGGGCACGGCGAGAAAAAAAATGGTAAAAGAGAATTAGTGTCTCTCTGCAAGGCTGCAAAGGCGCCAATCAGCCCTAGTGCGTGTCGGGGCTGGTGTGTGTGTGTGTGCGAGGCAAGAAGCTCTTCTGGGTCGTCACTCAAGAAAAAATACATGCAAACACCCACGAGTACACAGCCTCACACATGTTGGCATCTGCCATGGATTTAAAAATAGTGACGATGTCACCAGGTTCAAAAACAGCTAGTTCTCTATGCTGGCGCAAAAGGGTATAAAAAGGGTGAAGTTGCTGGCCTGTCAGCCTCACCTCAAAGTAAAAGTCAGGTGCTTGCAAAAGCCCCCATTCCCCCCCACAAAACAATAGAGAGAAAAAAAGAGGGGGAAAGGCAGGAAGCCCTCTCCTAGTGTCTCTGCTGGCTGGTTAGGAGTGACACATGCCATGGCACAAACTGCTTGACCACACATAGATAGAAAGAGAGGAAAAAGGCTGATAGTAGTTTAATAGCTATCAAGTAACTAAGAGTCTATTTCCAGCAGGTGTCCTACTTGGAAAGGAAAGGGTTAAAAAAAAAAAACTCAGACGGAAATAAGGCTAGGTGAGCATTATTAAGTCAAAAAGGAGAACATCTGCTCGAGATTTTTAGGAATATAGGATGTGAAAGAGGTGTAAAAAAAAAAAATCAGGCTGGTTGCCAGCATGCTTGAAATTCCTGAGGGAAGAAGGATGAGGTCAACTTTGTGAAGGGGAAGGAGGGGGGGTGAAGGCAGAAAAAGGAAGGCGGGGCAATGGACTTTTGAATTCTCCCCGCAGGCTGCATTACACAGCCTGAGGCAGGAAGGTGAGCCCCTTCAATTACCCTGTAATTAGGTGAAAAAGGGCACTAAACTAATTAAGGCAACCTATTATCCCTGTGGTTTGTGAAGTTATCTACTTAAGCCTAACTTGGGATGCATGGCTCTCGTACAAAGAAACAAGAGCCAGAGTGTGAGACCCCGCGTTATTGATACGCCTTAAAAAAATGTCACAGGCGTTTCCAGCCAGAGTGTGAGAACAAGAAAAATGATTTTATTTTATGTTATTTTTACCTTTTGGCGGCTTTTAAGAACCCCTTCGTATTCTAAATAAAAAAAAAACCTTGTCCTGCTCTCAAAAACCTGTTAGCAGCTGCTTTAAAAAGAGGAGGGGAGTCCCTGCTTTGGACCACTTCCAGCACAGAAGTCTCAGGCCCTTCGTTTTCCTCATGGAGCTGACGTACTACAAGGGATTTGGATAAAGATTCCATATTCAGAGATTTAGACAAATTTTGTTGGGGAAATAGGGACTGTCTAAAAGCTTGGATTAAATAATGTAATGGGATACAAATAGAGCCTCTGCTTCTCAATTGCTGGAGCGTTCTGTGGGTTGCTGCCTCAGTCTGCCCATCATGAACCCTGCCCATTCTCGTCCCTGACTTACACTTTCCTTCTACCTCGTTTCCTTTAACTATTCCTTTTTCTCTCTCTCTCTCTCTCTCTCTCTTTCTCTCTTCGTCTCTTTCTCTCCTTTCCTCTCCCCGTTCTAATGGCATCTCCAAGGTCCTGATCTAGGTAGGAGACGGGAGGGAATTCTTTTTTTTTTTTTTCCAGTTGCTCCTAAGAATCTCCTTGTTCCAAATTAAATTGTCTTATGGTTCCAGCCAGGGCTTACTTGCAAGGAGGGGGAAAGGCTGCCCTAAGCCTTTTAGGTGCAAAATCTTAAGGAATGATGTTATCACTTGGTTTTTTAATTGCTAGCTTGCTGGGCTATGAGTACAAAAATGCTAGCTGTCTTTTCAGAGCACATAGTCGGTCTGAAAAGGGGTGGATGTTCATTTCACCCATGGGACCGAAAAAAAAAAAAAAAAAAAAACGTATTTCTCAAACGCCCTGTGATGATTTCTTCTTAAAATGTCCCTATAGGTGGTGAATTATATTGTGTAACAAGCCAGGCTAAGTTATACAAAACATGCGGCTTGAGTATTCAAAAATATCTTCTTGCAGTGTCTATACTTCCCTGGTTTATAAAATTGGGGTCTTCTCATTTTGGGTGATTTTTACTGCCTCTGGACATATTAACAGGCAATACATGGCTTGCCACCCTCCCCTTTTGAGGGCTAGAAACTTAATCTTTGGGATGTTAAAGTCCTGCCTTTGTCAGAGGGGACTTTCTTGAAATTTACATTTGTTGCATTCAATATCAAAATCAGGTCTCCTTATGGCAATGTGCCAATCTTGCCACAGGGTTCCTTAACAAAGGGCACAGAAGCTGAATTAAGTTATGCCCATCTACCTTTTTGTTAAAGGTTTAGTAGTATGCTCATAAATTCTCCCGCATACCAAACGGTCTCACACTCAATTAATTACACATCAAGCACACACAACAGTTGATACTAAGATTTGATTTCCCTGCTTTTGACTATTAATAGTTCAGAAATAACGTCCCTACCTGTCTCCTCATGTGATGCATAGCAACCCTTAGTTCTGTTTAAAGCTTCCATATCCAAAGAGTTGGGCATTGGCGTAGCGGGATGGAAGTACCTCCTGAATGCTTGAATAAGGCAATTCAGGGGTACGCATCCCCATCTAGCACTTCCTGTCCCCTCAATGCTCCGTGCTCTCCTCCCGTTCCCTCAACATCATACCTATCCATCCCACTTCTGTCTTGCTGCCTTCCTTCTACTCCACTTCCTCTATTCATCTGTCTTTCTCTATACCTTTTCAGTTCATCATCCTGCCTTTCCTTCCATCATCTTTTCAGGTTTCCTACCCAGTTTTACTAAAAATGCATTACTCAGATACCCTATGATTTTTTCCTTGTAAAATATCCCTTCAGCTGGTAAATTTTGTTGCGTGACCAGCCAGTCACAAAATATGCGGGATGTTGTTTATCCCTGAGTATTCAAAAGTATTTTTCTCACTGCCCATATTCCCCCTGGTATTATCAAAATTGCTAGAGGGGTCTCCTAGTTGGCAGAGTTTTTAGTCTCTTATATTAATTAACTAAGCACGTCCTTGTACATTCACACACCTCTTGCTAGCAGGTCATAATTGGTCTGTCCTCCCTGAGGGCTAGAATCTTAATTTGAGATGGTAAAGTCCTGCCTCATCCTAGTTAGAGGGGTTCTTCTTAAAGCTTACTCATGTTCCATTTAATACTAAAATCATTACTTCTGGTGGCAGAATTCCAATGTTACCACATCGCACATCAAAAGGGGTGCATAAACTGCACTAATTTATCCCCATAGGCTTACTTTAAAGGTCTAACTGTGTTCCTATGATTTCTCCCACACAAGCATCAAACGGACTCACACCTCAACAATCAAATGCCCATCATACACGCCAACATGTGATTCAGCAACCATACACCACTCTCCCACATTTCTGTTTCCCCAGTTAACTGCGATCCCTTGCCTAAGAATAGATCTTTCTAACTTCTCTAAAATCAAACGAAGATGGTGGAACTCCGTTGGTATTGTGGGGCAAAGATTGCCAGTCTTTGCCCCTGCTTAAGACACAGGGAATGGCCACTTCCTATGGTTACCAAAAAGAATTCAACTTAACACCCACATATATATTTAAACATCAGTAAATCCTCTGAGGAAGCCAGAGCAGTGCTCTGCTTCTAATTCTTCAAACACTTGGGGAGGGGGACACTAGGGTTATTCGAGAGGAGCTCTCCTCCACCCTCGGGGCCCTCAGAGTCTCTCAACTCTGAGTCCACCCTGGTCCGCGGGATGCTAGAGACACACACAGTGTCTCTTCTCGTCTTCCTCCCTCCCGGGGCCGACTCATAAGAATCCGCAATCTTCTCCACTCCACAGAGCTGTTAGATTCGAACTCACGCCACCCCACAACTAGTTTTCTCTTCTTACCAGATTTCTTTTGCGCAGTCCTCTTACAGTTCCTCCGTTGTTCTGCCGGCTTTGTTTTCTCCTTAAATAACAGTATTGTGTCCAATGCTGATAGAACAAGTCTCCTCTCAAAATCAGAGGGTCCGGACTAGATTTGTTCAAGGGTCAGCATGAATCCTCACTGTGATTTAAGTCAGACTCCCAAGAGCGCTGGGGCAGTGGCACTTTTCCCCGGCATCTCCACCAGAAATGTAAGGAATTTAAATTTATGGGGGTCCCGTGCCAGCGTGCCTGCGCTTCATGGGCTGCAAAAGACCAAGTCTGAGTCTCAGGAGACGAGAAAATAATTTATTGATTGATCAATCAAGGGACTTCCACACTTTTTGGTGGTGAGAAGTCCACCCAGAAAACGAAAGGAGATATTTTTATAAGGTTTTTCCAGCACTCTATCCCCTCCGCCCATCCAATTTACGTCATATACATTTGTTACATGCATCAAACACTAATTGACATCTTTGGTCATTTATTTTGTATTCCTGACACTTGCCTAGAAGTTCTAACTGGTACGTTTGATCTCCTCCCTCACAGGCCGGGAGGGTAGGATCATCCTTATGTCCTTGGACATTTTGACAGTTACGAACACCAGACGCTGAGATAAGGCCTCCCTGGTACGCCTTGGACACACGTTAATTGCTAGTGTGTGATCCTCAAAGCTTAGGAACTTAATTGGATCCTTGAATTCATAATTGCCTTAGCTGACTTTGCGGAAGTTCCTTTCTCTATTCTAGCCGGAAAGGCTTGACCAGCGTTTGTAGGAATAAAGAATACATGTGTGAATAATAATATAAATGAAATATATATATATATATATATGTATGCTTAGTAGCATCATTACCTCTAAATATATAATTTGTGTGGCTTATACTTTGCAAGGCATAGCCTGAAATATAGTACAGGGTATAGCTTGGGATATAGATTGCCATGAGGTTTTTCTCTATAGGCTTTGATCCATACCTGTGGTTAGTAAAGCAGCCATATATATTTATAAATATATAATTAGTCAAATGTCCTCCCTTACAATTTGAAAATGCTGACAGCTCTAAAGCAGACGTGATACATCTATTTGGTCATATTTTGCATTCCCTCCCTCCCTGGGGTTGACATTTATACAGCAAAAATCTATTATACAACTGCATATATACATCTCAAAGTTGTGCCTGCAGTAGTTGCACAAGGTGGAAGTGCGACTCCCCTGCCCCCCAAAAGCCCCTCCTCTGGTGCAGTGTCATTTTGGCCTCTTCTCTGCAGAGGTTCTTTGTGGAGACATGTTCCATTTATCATTAGCTGTTTTATTTATTTTTGCTTTTGTTTTACATAAATAAATGAAGAGTTAAACTCACAGGAGTTTTTCTCATGTAATCAAAAGTTCTAATGTGATGCAGCTGCAAAACTTTTCTTAGCATCTGTTTCATGCCTCCAATCTAACCTTGTGCGTCCACGGCCTCAAGCAAGCAGAGATCCTCTCTTTCTGTTTTTTTATTTACTACACAATCCAAGTTCAGTGGGCCATAAAGGCTTTGCCATTCAGGTTTTAATAATACATGATCCTCTGTTCTTCCTCCTCCGCTCCCCACTTCATCCCAAGGGCTTTGCATGTGTAACCAAGCTGTGGCCAGATAATGCAGCTGCCCCTTTGTTGGGCACATTTGGGGAAGAATGACCCCCGGGAAGGGGTGGAACAGAGGGCAAAGCTGTGTTGGTTCCATACACACACACTTCAAGATATGGAAGGATTAGGAGTTACCGCCTGAAATGATTTTGACAGGACAGCCACAACGGAAACAAAGACTCACCATTATGTCTTGAACACAGCCACTCCTTTTTCGACTGAGATGCATATGGGCCGGGTGAGCTGTCTACAGAACAGAGCAACATGTTTGAAAAGTTACTTTTAAACTACACCTGCCAAAACCCCCCAGCCACAGTGACCATGGTCGCAAGTGCTTGAGATTCTTAGAGCCTTGTTGCTCTCGCACTCCCTAAAAGGCACCAAGGCATAGTTTAAAAATGTGTTTTTTTAAAAAGATGGGCTGTGAGCTTCCACCTAGGAAACCTGGGAGGCCACATTTGGACTTCTGTGTGTGTGTGTGTGTTGTGTCATTATAATCGTGACTGACTCTTTGTGATCCCATGTCCATGGAGTTTTCTTGGCAGGAATACTGGAGTGGCTTGCCAGTTCCTACTCCAGGCGCCTACAGCACCTGGTATTCCCTGGTGGTCGCCCATCCAAGTACTAACCAGGGCCAACCCTGCTTAGCTTCCGAAATCAGGCGAGATCGGATGTGCTTAGGGCATCTAGGCAGCTTTGGACTCCTAGGGCTGCCTATGACCCGTAGCCACCCTTGGCCAACCCTTCATCTAGCGGCTAGGCTGCTAGAACTGGGACCAGGAGAGACTGGTTCAAATCCCCACTAAAGCAATGGCTTTGTCATTGACTTTCCATACCTTTCCATCACTGGATTTATGTTTGCTTGGTTTTGTTCTGAGGGCAGGGGTTAGCACAATGAAGCACTCCTTGAAAGTGCTTCCTGTGGCAGCCTCTTAGTCAGATGGGAACAAACAAGCTCCAGAAGAAAAATTCCATCAGAGAATTTGAGTCTTTTTATTAAAAGAATTCTTTAAAATGCCCTGAAGGAAAGCCATAGCTTTTATGTCAAGAGAAGTGGCTTCTAAATGGAAGTTTGGATGCAGACCTGATAACCTTTATGCCATTTGGCTATATACTGCCAGTGGTGAGGAATTCTGGGAGCTGTCATACATGCAGGACCTTGCTTAACCACCTGTGACCTAGATGGATAGAGTCCCATTTGATGCCTTCAAAAGGAGCCATTTTGACTTGGTGGCCATGGAGGCCACCACCATAGAAGATAATTTTGAATGAAGCACCAAGTGCAGTGTGCTCCAGGACACTTTAAGCAACTCTAATTTTGCAGCTCAAGTGGATGTGATTTTTTTATTTATTAAACGGTGGAAAGCTTTTTGCCAAAACCTTCAGTGTATGAGCACTAAATATATGGATTCCATCCAATCTGCAGTAGCTCTGGTAAAATTAGAATTAAACTACTGTATATTGAAGGAAAGAAAGAAAGAAAGAAAGAAAGAAAGAAAGAAAGAAAGAAAGAAAGAAAGAAAGAAAGAAAGAAAGAAAGAAAGAAAGAAAGAAAGAAAGAAAGAAAGAAAGCCCATTTGCAGTTGCGGAGTTTTTTCATGTTGTACCAGGGCTTTCACATACTGGTAGGCACAGAGTTGTAATAGTTTGCTCAATCTCTTAAGAATATTATCAAAGTAACTTCTAAGGACAGTGGTTTGTAATTTGCACAGCTTCAACTCTGTTTCAAGAAAGAAAGAAACAGTTTTTGATTTTGTCATTAAAAGATCATCAAGGACAATTTGAAAGCTGGTTTTATTGAAAGCAATGTCTTAAAAACCCCAAATAAGTTGTTATCATCAAGAATTAATAATGAACGGAGCAAAAGCCTCTCTTGGAAACCCATTGTAACTTGCCACTTATAATGCAGTGGTTGTTGTCTAGTGAGGCCATGCTTTCTACACTACAGAAAACAGTCCTGTAATTTAAGGCTTCCTTTACTTCAAGGAGTGTCTGGTTCAAGTCCCATTTAAAAATTAACAAATCTATGAAGGGTCAGTAGAGTGCTTTTTTTTTAATAATTAAAAAAAAAGGTCAGTAGAGTGCTTTGGCGCTGCCTGTTAACAGCAGGCACCTGGAAAACAGAGTAAGCAGATACACAGACCTGCTGGGTACAGCTGTCCCTGGTCCGGTGTGATATTCTAAACTGCAATTTAAATTATAACAAATGATTCTAAATGTGCATTTATACATATAATTTAGCACCTGAAAATTTGATTCAGATCTGTGACCTATTTTCTGGTGGTGCATTTCATCCTCCTCATGACCACACAGAAGTGGACAACATATCACCATCTGCCTGAATTTGCATTACGAAAACCAGGCTTCCTCTCAGTCCTCTCCCTGGGAAACGCTAATGGACTGGATCACAGAAATTCCAGAGTGGGAAATGACTCCAAGATCATTTACTCCGGCCTCCTATTGCTGCAGGAAATTTCCAACTATAGCATCCGTCACAGATGGCCTCCGATATCTATTTCAAAGCCTCCATTGAATGAGAGACTCCAACCTTCTATGGTAGTCTGTTCCCCTGCACAACAGCTTTTACCATCAGGAAGTTCTTTCTCGTGTTTCTTGTTTGAATCCTTTATTTTGGGCCCAACTCTCTGCAGCCAGAGAAAATTGCTCCATCTTCCACTAGACAATCCTTCATATATGAAGAGAGTTTATATTATCTCTCAATCTTTTCTGTTCCAGACTAAATACCCTACCCACACATCACTTGGCCAAGCCTTATAGGACATGGTTTCCAGAGCTTTTACCATATTAGCAGGCTTCCTTCCTATTTATTTAATTATTTATGTATTAAATTTATTTATTAAATATATGTATTATGTATTTATTTAATTATTTATGTATTAAATTTATATACTGCTCTATCTATCTACATGGCTACTCAAAACCATAAACAGTAGAATACAATATAATAGATAGGCTCAAATATATAAATGAAAACACAATAACTAGTAAAC
The DNA here is from genome assembly GCA_029282475.1 of Phrynocephalus forsythii. Lineage (NCBI taxonomy): Eukaryota > Metazoa > Chordata > Lepidosauria > Squamata > Agamidae > Phrynocephalus > Phrynocephalus forsythii. The sequence goes on along the minus strand of JAPFRF010000003.1, from coordinate 43,237,591 downwards.
AATATATAACAAAAACATAGAACAGGAGCAAGATGGGCTACAGTTAGAAACAAAATAAATACATAATAGCTGTCATTATTAGAACAGATTAATATCCAGGGAAAGCCTTTTTAAATAGCCATGTCTTTAGATGCTTCTTAAAGGCTGGGAGGGAAGGTGCCAGACAGATCTCAGGAGGAAGTTGGTTCCAGAGCCGAGGGGCCGCCACTGGGAAAGCCCGATTTCTCGTCAAAGATTTATGGGCCTCCTTCAGCGACGGCACCCTCAAATGTCCTGCCTGAGATGATCGGGTGTTATGGGCGGTATTTTGCGGCAGGAGCCATTCTTCTACCTTCTTCTTATATGTAAGTTCCACTATCCATAAATTATTTTCCCACATACTCTTTTTGTTAAGCCGGGTGTCACCTGTCCTGAGGTGGTGCATTTTTTCCAGCCTTCAGTGACTTTATGTGTGATCACATAGGGAAAGAGATCCACAAGTGGCCCAGTGCAATCCATTTCCAGATGATCATGTTATATGCATGGAATTGTGCTCTAGTCTGGCCTAAAAACTTCTGGCTGTAAGCCTGCTATTTTGGGGGACTGGGCTGGAGCAACTCCTCAGCAAACTGAAGGGTCAGTTTAAGGGAGGTTGCTCTCTGCAATGCAACTCTTTCCCGTATGATCAGAGGCACACCTTTCCATTTTGATCACACCCTCACTTCCTCTATGCAGTAGCAGATCTCTCAACAGGTCCCTCAGTAACTGGCTGCCAGAGTGTGATCTCTTTAGATGGATTTAATATTTATTCATGTATTTATTTTATAATATTTTTACACCACCTTTCTCCTTGGAAAAGGACCCAAGGCCACCTTTGTATACTCCTTGTTTTGTTCTTAAATATTGTATTTCAATGATAAGGGTCCTTTTCTGAGGAGAAAGGTGGTATATAAGTGAGTAAGTAAGTAAGTAAGGAACTACTAGCTCTGTACATTTGGAGTAGAGCACCTAGCTGGAATCAGAGCCAAAAATGTAAACACAGGCCTCTAAACAGCCCCACACAGCTCAAAACAGGAGCAGCAGTAACAACAACAAAATAGCCTTGGTCCAAAAGATACACACTCACTCTGCATTGTTTCTTCCACAAATCCCACACAAAACACTTCTGTTCAATCTCCCCGTTCACTCAGCTCCTGTTGATGAGCTTACAGGGAATGTGAAAGCAGCGCATCTAAGATTTATGTTCACACAGAGTTATGAGGTGTGCTACTTGCCATTTCCGTGGCAGCAGTTGTAACGGACTGTACCCATGGATCTTACAACCATGGCTCTTACATGGCCATCTCTGTGTCAGAGAGATGTATGAATAGGTGTTAACCTATAGAAAACCTCAGTGCACAGAAGTAGAGTGCCTCTTGCTGCGAATAAAAATCAAATGAAAACCACTACCTGCAATCCTAGCTTGGAAGGATGCATAATCAGTGCAGCATTTGATAAAATAAGTTTGGATAGCAACTCCCAGGATGGAAATTGTAGTCCTAAAAGGAACTTGGCCAAGTCTTGAGAACTATCAAGTAGGACACTATTGTAACTAAGGGCTCTATCACACGTCTTTTAAAATGCTGAATAAATTTCAAAATAAAGCATTTCTAAAAATCTTGTCCTCACGGCCACCGGGCTTTTAAAAAAACCCCGGTTTTCTAAGACCTACCGGAGTTGGGAATTTTTTGCTATGGTAAAAAATGTGAGCCAGAAGTCTGTGGGAGCTCGCATATGATCTGGTTTTCTGCTTTTCCCCTCCCTAGCGCCAACCAGCTCATCCCGGGGCTGGTTGGTGCTTTTTAATTTTTTTTTAACCCCCCCCCCCAGTGCTGGCCTTCGGGGTGTTAATGCTTTTTATATTTTTTTCATTTCCCCCTTAGCGCTGACTAGCTCGTCCTGGGCTGGTCGGGAATTTTTTAAAATATTGTTTTTAAATTCCCCCCTCCCCACCCCCCAGTGCTGAGCAGGTGGCCTTCGGGCTGTCAGCGCTGTTTTTATTTTTTTTAATTTTTTTCCTAGTGCCACCTGCTGGCCCTGGGGCTGTTCAGCGCTTTTTAAAAAATCCTTGTACGTGGGAACGGAGATCCCACATCTTCAGTCATGTGACCAAGAAAGAAGAAAAGCCAGACTTTCACAATATCCGGATATTCCCCCAGGTGAGATAGCAGCCTAAGATACTAAGCTAGATGCTTTGGTCTGATAATGCAATACGAAATGATCTAAATGGCATTAAACATCCCACCCCTTTAACCTAAACAAGCTTTTTGTTGCAATCTTATATGCATTTACTTGTAAGCAGGTAGCACTGAGTTCAGTAGGACTTCCCTTTGAGTAGACATGCATATGACTGTATGGCATTAGAGATTTGCACTTGTTAATTGGAGACTTCAGCTTTTTCTAAGCAAGGGTGGGATGGACAAGAAATGGCATGAGGCCAGAGGAAAAACAACCATTTCAACAGCATTCACTCCATTTACACTTAAGAAAGCAACTGCCCACTACCCAGTGGTGAGTGTTCCCCCAAAGAGTCTGCCAACCCGAAGGTCTAGACAGCATTTTTTTCATGAGATCTTGGCTCTCTGCCATCCTATCCCCCAGAGCTTCATCAGGCCATGAAAGCTATTGGATAAAAAAAAATGTAAATGGCAGAGTACCAAATGCAGGTGCCGATTGCCTACCCACTGCTGTTCCTGCTGCTTCTGGAGAAACCCCAGCTGTCTCTTCCCTGGGAATTATCCCCTCTTTCCTCTGGATACAGAAGAAAGAGGCAAGTGTTCCTCTTCCCTCCCACCCACCTGGCATATGTCAATGCTCACAAATCACTGCACTGGAAGAATCTATGTAACAAACATATCAAGGAGCAAAGTTAATGAGAAAGACAGCAGATAATGCTGCAGCATTTGGGGATGTATGATAATAACAAAAGCAAACAATCAGGAAGTAAGCAGCTGTCCTTACCGTTCTTTCCAGGAGCTGCCTTTAAAAAAATAAAATAAAAGCCCCACCAGAAGATAAGATTTGGTATCAGGGTGCATATGCCATTGGAAAACAAGACCATCTACAGGTTGTATTCTTGATTACTATGTATGGGTGCAAAAACAGGATAGTAAAGAAAACTGACACAGGATTTTTTTAAAAAAAATATTGGAATATGGTGCTGTAAGAGAGCTCTCCAGATACTCTGGACTGTCAAAAACAAAACAAAACACAAACAAAAACCAAGTGGGTCCTAGAGCAACTAAAGCCTGAACTATCTCTGGAGGCAAAAAATGATGAAACCAAGGCTGTCCTACTTTATTAGGGTAGTTAGGATTTATTCTATTTAGTTTAACTGGTGTCATGTACCACCTTAAAAGCAATTTAAAGTAATTTCCTTTTATCCTCACTGACATATTTTTGAACACGTAATTATTATGTTATAATACACAATATAACAATAATGTACTAAAAATACAGATCACAGCCATGTTTTGGCACATAAATGGCAGGGTTAGCTTTCTCAAGTGATTCTAGGTAAGTCCCCAAAAGCTCAGGGGGTTGAGATATTAAGCTCCAAAGGGGGTGCCCCTAGGAAAAAAAATCTTTCTAATTGGAATTGAAATCCAAGCCGCCATGGTGCTAATCACTCACCTGCAGCTTGGTGCCATGACCCTGCCTGTCACAGAACCTGAATCTGAGGGGTTAAATGGTGAAGAGCTGCTGGAGGAGCCTTGCAGCTCAACTCAGCAGGCAGCTGGGTCTGATGACTCAGCTGAAAGCATATCTCCTCCTCCTAGAAGGGCCATGAGCAGGAATCTGCAAAGGAATCTACCAGGAGAGCTAGGGAAAGGGTCTTTGATGCTAGATGGGGAATCAGGTCTGGAAGCCCTGAGTACTAGCAGGAGCCTTTCCAGAAGTAAGGGTGTGTTCCCTGTTTTGGGATAAAGCTGGCAAGCTTACCTTGAGTTCTCTGTGGGAGCAATGCGTCATTTTAACTTGCAACCACGTTCCTGTCTGTGACCTTGGCTCTGTTTCCTGATTTTGGACCGGCTTCCTGGACAACGGCTTTATCTGTTCCCTTGGGTTTGGCATCTGGTTTCCGTGAGTTATTCTGGCTTTGACTTGGACTGGTAATTGCTGGGAGTTGGATTCTGTTATCTATCTGACTTTCCACTAAAGATTTTGGCAAAGAACTGAACTCTGTGTGTGTGTTCTGTGTGCGGGGCTTGACACTTGGCTCCTGAAGTTCCAATTCCAATTAGAAAGATTTTTTCCTAGGGGCACCCCCCTTTGGATCTTAATCTCTCATCCCCTGACCCCCAAACATTTCAAAATTTCAGGGGCTTATAGGGAAGAGCTTGAGGAGGCTCCCCTGCCATTTTGTTCCTTTAGGACCCGGGGAGCATAGCGTTTCATTTCATTTTTTTTGTTTGTAACAAAACTACTTTAAAAATTGATTACAAATGAAATGAAATGAAACTACTAAAGAAACAAAACAAAACAAAACACAACAAAATAAAACACTATTTTTCCATTTTGTGCCAATCTCTACTGACTAGAGATGGGCATGAATAAAAAAAATGACGTTTTGTTTGTCGTTTGTTGTTTGGAGGGTCCGTTTTGGTTCGTTTCCATTTTTTGCAAATTTTTGGGGGAAAATCGTTTTCATTTTTGTTCGTTTCATTACCATTTCATTACCATTTATTTCAATTTTTGTGATTTTTTTAGCATTTAAAGCAGTTTACTGTATTGCAGTAACGAAAACGAAACCCACGACAAAATTTCCGGTGTTTCTGTTCGTTTCGTTTCATTTTGGAGACAAAATTCGTTTGTTGTTTCGTTGTATAACGAAACAAAAAAACGGAAACGAAAAATTGTTTGTTTTGTGCCCATCTCTACTACTGACTTTCTCTTTATGGTCTGGTGTCAAGCTGCCAGAAGGCTTCCTGGCATTAGGGGAAAGGGACTGTTTTCCAAAGTCCTCTGCATATGTACAAACACACACAGATAGCATCAAAGCACTGCAATCTGGTAGAGTTCATTGGAATTAGTTTTATTTTTATTTATTCATTTTTGTGCAGAGGTGATCCAGCCTCAATAGTTTATTTTTTTTAAAAAAAATACTTCAGGGCTATAAGGGAAAACAATTGCAGGGGTGGGTGTTTCTGCTGGCCCCAACTTATTGTGTTACCAGCAAGCCACCAAAAGTCCACCCAAAGGTCAAAACAAACAGCCCAACACTATTTGAATCATTCCAATTAGGAAAAAAGTAGAAGCCCCTGGCAGCAGGGGAGAAAGTCCAGATTGGAAGGGGGAAAGGATAGGCTGATTTACATTTTCCTTTATGTCTTGTAATCATTAACAAATACTTCAAATTCACTCATGCCAGTTCTGCAAGCTAATTGTGAAGTATTTTCTAACATCACTGTTTGTGAAAACACAGCTACACAGGAGAAAGCACAAGACTAACTTGTATTTTTTAAAGAGAGCCTTACTAAATTAATAATTGCCCTAGTTATTTTTAATATCATTCCTTTTCTTCTTTGAAGAGCTGTGGAGTTTTGGCACCTGAGGAGAAGAAACTGATTATGTTTCTGATACACCCTCTGGCACCAAAGTGTCCAGCCTTGTGCACAAAAGGGACATGAAAAGGCAGGCACGTGCTTGTTCCAAATATAGTTTTTCCCAGTAGAGGCTGGTGTTTGAATTTAAAAAACTGTAGCTAGCAACAAGTCCTTCCAAAGTCTGCAAATGGCACACCTGGAAGAACAAACAAGTAGTGAATGATTCTGACAAGGAAGAGACTGCCGGTGTGGTGGGAAATATGAAGTCTTGAGGGGTGTGTCTGTGGGTCCCCATTTGTGTGTGTTGACAGTCATCTATCAAGACCAAGAAAAAATAGGGTCCTTGTGGTAGACAGACTGGAACAGAAAATACTGGTGCAGTAAACATGTATTACGTTATAGGGAAAATGTGCATGTTTAACAACGCAGATGCCTCGCCAGTACCTGTGATGACCAGAATTTCTGGGAGTTCTAGTCCAAGAACACCTGGGGACCCAAGGCCCGGAAGCATTGTCAGAGATTGCATTTTTACTACTAATTCATCCCCCAAAGGAGGCAAACACACCCCTTCCTACATCCTGGCAGAATGGTGCCAGCATTGTGCTCCAGTACATAAGTGGCAAAGTAACTCTACCACCACTATTATTATTATTTTTAGTATTTTTACCCCGCCTTTCTCCTTGGAAAAGAACCCAAAGCCGCTTACAGTAATGAGGGACAATATACAGACCGGTACAATTAAGACATATTCACGTTTAAGAACAGGGAATTGAGGGGTATCTTACAGCATTAGAAGGCAACATTAAAGCTAAAAGAGAACACGAGGAGTTAAGAAAAGTGTATAAATTCCATGTAATCATGTATGGTAGACCATCTAAAACAGGGGTCCTCAAAGTTTTCAAACAGCGGGCCGGTCCACCACCACCCAGACACCACTGGGGGCCAGATCACAGTCCAAAAGCTGCTGCGGAGGCTTGCTTGCTCACAAAACAGGGGGTAGGGGGTTGTAATTGGTCCCAGGGTTGGTTGAGGACCCCTGATCTAAAAGTTATGAGGGATGGGAACTAAAAACTGATAACATAGTGTCAATGTAATCATACAAGGAGAGATATAAACACAAAGTTATAAGTGGTTACAAACACAAAGTCTGTGTAGCCATGTATGGTAGATTCATATAAAAGACACAATAGGTAGTCCATCATTCAGGGAAAGCTTGCTTGAAGAGGAAGGTCTTTGCCTGCTTCCAGAAAGACAGCAGGGACAGGGAAGTCCTGGCCTACAGGTGGAGGGAGTTCCAAAGTCTGGGTGCAGCAGTCAAGAAGTCTCTTTTATGTGTTCCCACAAGGCGTACCTGTGAGGGTGGTGGGATGGAGAGAAAGACCTCTCCTGATGATGTTAATACCCGAGATGGTTCATACTGTGAGATTCAATCTTTGAGGTAGCTAGGACCAAGGTTTTATAGTTCTTTGTAGGTTAAGGTCAGTACCTTGAATTGTGCCCGATAGCTGATTGGCAGCCAGTGGAGTCGCTTTAATAAGGGTGCAATGTGATCTCTGTAACCCACCCCAGTCAGCAATCTGACTGCTGCATTTTGGACCCATTGAAGTTTCCTAGTTGGTTCACCACTGAATAAATCAGTTGGCAATGTTAGTTGTGAGATAAAAATAGTCCTCAGTCACTTGCATACCTATTTTCCTCTTCATTTTAAAGACTAAATCTTGATTGATGTTGTCTGTAGTAGATAAAGCAGTATTTTCTAGCTTGGAGGTTGTGACGCCCAAGGGGTGGGTGGGTCGCAAAGTATTTTTCTGTAGAATCATGGGTTGCCTTATATATGTTGTAGACCTTGTTAAATAATTTGTTCCTTCACTTTTTGTAGCCAGATACTAAAGTTAGCATATATGCATATATATGAGAAACAGGCCCTTTGGGGTAGAAAGTAGCCTCTATTTTCTTAGAAAGGTTGACTTTGCTCCCATTAAAAATTCCATTTTATGAAAGTATACTGGTGGGGTTGCAGATTATTTGGCTATTATAAAGGGGTGTCGTGACTTTATAAAAGTTGGGAACCACTGAGATACACTAGGACTTAAGAGACCTGGGTTCAAATCCCAACTCCACCACTCCTTAAATCACCTCATGTACTTTGAAAAATCTACTATGGACATAGGCCCTGGTCTGTGTGAAAGAAGTGTTTCTATTGGTGTGGATCTGTGGACTGGAACTCTCAGAATTCTTCCTTGGAATTTTCAGAAAATCCTAGAAGCCACAGTTAAAAAAAAGTCTTAATCGTAAGCTGAAACATCTTTCTTTAAACATGATAGATATTTAAGAGAAGGTGCTTGACCTTAACCCTTTGAACAGTTACACACATTGAGTCTAAGCCTCCATCCTTTCCTGAATTATGCTGAACAAAGGACAGTGTTTACCTCACGGCAAACTCTGTCCTTGCACAGCATGTTCATTTACAATGCCTCTGCAATCAGTTTGCAGCTGATCTTATTGCTGCTCTGCTAAACTGAATCGCTGGGGGAAACAGATTTCTTCGGCACTTGATCTCTGGGTTCCCTCCCACCACATGTATTAATACTCTCAAAACACATTTGTTAACTTGAGTGGCATTTGTAAAATTGCAATCCCATTAACACAGCAAGCAATCTAATACACGAGCCACACATCAATCATTTAATTGGGACATCTTGCTCCCCTCCCAGATGTTCCCTTTCAGCAGATGCTATTGTGCTTCTCAAAAATTCGGATAATTATAGGCCCTATAAATGTAGCACACAAGATTGGCTGTTTTTGGCCAACTCTATTTTCTTGTGTAACAGCTTCGTTGTATTGTAAATGACCACACTCACAGCTAGAAGGAAGGGTTATCAGACACGAAACTTTAGAATTACTTCTTAACAGTGGAAGTATTTCTGATAGTATAACCTAGCAGCATAACCTGTCTTATGATGGACCTTCCATCCCCTAATTCATATGAGCATTTGGGCACACATGCGCAAAGAGGTTTTGTCTCCTCTTTTCTCCCACTGCAGGATGGACACCAGACAGCAGCATTTAATAATGATGTTGTGTTGCATCTAAAGCACTCCCCCAAGGGACTTCTTTCTGCATTGCTTCTACCATTTATATCACCTTGAATAACCACCTGCAGCAATCTGTATTTTTTTTTCATTTTTCATTATTTCACTGAAGCATTATATCTTCCTACATTTTATGGATTCTATGATTTTTTGTGATTTTTATTCATTTGCATTGGGATTGATTGATTGATTGATTGATTGATTGTATTTTTTATACCGCACCAATTTCCCAGAAGAGACTCTGGGCGGTTTACATAAATGCAAATAAGAAACAAACAACAATGCAAATTAAATAAACAGTAGAATAAACAAGTAAATGAATGTTTGTTTATTTTGGTCTCTCTTTTATTCAAGGGGATTCTTGACATGCTACCCAAAAAATCATATCTCAAATGTTTGTACAGTACCTTTTTAAAATACTGTACCCTGCTTTGCCATTTTCAAGTCCACAATTCTTTGCCATATGGAATCAAGAATACGTAGTTCTGTACAAGTCACATACTCAAAGCCAGTTTTAAGTTTTTTGTTCCATATCACAGCCTTCATATTGAAGAAGCATATGTCCTTTGTTTTATCCAAAATAAGAAACAGTCATAGCAGGTCTTGACTGAAGTCTCATTTTCTGGAATAGTGAATCTGCTTTGTGTACCTGTCTGTTCGATTCTCACCAGCTCCTGCTGAAGTTTCTTCTTCCATGCAAATACTACAGGTTCTGGAGCTCCAATCACCATTTCAGTAGGCAAAGTTGATCGGCTACATTGTTAAGAAAGGAGGGGCAGGGACACAATCTACCATTGCAACAAGTAGTCTTATTTACACCTCATCCTATTTACTACTACTCTAACATAGAAGCAGGTTTCAAATTGACTGGGCAAGTTTTTGTTTTTCAGCATTGCACCTTCTTCTAGCTTTAATTGTGAAGCCCTTAGAATTGCTACATGTTGTGTAGCGTGTTTTTGAAAAGGATAACGTCCCAACCTGCAGGCTAACATTGATAGATGAGATAGGAAGGGGTAAGAGAATAAAAGAGAGAGCTGAGGTCTGAGAAGAAACAGCACAGTGCATTATAGGCTAAGGCTTCTGGTTTAGTGGAGATTTATGGTACAGGAACAACACACTTTCTGTTCAAGTTACAATAGTAGTAGCCTATTGTTCTTACATGCTACTGAAATAATGTCTTGAAAAACAACCATTCAAAGGGGTCTTCAAGACCAGACATTTATACTCCTTTAAGTTCTTTGTTAAGCATACCCTTTAATGGGATTTATTCTGTTGTCCCAGTTACGTTCTCATACAAGTCATGGATATGGCTTTTTGGATGAATTTTGCACACATTTGTCTTTGCCAAATCCCTTGACTTATTTTGTATCATGTTGTTCTGTTTCCCTTCCTTATCCAAAGCTTTCTTTTTCACTTTTCTTTTCTTAAAAGAGTCCTGATATCTGCATTGAAAAGCAGAAGATGTATGAGTTTATGCCATGGTGTTTGGAGATGGGCATGCATCACTTCATGGCAGGTTGTCCTAAGTCATCGGTATGGCACCACAGGTGCCAGACATTCCCTTCCCTCACCCCCGCGGGCTAGCTATCTCATTCACACACTGTTGCTTGCTATTTATTCTCTGTTCATCCAGGCAGGGGCATGGACTTCCCTTCTCCACCTCCTTCAGCAGCTGCCCACTTAGATTTGTGTCCATCTGTATTAGCCACCATTTTTTCTAAATTTATAAATGACCAAAATACAAAGGACATGAGAGAAACTTGGTGACAGATAGGGAAAGAAGGATAATATATGAATGGCAACATGTGAAAGTTGATGGCAAAAGAGAACGTTTTAAAATTTGTCCAAGAGGAATCAGATTGGTGCAAGGGGTAAAGAGATAAGGAGTGCCAGATAACTTTTGGGAACTTACAGCTGCCCATCCAGAGGCACTGGAACCAAAAAGCAGTTCAATAGTAGATCTGAACACAAGTTTTGGTAAATCTTATGAAGTTCTGGCAAAAAAGGAAGAGACTAATAGATATACAAATGCGCTATCTGGAAGATGCCTGAACATCATAACAGCCACTAATGATGATACATAGAACAGCTGATAAATGTAGCAATGCTCTTTCTGTTTAGCCTATGAAACATTGTCCTTTAAAAACCAATTACTGTATATGATACCCAACCACCCATAAGGATGGTTTATAGAATTATGAAGTAGGCCCTAGGAGGTAGACTGCCAATTTATGAAAGATAATGGGGTAATTTGATATAGATCTTCAAAGACCTCTGACTACTAATCATTTAACAATTACAAGAACAAAATTATTGTCTTCATTGGTGTGGGGGAAACTCTACTCCATAGAAATGACTAGTTGGGATAGGGGCATAAGAGTACGTTTTGTAGGGAAGGATGGTGACATTAGTTCAGACAAGGTACTCAAAATTGTAAGATTATAATTCTATCATTATAATTTTAGGCCTTTTGCTCCTAGCTTCAGATCTCAGAGAATAAGAGAAAAATACAATAGATTCCCCCAAATGTGATGTTTGCTGGCACCAACATAAGGTATATGTAATGGTCTTGGGGTTGCTTGTTTTCATCTCAACTCTGGATGATTTGAAAGGAATCAACAGCAATGTGCAGCCTGTCAAGGAGGGCCTCACAAGGAGTTGAAACAGTTCACTCTGAAATAGGGACAAAGGAAGAATTTTGGTCCATTTGCAATTTGTTTTATTTGCATTTTGTAAACACTTGCTCATCCCCCCCCCGGCAAGAAAGCACACCAGATAATTTAGAATAGTATGGTGCAATTCTCTCGACACAAAATGTATGTTAACATATATCTGACATAAATATGTACAAAATGTATGGTGTAAGTTTGGCCTGCAAAACAAGCACAAAAGGCCTGCATTTAGAAGAGCACACACAAATAGGAATGTATATTTCCCTGTAGACCTCTTAAAATAAAAAACTGGTGTGGAAATGGGATGGAATGATTTTAATAGTCTAAGAATGACAAAAGAGAGAAGTTCAAATTTAATTTTTGGTTGCATGTATATGTCACCTTTCTCTTGTACACTCAAGATGGTGTAGGCTTTCATTTTATTCTTATGAGAAGCAGATGTGTTGTAATATAAACAGTTTGTCTCTTGAGGCCCAGATTCTAACCAAATGAAGTCACCACTGTCCTGGCCTTTACTCCTCCCTATTTCACCCTTTCTTTTACCAGATCCCTATATTGCTTTATTGGTGTAATTCTGCTGGGTACAGATCCTTCCTAACCTATTAGCCACATAGAAGATCCAAGCATACATTCCCTGAGATACCCCATCTTGTTTTTATGAGTCTTTCTCTGGGAGAAACATATAGGCTCATTGTCAAGAGACAATCTGTAAAGCAGAGCAGGAAATGTGACAACAAAAAGATGATTGTTTCATTTCAGAATGTGCTGCACATTCAAACAATTTTGATGTAACTTCACTCTCCAGCCATTACCAGCCTTTCCAAACCATGTGAAAAGTGACTGATTACAACACCAGCCTTATGCGACATAACTCATGCAACAGGATTTTAGCTAGCAAGCTTTTCATGGCGGTCCCAACTTGTGCAATGGCAACAGCTGTACAGGCATCATCTTCCTGCTAGGCATGGGCACCAAAGGAAAAACAAAACACTGTTTTGTCATTTCATTAGCTAATGAAATGAAGCAAAATGAAACAGGGAAGCAGTGTTTCATTAGTAATGAAACAAAACAGCAGTTTTTTCTGTTTAAAACAAAACGATTTTGTTTAGCTGTAAAATGGCTCCCCTGGGTCCTAGAGGCACCAAATTTGCCTCTACGACCCAGGGGACCCATTTTATAGAGTAACAAGTCAGTTGGTTACTGGTTAGTTTCTTACAATTTTTTAAAAAAATATTTCTAATGAAACAAAATGAATCACAGGAAAATTAAACAAAACAAAACAAAACACATTTTTTTCTGTTTTGTGCCCATCCCTACTCCCTGCAATTAAGCTGGCAGGACTTTTCACTATAGGGAACTGGACCAAGACCTGAACCCAGATAGCAGTTCTAACTAGACTAGACCCATTGAATTCCTGGAATGTATGTAAACATCAGCTCATTTAATTAGTTAAATAATTCTACTCTAATTAGGATGACCAGTTGGATTGACCACCCTGTGTGGCTGTGAGCCCTAAATTGGGAGCAGTGGAACAGCATGTGAACATAAACAAAAGTCTGCCATTAAATACAACAGTAATAAAATATGTGTCCCCTTTCTTGCTGGACATTGCTATTAGTTCGCATTGTTTGGAGTCCTATGATCCTTTTTGGTTCCAGAGAATGAAAAAGATCACTTAAACAAGCTAATACTTTTTATTATGCTAAATTGTGCCAACAAGAGAGGTGGGAAGCTTTCCAACAAATAAGGAAATAGCAATAAGGGAAATAACTATGAATGAGGTGACAACTGTCCCCAGTTAACACATAGGTACTATTTTACAGGTCACACAAACAAGTGACAACATCTTGGGAATTTCTCAAAGAGGTGGGAGTGTCATTTACAGGCTTTCATGATTGTTACCCTGCTTTTCAGGCAACAAGTGGTCATTCCTCAGGAATTCTGCTAACTACTGTGTGGTTTGAAAAGAAATCAAGGCATGTGTTTTGAAACTTTTTTTTTTTGCAATTGGAGTTTGAAGCATAGGCCTGTGAAACTCTCCCCATGTTCTATTGAAACTAGGGATGGTTTAATCCTTGTTGCTATATTGTCCATGGAGCACAAGAGAAGTGAAATTGGTAGGTGGGTACATTTTCTTGAACAAATTATTGGACCTGTTTGTTAAGAGCTTCCAGGAGTTGAAATCCAAAAAAGAAGTTTCTCCAACTTTTGCAGTGGCAGTTTCATAAAACCAAGACCTCACAGTCATCTGAGAAACACAAATGTTCACCTAAACTGAGTCTCAAAGAGCTTGTTCTGAACTTATCTTTGCATCATTAGGGCTGAGTGAAATACTTTCACTCAAGACATGCTTAAATACATGGTGGTTTTGCTTGTTTCCTTTGGGTGACATTTAGGTGGTTTGTACCTTCAAAGAGGCACATGCTTCCATAGTCTTTGGCAGGAAACTGGTTGAGGTTCACCTACCATAAAAATATAAACTATAGGTAAGGACCGTTTAGTCTCCATGCACCACAAGATAAAAAGAATCAGATATCCTCGTCTTGTTTTACAATTTTCTGACTGCTCTTTTTCTCTGGGTGCATGTTTGTGTTAAGAGATACTATTGAGGACAATGTGTGGTCAGATTATTTATAGCTCTTGTGGCTTTCCCGATAGTAGATGGTAAATGAATTATGTGAAACCAAGCCTCACAGAAAAATTCTCCATTAAAGTCTGTGTGGCTGATTTTTCTGTTTGGTACCCGTTTGGAAAATAACAGAGAAGCAGAACAAAATTGACAGGAGTAAAACGAAAAATAATAGTAATGGTTTCTTTTATGAGGTTACATTGTTTTAGCCACTGTAGAGCCAACACCACACGTACCATATGGGTGGTTGAAACAGTTGCCTGAAATGCAGAAGTTGGGTGTTGTGAAGGGAGATGTAGCCATCTTCTTCTAGCCATTCTTCTCTGTTGGAGGATAGAACTGTGCATTGCATGTGGCCTGTGTTGCACTCCCGAAGTTGTCCTGCTACCCTCAAGAGGGAGTGTTGGTGGAAGATGCTGCCCAGTATTAAAGTAAGACTCTATTGTGTCTTCTGCAGGTGGGAGAGAGATGCCATCTTGTTTTCTGTCTCAGGCAAAAAAATGTCTTGGATGTGTCCTGATAGGACTGTTTAAATTAAGGAATTGAGTTTCTTGAGAGGAAAAGGCTGAAGGCAGTGGCAATAATATCTGAATAATACCTTGCATACCTTTTTCCGAAGGAGGAAAAACCTATGCAAGGAAGATGTCTTCTTGGAACTGCGGAATTGGAAAGGATCCTGTGGATCAACTAATCCAGCCCCTGTCAAGGAAGCACAGCCCATCATCAAGTAGTTTGTGTGCCAAAAGCTCTTTTCTAAAACAACAGTACTGAAGACCATTTGATTATGTGACTCACCAGCCACATATTCCCATCATCTCTCCAGCCACCAACGACACTGACCATGTAATCAAAGGGATAGTGAGAGTGTAATTTCCAGCCTCCATATTCATCACCTGCAGCTGATGTAGTACATCATGGAATCTGTTTTTGTCCGTGTGGGAAACTCAAGACCAGTGTTAGGAGTTGACACAGGTCAGCAGCCCAGCCTTCCCCTATACCTCCTACTTCTTCCTCAGAGTCTCCTAGTCCTCTTCATCTTCGTTTTTCCTCTCTATTTTTTTGTTTTGCTCCAGACAGTGACATAAAGAGCACTAGTTTCCTTCCCGTCTCCTGACTTTCAGCCTCAGAAGAAGCAGCGACATAGGTGTACATGCTCTAGGAATGGAGGATCGCACAGGGATTTATGCACAGCTAAATCCCAGGTGTGGTGGTGCCTGGGGCGTGGTGGCTCAGTGGACTAAGGCTTCCAAAAACTGTTGGCTGCAAAGTCAGCAGCTTGGCGGTTCGAATCCCAGGTGCCATGTAGTGGAACGAGCTTCCACTGATAACCCCAGCTCCTACCAACCTAGCAGTTCGAAAGCATGTAAATACAAGTAGATAAATAGGTACCGCTGTAAAAAGCGGGAAGGTAAAACAGTGTTTCCTTGCTGCCATGCCAGCCATGTGGCCATGGACTTGCACAACACTGGCTCTTTGGCTTGAATATGGAGATGAGCACCGCCCCTAGAGTCGGACACGACTAGCATGTATGTGCGGGGTGAACCTTTACCTTTTATCTAAACAAAAAAATACCAAACAATGGGCTTTAGCAGGCATTACATCAGGTAGTTTAAACTACCATAACGGTGTTTATGTTCAAGGAATTGCCTGGCTTTGCAGAACTAGAAAGAGTAGGCCCATTTAATCAGTGAGCATTTGGTGAGTCAGTTCCTCTGTAAGTGCCGTTGACTCCGTGGCCCAATTTGTGTTGATACTACTGGATTTCAGCCATTACATAAAAAGAGCTTGTCTCTTCCCTTCATTGACAGAATGAGGTGCAAGAGGAATGAAGTTAATCAGAACCAAGCCAGTGCCTGTAAGAACCATTCATCCAGACTAGGGTGTTCAGAAGACAGCCCACTATTTTATGGGATGCCAGAAGACAAGCCACATTTGAAGGCATCATCCATTTGAAGGAACGCCCAGTCCCAGTCTGATTATAAGGAGATCAGAGGGCCTTGATGTTTCCCATCCACAGTGAGCTCATGGACAGCAAGCTTATGTAATACATAACAAGTTACAAGTAATTTATATACTAGTTACTTCTAAGGTACTTAGAATGCAAGTATCGTACAATTCAAAAAAATTTTTTGCTATAATGAGTTGCGTTTTCTTATTATTTTAACTTCTAAAGAGCCTTGTAAGGCCATGTTAGAAGCATTCAAGAGGGGGGCACTTCCGCCCACGACGAGATGGCTGGGTGATCCAGCAGCTCCGCTTAATGAGAAGAATAAAACTTGAAATACTGTCTTTAAATGATACCAAAATCGTGAGTAAACGATCATAAATCTTTGGGGAGGACAGGTTGAAAACTGTGTATTTTCAAGGGGAGAGATAACAATGAATTATCCATCATCCAGCAAGTACTGCTCCAAACGGACCCTGCTTCAACCACCACCCCTTCATCTCCACCTGCTTGCTGCTGGGTCTCCTCGTGAGTGAGAGGCACGAGAGGTAACCTAGTCAGCTTGCCAATTGAGGGGTGGGACTGGAGAGCTGGGACTCCGCCCTACAGCTTTTTAGCTGTCTGCAAGCTTGTGCTGTGGTTCCATCATCCAGCAAGTACTGCTCCAAACGGACCCTGCTTCAACCACCACCCCTTCATCTCCACCTGCTTGCTGCTGGGTCTCCTCGTGAGTGAGAGGCACGAGAGGTAACCTAGCCAGCTTGCCAATTGAGGGGTGAGACTGGAGAGCTGGGACTCCGCCCTACAGCTTTTTAGCTCTCTGCAAGCTTGTGCTGTGGTTCCATCATCCAGCAAGTACTGCTCCAAACGGACCCTGCTTCAACCACCACCCCTTCATCTCCACCTGCTTGCTGCTGGGTCTCCTCGTGAGTGAGAGGCACGAGAGGTAACCTAGTCAGCTTGCCAATTGAGGGGTGGGACTGGAGAGCTGGGACTCCGCCCTACAGCTTTTTAGCTGTCTGCAAGCTTGTGCTGTGGTTCCATCATCCAGCAAGTACTGCTCCAAACGGACCCTGCTTCAACCACCACCCCTTCATCTCCATCTGCTTGCTGCTGGGTCTCCTCGTGAGTGAGAGGCACGAGAGGCAACCTAGCCAGCTTGCCAATAGAGGGGTGGGACTGGAGAGCTGGGACTCCGCCCTGCAGCTTTCTAGCTGTCTGCAAGCTTGTGCTGTGGTTCCATCATCCAGCAAGTGCTGCTCCAAACAGACCCTGCTTCAACCACCAACCCTTTGTTTCCACCTGCTTGCTGCTGGGTCTCCTCGTGAGTGAGAGGCACGAGAGAAAATTTAGCTGGCTTGCCATCAGAGAAGTGTGGCGGAGGGAGGGGCATCGGGCTGATACCAACCTCTGTTATTTGCCTGTGAAAGGGAGAGGGTGGTGGGATGTTGAAGCTGAATGGTGGGGTGGTTTGTTTTTATCTGCCTTATTCTGTTTTGTTTTATTTCATTTTTTGTCATTTTCTTGCCATCTGAGATAGAGATAAGGACTCACAATGGAACTGATGGAACAGGAAGGAAGGAGGGCAATGGAGGGGGGAGCCATTGAGCCTGTGCTGGGTAGAGGAAGGTATGGGGGTGGGAGTGGAACGTGCCCGCATAGGAGAAGAGAGGTTAGATATCTTACATCTATCCCCTCTTCTGGTTCCACTTCCAACCTGAAGGTATCAGGTGACCATATCAGCGAACCTACGGGCCACACGGTGCTGTTGTTGAATGCCAGGTCGGTAAAAAATAAGACTGCCCTCATTCATGATGTCATCCTGGATGAGGGTGCCGACCTGGCATGCATTACTGAGACCTGGGTGGGAGAGGAAGGTGGGGTTCCCCTCTCCCAACTCTGCCCACCTGGGTATTCAGTCCAGCACCAGTGTCGCCCGGAAGGTCGGGAGGGGGAGTTGCTATAGTCTATAGGAGTTCTATCTCCTTGACCAGGCTTCCTGTCTCCTTGAGAGGAGGTTTAGAGGGCCTGTATTGTATGCTGGGCTCACGAGACAGACTGGGGATTCTGTTGGTGTACCGCCCACCCTGCTGCATTCCAAAAGTCTCCTGCCTGAGCTGACGGAGGTGGTCTCGGACCTGGTGTTGAGGACCTCCAGACTGTTGGTACTGGGGGACCTCAACATCCATGCTGAGGCTGCCTTGGCCGGGGTGGCTCAGGACTTCATGGCCACCATGACAACCATGGGGCTGTCTCAACATGTCATCAGCCCGACACATGAGAAAGGCCACACTCTAGACCTGGTTTTCTCAACGGGATTGGAGGATGGTGGTTTGGATGTGGAGGGGTTGGTCCTGACTCCATTGTCATGGTCAGACCACTTCCTGGTCAAGTTTAGGCTATTAGCTACTCCAACCCTCTGCAAGGGTGGGGGATCTATTAAGATGATCCGCCTCGGAGACTGATGGATCCAGATGGTTTCTTGAAAGCTCTGGGGATTATCCGTCTGATATGGTTGGTGCTCCTGTCGAAGCTCAGGTCACCCTATGGAATAGGAAATGTCCCGGCAGTTGACACGATCGCACCTAAGCGCCCTCTCCCCTTGCGCAGAGCCCAGACGGCTCCTTGGTATACATCTGAGCTGCGGGCAATGAAGCAGGAGGGGAGACAGCTGGAGCGCAAGTGGAGAAAATACCGCTGTGAGTCCAATCGAACACAGCTTAGAGCCCATTATCGGGCCTATTCTGTGGCAATACGGTTGGCGAAAAGGCAATATTTCGCAAACCGTATTGCTTCCTCAGAGTGCCGTCCAGCAGAGCTGTTTTGGGTGGTCCAGGACCTTCTTCAACTGAGAAATACGGAGGAGGTTCTGGACCACTCGGCAGCCCGTTGTGACGAGTTTGCTGTTCACTTTGAGGGAAAAATCGCTCAGATTCGCAGGGAATTGGACTCCACTATTGGTGCAGAATCAAGGGATGTGTCCAGTGCGCCGTGCTTAGGTCCAGTATTATTGGATGAGTTTCAATTATTGAGACCCGAGGATGTGGACAGGGTGCTTGGATCTGTCCGTTCTACCACCACTCTGCTCGACCCTTGCCCTTCCTGGCTAATTGAAAGATCTGCCAGGGGGTTCGCACCTGGGTCCAGGAAGCTGTAAATGCCTCATTAAGAGAGGGAGTGGTCCCTGCTGCCTTAAAGGAGGCAGTAATTAGGCCACTCCTAAAAAAACCAACCTGGACCCAGGGCTGGTGGGTAACTACCGGCCAGTAGCGAACCTCTCCTTATTTGGGCAAGGTGTTGGAGCGGGTGGTGGCCGGACAGCTCCAGGCGCTGCTGGATGAAACGGATTTTCTGGATCCATTTCAATCTGGTTTCAGGCTGGGTTTTGGAACAGAGACTGCCTTGGTCGCCCTGTACGATGACCTTTGCCGGGAGAGAGACAGGGGAGTGCAACCCTGTTGATACTCCTGGACCTCTCAGCGGCTTTCGACACCATCGACCATGGTGTCCTTCTGGATAGGCTGGCCAGGTTGGGAGTTGGAGGCACTGTTTTGCAGTGGTTCCGCTCCTTCCTGGCTGACCGTGTCCAGAAGGTGGTGCTGGGGGACAGTTGCTCCGCCCCGTGGCGTTTACGTCATGGGGTTCCTCAGGGCTCAATACTGTCTCCCATGCTGTTTAACATCTACATGGAACCACTGGGAGAGGTCATCAGGAGGTTTGGGCTGAGGAGTCAGCAATATGCTGACGATACTCAGCTCTACCTCTCATTCTCCACCAATCCAGGTGAGGCGGTTTCTGTCCTGATCTCGTGTCTGAGCCAGATAATGGACTGGATGAGGGTTAATAAATTGAAACTCAATCCAGACAAGACGGAAGTGCTGTTAGTGGGTGCTTCGCCGGACAGGTTAGAGGGCCACTTCCCTGTCTTGAACGGGGTTGCACTCCCCCTAAGGGACAGGGTCCGCAGCTTGGGGGTGCTTCTGGACCCTGGTCTAACTCTGGAAGCCCAGGTGGATTCGGTGGCCAGGGCGCCTTCCTTCAGCTGCGGAAAATATACCAGCTCCGCCCCTACCTAGACGAGCAGAGCCTCATGACAGTTACGCATGCGCTGGTAACATCCCGTATTGATTACTGCAATGCGCTCTACGTGGGGCTGCCTTTGAAGACGGTCCGGCGATTGCAACTGGTTCAGAATCGTGCGGCACGGCTGGTGAGTGGTGGGGCCGCCAGAGATCACATCACGCCGATTCTACATAACCTGCATTGGTTACCAGTTGCTGCCCGAGCCCAATTCAAAGTGCTTGTCTTGACATATAAAGCCCTAAACGGCTTGGGACCTAGATACCTGAAGGACCGCCTCCTTCCATATGAACCTACCCGGCAATTAAGATCTAGCCAGGGGGCCCTCTTGAAAGAGCCATCCCTCAAGGAGGTGAGAGGGATGGCTTGTAGACAAAGGGCCTTCTCGGCAGCTGCCCCCAAGTTATGGAATGCCCTCCCAAGTGAGATCCGCCTGGCGCCAACATTGATGACATTTCGGCGCCAGGTAAAAACCTTCCTGTTCCAGAAGTTTTTTAATTGATACAACATAGACTGGGGTCCTTTGATGGCAATTTTAGTGATGATTTTAGTATAAGGTTTTGCTGTTGTTTTAATTATTTATTGATATTTTATGTCTTAACTGTTTTAATTCCTTGTTGTAAGCCGCCCAGAGACCTTTGGGTAGTGGGCGGCATATAAGCTGTAAAAATAAATAAATAAATAAATAAATGAATTACTGAAGCAGTGATTTACTTTCGCTTTCTGCCGAAGTCACGTCCCAGGCAGACGGACTGTGAGAGACTGTTTTTTTTTTTTGCTTTGAGGCTAGAAAGAAAAGAAAAAAGCGTACTTACTTGGTTTTTCTGCATGCCACCCAAGAAAAAGGGTCCTACTGTGATAAAAAAGTGGGTACGCGAACCCTCAGACACCACGTATCAACGTGCTCGTCTTGAAAGAGCAGAAGCTGTTGTTGAAGCTGACACAATGGCGTCTGATTCTGGCAAGTTGCCAGCACACCAGCCGGATTTTTTAAGGGAGTTCAAAAACTTGAAAGCAGAAGTCAGCTCCCTTATTAAATCAGCCCTAAAAGATGTAACTTCTACTATCGAAGACCGTTTCCAGTCCTTATCATCACAGAATAAAGACCTAAGGAAGGACCTGTTACAAGAAATACAGACCCTGCAGACACAGGTATCTAATAATGGCATTGAACTGAAAAAAATTAGCAGGAGAAATCAATCAAGTTCAAACTCTAGCCTTCAAGAACGAAAGTGTTATCGCTGCGCATGAAGAAGAGATTGATGCCTTACAGCGGAAGCTTATCTATATGGAAGATTATTCTCGTAGGTCTAATCTGAAATTAATTAATTTTGAACTCCAGGATAAAAAAGAAATGAAGAAAGAAATCCTCGTTTGGCTTAATTCTATCCTCCCCCAACACCTTGCTGAGACCGACGTTGAAAGGATACACTATATAGGTAGTGCTAAGACAGCTACTTCAAGACCAATTCTCATTAGATTTACTTCCTATGCCATGAAAGAACAACTGATGTCAACTCTTAGGGCAAAGCCTGACCTGCTGAAGCGTGAGTGAAGAGTTCTACAAGTTTACCAGGATATCTCCAGGGAGACTTTTGAATGGAGGAAAACTATGAGACCTGTAACAATTGCTCTGAGGAACAACAACTACAGATATAACTGGGGATTCCCGATCTTTCTTAAGGTGTGGAAGGGTCCAACTCTACACAAAATTTATTCTTTGGAAGAAGGTGAACAACTTCTCAAGGCATGGAACATTCAAATCGAAGAAGAATAGAGAACTCCAAATTCAGCGTCTGCAGTGAAGACAGTGTCACCCTTTAACTCTTTAAATCTTTCAATGAGCAAGCAAAATGGAGACCGATTTGAAGAGCATTGCACTACAGAAGACAGCCCTCCTTTCTCTCTCCCCCTGTCTCTCCCTTCCCTTCCCTCCTGTTTTTTTCCCTTTTTTTTCTTAGCCCATTCTGTTTCATTTTGTTTATATTTTGACTTGCCCGTCCCATAATTCTCCACTCCCTTCCTGTTCCTTATCCCTTATCCCTTATTCTTTCTTAGCATATCTTTCCTTTTCCCCTCTGTACGGGTCTAGGAACTGTCACGAAGAGAAACAGAATAGAGTCATTAATTAAGAAGAATAAACCGGACATCGTCTTTCTTCAAGAAACACACCAAGCGAAAGATGGCCAAAACGAACTGAAACTACCCAACATCAACATCTATGAGAAAAGTTTTGGTACATCTAAAGCAAGGGGGGTAGCAATCTTAATATCAAAGCACTGTGATTGTATTGTTGAAAAAAACGTGAAAGATTTGGAAGGTAGATATATTATTCTTCAGGCCACAATTGGTCTAGAACAATATACACTGATAAATGTTTATGCACCAAATGCTAATCACAACCTGTTTTACAAAGAGATATGGGAGCAGATAGAAAAGGTACAGAAAGGATATGTGATTTTGGCAGGAGATTTCAACATGGTTATGGACAAAATAAAAGATAAAACAATGACTAGGAAGGTAGACTGGAGGGCTAGACATACAATCTTAACAAAATTCATTGCAAATACAGGATTAAAGGATGTTTGGAGAGAATTAAAGGGCGATGAAAGAAAATTTACTTTTTATTCATCAGCCCACAAAGCTTACTCGAGAATAGATTTTATATTTGTCTCACAAAGTTTGTTATCTAAAGTTGTAAATACAAATATAGAATTGATAAAAACTTCTGATCATGCTCTAATGTCTGTTGAAATAGAAAATAAGAAGAATTATAAGGAAGCTAGAAGGTGGACAATAAACCCTAGAATTTTTCAAACCCCAGATACAGTACAAAAATACAAAGAGAATGGCTAGAAACCTGGAATATCAATGAAGAAGGTGGTGGTCAAATAGGAGTTATCTGGGACACTCTGAAGGCAGCGGCTAGAGGTTACATAATAAAAGAAAGTGCTATTATAAAAAGTCAAGATCAGCAAAATAAAAAAAAAATTGGAGGCTACTATAGCAGACCTTGAATCTCAATTTTTTTTAACCAAAGACAAAAAAAATTTTAATTCAGGTTGAGGCCAGGAAAAGGGAATTAGAAGATATAGATCTACAACAAACCCAAAGAAATCTACTATATTTGAAAAGAAACTTTTTCGAATACAGTAATAAAAACTCCAAGATGCTAGCAAAATTAGCACAGAAAAGGAAAGAAAAAAGCATGATAGGAAAGATAAAGGATTTAAGCGGCAATATTTCTACTCAAATGAAAGAAAAATTAAAAGCTATTCAAGAATTTTATCAAAACTTATATACAGCCAATAGAAGTAGTAAGGAAGTTATGGAACAATATATTGACAAAAACCTAAAAGTAAGACTAGCGGAAGAAGACAGGCTTGAAATGGAAAAAGCTATTAAAGAGGAGGAGATAGAGGATGTTATAAATAAGCTAAAGAATGCCAAAACTCCAGGAGATGACGGATTGGGACCAGAATTTTACAAGGTATTCAAATCAATGTTAATTCCTAAGTTAAAGAAGCTTTATAATGAGATATTGGAGGGCGAGCAAGTTCCTTCCTCCTGGAAACATACCTTAACTATTTTAATTCTCAAGCCTAATAAAGATCCAATAGATGTTGGATCTTACAGACCAATATCACTTATAAATCAAGATGCCAAGATTTTTACAGCAATTCTAGCCAAAAGAATGTACAGATTTATAGACAAATATATTAAAGAAGACCAAACGGGCTTTATCAAAGGTAGACAAATGTCAGACACTGTAAGAAGAGTTTTGAATGTTCTTTATGAGATGGGAAGATCACAGGACAAAGCATGCATTTTGTCTCTAGATTTATTTAAAGCCTTTGATTGTGTCCAATGGCCTGCGTTAAAACTTTTATTAGTGAAATGGGGATTTGGCGAAAAATTTCTAAGTGTAATAAACCAACTCTATTCTCATAGCACCTCATCAATCATTGTCAATGATGGGATGACAGAAAAAAATTACCCTAGGCCGAGGAACAAGACAGGGATGTCCTTTATCGCCAGTTCTGTTTTGCATAGTGATAGAGCTACTAGCTAATGCAATAAGGAGGACCAACTTATTAAAGGTATGGGTAAGGAAGGCAAGATAAAAATCAGTTTATTTATGGACGACGCTTTGTTAACAATAAAAAATCCAGTAGAAAATATATTAAGAATAAAAGCACACCTAAAGGAATTTGGTGAAACAACAGGATTATGTGTCAACTGGCAGAAATCAGAAATCATGCTTTTCAATCAGGATAATCGAGACATGGAAGAGATCTCCAATCACGAACTGAAAGTTTGTAAATGTATAAAATACCTAGGGATACTTTTAGATAAAGACATTAGTAAAACGAAAAGAACGAAATTACACAAAAATAAAGGAAGAGATTAGAAATAAATTACAAAATTACTCCAAATTAAACTTATCATGGTTTGGTAGAATAGCAATGGTAAAAATGAAAATACTTCCTAAAATAAATTTTCTTTTAGAATGTTACCTATTCAATACACAGAAATTGAAATTAAAGTTTATCAAGATCTTTTAAATAAATTCTGCAATGGTGGAAAAAAAGCAAGAATAAATAAAAGCTTATGGTACAGATCTCAAAAAGAGGGAGGTATAGGCATACCTAATCTTAGAATGTATTACATAGCTAATCAGCTTAGCTCCTGGGGGAAATACTATTTAAACCTCAAAAACTAATATGGTGGGAACTTCAATCAGAGGAACTAAATGAAGACATAAATAAATATGTGTTTAGTTTCCCCAAAAAGGAAAAGTTACCCAATTAAAAATCCTCTTCTAAGTTCCCTATTGCTCACTTGGAAAAAGTATGGAAAGAAATTGATACAGGAAGGTTCCCGCTTGGTGCGGTGATCGATCAGATAAATTTCCCCACGAACATGAAGAAATTGGGAGACTTATTTAAATTAAGGAAAGTGGCAAGACTAAAAGATTGGATTAAAAAGATGACATCAAAACAAGAAATTAAACGTATTCTGCAAACTCAGGAATTGTCGTGGTTGAATTATGCCCAGTTAGAAAGCTGGACGAAAGAATGGATTAGGAGAAATACACAACTTAGAGGATATACAAAATTTGAGCAATTTCTGACAACATATGAATCAGAGAAAGGAAATACAGGGAAAGGAACAGTTGGCAAATTATATAAAATAATTCAAGATTCATTTGAGAATAGGGAACAGGACACAATAAGAGAGCTATGGAAACAAGACATAGAGAAATAAATAAATAATGATGAATGGAAAAGAATTTGGAATTTGAGGATTTTACGGTCATTATCAGTCAGAATAAAAGAAAACTACTTCAAACTAGTTTTAAGATGGTATATGACTCCAGTCAGAATGAATAGAATGAATCCAAAATATTCTAAGCTCTGCTGGAAATGCGAAAAAAAGATAGGTACCTATTTTCATTTATGGTGGGAATGTGAAATAGTTCAAAAGTTTTGGCAAGAGATTATTGAGGAGATAAGAGAAATACTACAAACTGATATTAAATGTGTACCGGAAATTGCTTTGTTATCATTACCATCTATCAATGAATATGATGTGAAAACTAAAGAATTAATAGCAAATCTTTTGACAGGAGCTAGACTGATTATTGCTAGGAACTGGAAACTGAAATCAGACCTTAAAATTGCTGAATGGTATAAGGAAGTGTGGGACATAGCACTAAATGATAAACTATCTTGTAATATAAAAGTTTTGAGAGGTGAAATAAAAAAAGATACTTTCTATGATGTTTGAGGGAAATTTATAGATCATGTACTATTAAAAGGGAAAGGGATACAACCAACTTATAACCCGACACAGTTCTGGCGTAAAGGACCTTAAGAAGCCTATTGGAAGAAAAAGAAAAAAAAAGATGAAGAAGAAAGAGAAGATGCAAGAATACTGGATGGTTTCTTGGGGGTGGGGGGCACTTTGTACTGTTTATGATTGTCTATTACTGTTTTTTCATATAATTGTTTATCATTGTTATTTTGTCTTTTTTTATGTTCAATAAAAAAAAATAAAAAAAGAAGCATTCAAAAAGTTTAGTGCCATTCTGTTACTGACTCTGCCAAAAGAATACCGTCCTTGTGTCTTTTTTAAGTATTTTCAAGTTGCACTATCCTAACTGGCGACAAGAGAGAACTGAAGAGCATTTCACTGTTGTTGTTTTTTTTTTTTTGTGTGGCTGTAATTGTAATGCAGTATGTTGTTAATGTGCAATCCAACAATAATGATAGCAATCATCTGGCTGCCAAATGGCAAAACATGAGGTTCCAAGATATGTATTTTGTGACAAGTGTATCTGAGAGGTAAAGAAGCAGAAGCTGAGAGTCAGTGCATTACTATTCAGAGAATAAGTAATTCTGTCCTTTTTGAACAATAAATATTTCATCTATTATATTTGCTTTTAAGTGGTTGTGTTTTTTTAAAGAACATAATATATTATAAAACCCTGAAGTCCTTACACTGGATTCTCAGTCTCATAGCAAACATCCTTAAAGGCAGGGTAAAGAAATGCCATCATGTGTAACCAACGTTACAGCCCATTAGAGTTAGACACTTTGAAAACTTGTTGAGTTCAACTACCATACTTTAATTATGCTTAACTCTCCTTTTGAAATAAGCAGGATTTTAAAAGGAGAGTTAAGCATAATTAAAGTACGGTAGCTGAACTCAACAAGTTTTCAAAGTGTCTAACCCTAATGGGCTGTGCCTATTCACTTTGAAACGAGATTCTAGAATTCTGATTAGGAATTTGTCCCAACACTTATTTCTAAGAACAGAATAATTGCGGAGGGAAGGGTATCTCATTCATGCTAGGCTCAGCCATTTTTGCTTCGCACACAGTGTACTAGAGTGACAAAAGGGGGGGGTAAGCAGCTGTGAGCCAGCCTGTTAAGGGTGGCAAATTATATACTGTATACAATTTAACAAATCTTTTTGGGGTTCCTATCTCATGTAAATGGGTTCTTTTAAGGGGAAAGGTGGGGTAAAATATTTTAAATAAATAAACATACGTGCTGCTAGTTAGTCATGACTTCTCTGTGAGAAACGGGGATTTTTATTTATTTATTTATTTATTTATTTATTTATTTATTTATTTATTTATTTATTTGACATTGGCAGAGACTCCAGAAATTCCCAGCAAAATTTGGGCGGTTCAAAGTTTTATAGTACAAAAGCAGTTCTCACACAGATCTATCAGTAAACGGATTTCGGTGATTTATGAAGAAACGTGAAGGCTGTATTTCCAGATATTTTTATTTTGCCTGTAATTGGCTGTGGGTTTAAGAAGAAGGAGAAGCAACAGCGTATGAACTGTGCCTTTCCCTCACCCAGCCCCATGCTCTGGTGATCTTTCACCAACCATGCTGGCTGGGATGATAGAAGTTGTAGTGCAGTTCTACATACTGAACTGCACCAGAAGTTTGGTCACATGCCCACAGCCGTTACCAGCTTGGAGTTGCTGTCTAGCCTGATGGATGAAGATAGTATAGGTGTAAAAATTGCCATGTAACCTCACCATACTCTCAGTTTGCTTTTCAAGCACAGGAATAATTTCATGACATGGAGCCTCTCTTCAGAATACACTGGAGATGAGGTTATTAAAAACAGGGGGAATCTGCATTCCATTATTTCTGAACATCAACAGCTGTTGCTAGCTGAGGAGATGCAGAATCAAGAAACCCCAGAGAAGCACTGCTAATGATAAGTCACAGAGAAAACTCTTGCTACTTTTTTTCTTCAGGTTCTTGTAAGAAAATGAACCCAGTTTGTATGTGTTTGTTATATTGCTTGTTGAATCCACAACTGTGTTTTCTTTCAGGGAGCTCAAGGTGGCATGTATGTGTATTATATGTCAATTCAGAATGGACTTATACTAACTTTAATGGGTTTTCAAGGCCTTGATGAGTTTCCAAGGCCAATTAGGGATTCAAACTCAGCTCTCCTATATCCAAGTCCATCACTCCATCCATTTTAACACACTGGATATCTAAGATGGCTTACATAGCTACCTTTCTCACCCCTTCACACTCATAACAAGCTTGTGAGGTAGATCAGACTAACAGTATGTGGCTTATGGAGGATCACGTAGTAGGTTTCAGGTCCGAGAGGAGATTATTCTGTGTCCTAGCACAGCATTCATCCATTATACCACATTACCCACACTACCTAATAGGGTCAAAACATTAAGAACTATGGTTAAGGAGCAGAAAATGGGCAATGTTCCAAGGTATGAACCATGAACATTAACTCCATTTGCAACGTATTGTGGCATGGACCCCAACTGCACTGTGAAGAGAAGCATCAGCATATAATTAAGTTTGCCAGCATGTGGTGTGTTGTGATGGGGACATTTGTTTCCAAAACATGAGAATTTTAGAATGGATTATACATCCTGTAAAATCTGTTTATTGTTGGAGGAAGAGGGTTGTTATTCCACTAATCTAAGATGCATGCATAGTCACAGCAACCTAATGCCACATCTGTTGTTTTGTGGATTTAAGGATGGTAAACCAAGGTATTCTGGAAGAAAATTCATAATCTGAGGCATTATTTTCAATGGATTTCCTTTCGTAAACTGAAAATTATATTAACAGAGGTGTTCGTAAACTGTGCTACACCTCTATATCTCTGTATTTTGCCTGTGACAAATTACAGTGCTGTTTTTTATCCTGAAAGGAGGAATCCAGTAATCTTAATGCAGAAACTTTGGTTTCCACTATCTGCTCCTACATGACTCAGTATGAAATGCCTTGCTGATTTACTCTCAAGTTGTCTCAACCTCCTTACAAGCCAGTGGCAAACTTTCTACAGGTTTCTGTAACAGCTGCTGTAGCCACCTTGGAATATAACAGAGCTGACAAAGGCAATTTTTGCTGACTTATTTAGTTTGCCAAAAGTATTGGATCTTTTTTTTTTTTTTACAAAGCACAGCATTCCAATCAGGTTAAAGAGGTGGGAGTGGTGATGGAGACAAGATCCTCCAAGGTTCTTTGTTTATCTTGACTCTGTTTTCTCCTTCACCCATGGCCTGGGCTATCTTTGCTGAGATAACATTTTTAAGACACTGCAGGCAGCGATGGATGGCCTTTCCAAAATACTATTTTTGAAGGGTTGCTTTATTTAGCCTAGATTTCAAAAACAAAAGAGTAAAAATAAAATGCCAAAAAAGCAAAGCAAAAAGAAAAGAAAAACCCCTAACCAACCATCAGAAGTTAGCACCACATCAATCACTCGTTGCTTGTTTGTAAAGTGTGTGCAAGATGAGATAAAGGAAAGACAGTTTGACAAACTGCTGGCAGAAACAGAGGAGAGGGAAGGAAGAAGCAAAAGGACAGAGGGAGGGGGGAGGACTCCCACATGCTCCGTGGGCCTGTGTGTGTGTGTGTGTGTGTGTGTGTGTGTGTGTGTGTGTGTAAATACATACATGCACTCACACAATTACTGGCCACCTTCTGATGATATCATAGCTTGTATACAATAGAACAGCACCCCAAAAATACCTCATGGTCTGATTATTGCTATGCAGACCCAATGCCTAATACAGTGTATGTAATAAATGCCTCAGTCACAAAGAGCGTTGCGTCAGTTTGGGAGAGCAGCCAGAAAATCTCTCTAGCAGCCAGCAGATGAACTCAGACTCTAAAATATTTACATGATAGATGGCCAAGCCTAGGAGGAAGGACCTGTTATTGCAGAATTTATAGTCTTCCCACTGTGAGCTGTGTTTTCTGCTCCTCAGTCCCCATGTGGCTGACTTTGCATACATAGTAGTCAGTGATGCTGCTTTATACAGGATCTGAGGTAACTGGTGCCACCAATTGGTTATTCATAGCAGCCTTTGATATACAATGGGATACATGGACACAGATATTTAATTTAAGTTTGCAAGATTGTTTCAGTTGTTGAAATCCAAAGTTTGAGAAACTTAAGTTTTGCAGTACAACACCTCAGAATCCCCCAACCAGTACACTCAATGACCATGCTGGCTGGGGGATTGCTACTTTCCCTATTCCAGTTGAATTAGGGTTGGTGCCTGACACATAAGCAACCTAGTCCAAAGTGTGTCACATTTGAATTCTACTGATTTCATATGGCATATCGGAGCCGGCTGGCTAGCCCAGTGAATTAGATACCCAAGGGCATTCCCCCATGCTTCCTCTGAGTAGAATCAGCCTATGTGGTGTTGGGCAAGCTGCAAAGTCCAAGAGCATCTCCAGAAGAATGGAATAATAAACTACTTCTAAGCATACCTAGAAAACTATGGAGTTACCATAAATCAGAATGGTGTTGAGAGCAAATCATCATCATGATGTTGGAATCCAGGGTCACTGATTTCTTGTGGTGATAATAAGGGAAGAAGTAGTGGGAAGGGATAATATAAGACAGTGAGTATCCCAATAGAACATATTTTCTGATTCTCTGCAGAATTCCAAGTCAAGGCAGACAGATAACGTAATAAAACCTTGTCTGGAAACATCCTTTATACATTTCCAAAGAAGTTAAGATACAGTGTGTTCATAAGGTCTTACTCTGAACAAAGTGTAGTAAAGTTTGCAGCCTTAACTATATTTTTGTTTTGCTTCTATCCTGCTTCTTGAAAATAAAGGCCTGAAAGCTTTATTATATTACAATTCAAATAATTTATTCCACACCCCTAAACAACACTCCCAACTGCATGACACTCACTGTGGATTATATTTCTATTGTAGTCTGTGGTGGTTTTGTTTGGATAGCATAAAAGAGTTTCTGTATTCTGGCAATGAATTAGAAGAATACTGAAATGTGTTGATTAATATGAATTTTCCAAAATCTCAGCTTCTGCAAAGAATTCATATGTGCATTTGTTTATTTATTTAAAATATTTTTATCCCTTCCTTTCTCCTTAAAAGGACCCAAAGTGGCTTAAATTGGAAGACAATACTAAGAAGAATCAAACAAATGAATTGCAATGTTTACAAGCAAGGGGAACATGAAAGTTTCATCGTTCTTTTGTGTTCTTTCTTTCATGTAAATATGAATTGTCCAATAGCACTTCAGGACCTGACAGCAACCAATCAGAACATTGGCAGGAGATGCAATTTTGAATCTCTACAACAGCCTGGAAACCAATGAAGGGTGCTTCTTTGCTTTGCTTGTTCCTTGTGGGTGGGATTACTGTGTGCTGAGCTCCTGGTGCCCTCCATCTTGGACTGATACCCAGCTGCCTGCTCTTCCTCTCTTTGCATCTTTTCATAAGAACATAAGAAGAGCCATGCTGGATCAGGCCAAAGGCCCATCTAGTCCAGCTTCCTGTATCTCATAGTGGCCCCACCAAATGCGTCTGGGAGTGCATGAGACTAGATATCTGTTTCCTGATACCACTCCCCTGCATCTGGCCTTTGAAGTACCCCAGTTTTAAGACTGGAGATTACACCTCCATCATGGTTTGTAGCCTGTGATGGACTTTTCCTCCAGGAATCTGTCCAATCCCCTTTTGAAGGCATCCAGGACAGATGCCATCACCACATCCGGTGGCAGGGAGTTCCATAGACTAACAACATGCTGGATAAAAAAATATTTTCTTTTGTCTGTTCTCACTCTCCCAACCCTCAATTTGAGTGGATGTCCCCTAGTTCTGGTATTTTGTGAGAGGGGGAAGAGTGTCCCTCTATCCACTTTACTCATGCCCTGAATTATTTTGTATGTCTCAATCATATCCCCCCCTCAGGTGCCTTTTTTCCAGACTAAAGAGCCCCAAATGTTTTAGCCTTTCCTCATAAGGGAGGTCCCCAGCCCAGTAGTCATTTTAGTTGCTCTCCTTTGCACCTTTTCCAGTTCCACTATGTCTTTTTTGAGATGTGGTGACCAGAATTGTACACAATACTCCAGGTGCGGCCTTCCTATCGTTTTGGCATTATAACGTTGGCTGTTTTATTTTCAGCCCCTTTTTGATAATCCCTAGCATGGAATTGGCCTTCTTCACCTCTGTCTAGATGCCCTAAGCATTTCTGATTTTATCCTGATTTCAGAGGCTAAGCAGGGTCGGCCCTGGTTAGTACTTGGATGGGAGACCACCAGGGAATACCAGGTGCTGTAGGCGCCTGGAGTAGGAACTGGCAAGCCACTCCAGTATTCCTACCAAGAAAACTCCATGGACATGGGGTCACGAAGAGTCGGTTACGACTGTAACAACACAACACACAACTCTTCACACACTGGGTAGACACCATCATTGAGCTGTCCACCAGCACACCAAGATCTCTTTTCTGATCCATCACAGATAGCCTTATTTGTACTGGACTGCATAATATCCCTCATTACTATAAGCCACATTGAGTCCTTTTCCAAGGAGAAAGGCAGGGTAAAAATATTCAAAATAAATAAACAAATATTCTAACACATGAACACTTTATTAAAATAAATTATCTACACTAATTGCAATTAGAAGTGTAGAGAAATAAGAGTCCAGGAGTTTCTTGGTGCGGAGAGCAAAATGTCCACACAGCAATAATCATTTATAAACTTGAATATAAATCATGACGGGGGCCGATAGGGGTTAAAATAATTTCTCCCTGAATTGGTGTGGTTATGGGCTCGGTTCCTTTCTTTCTGGGATTATTTTTGCTACAGTCTGATCAGCATGCTACTGCCCAGTAAATGGCTTCTAAAATTCTCCATCTTATTTGTAGGCAAATAAATTGGGGTGGGGGAGATATTTTTCCAAATTTCTTCTAGGGAGAAAGAAACTTTCCAACAGTTTCTCAAGGTTGAGGTTATACCACTGCTTTGTTTAGTTTTTCTCAGAGTCTGTGGGAGAGTTCCACTGCTACTACATGTAGCAACAATATTAATTATGTTGGAAATCTGGCTGCTATTTTCTGTATGCTGTCTACGCCATATCATTCTGAGTCATGTTAGTGATAAAGCAATCCCTTCAAAATAATAGGGATTGTTTTGAGAAAATTCTACTGTGTGGGTTTTGCTGTGATTTTTAGCATGTAAAAATAATACTTTCAAGATGTTTCTCATTAATATGACAATATTTCCTCCTTTGCCATTCTTTTAGCAAGGAATTTATTTTATTTCAATCTTATAAACATAAAAACTTTTGGGAAAGAATTTGAGAAATTTTAGAACACCACTCAATAAGACCCAATGGAACTGGTAGGTCAAGGTTTAATAATGAGAATTGCCAAAGCATTAGGACTGGATAAGGGCATACCTGGATGAACAACATCTATATTCCCCCAATGCTACTCTTTCCCTTACAACTACTAGCCTTTGACTGTATACCAAGCTCTATAAGATACAGCATGTCCTTCCGTCTCATCATCTGACAGCCTGGTTCATTGGCCAGTGTACTTTGTAAAGATGCTGCCAATCTCATATCAGCTTCAGAAAAAGAACAACATATTTCATTAATATCTTGTCAAATGCATGCCAAGTGGTTTAAGGAAAAAGCTGATTGATGGATGATTCTGTTTTGAGTCTTAACATGTTTTGGTGTTACCAGCATCTACCTCAGAAATGGAGAATGAACTGTGACTCAGGACTGGAGAGGAGCAGAGTGGAACTGATAAATGGGAGCACATTTAAAGAAATCTGAATTGATAGCTGGGATGCCTTAATGATCAGTTGTTTGCATAAAATGAATTTGCCTTTATAAGATAAAGATAGCATTTTAAAAAAGGAAGTCATAAATACTGGAGATTGGATTGGGCTCTGCATAGAATTCAAGTTTTTTTTTCTAGTTTTAAAGCTATCAGCCATTTTACTGCCCCTTAGCATCATTATTGGTGTGGGTGGGGTGGGGGTGGACTTCCTCTTTTCCTTTCTGGAGAACAAGCTGCTGGTCTATGGGAACAAGAACAGGCTAGGTCACTTAGAAACCTAGATTCCTACAAAATAAACTTGAAATGAGTTATGCGACCTATTAAAACCAAAACTCATGCTACAAAACATTGATTGTAAAATCCAGAAACAGAAGGACTGAGAAGTTACATTGTGGACAAGTACTTAAAAGGCTGTCTATCCTCAATCTGGGTTTGGGTCTAAATTTGATGATGTTCAAGCCCTCATCCTAAAAACGAAAACTATTGTTAGGACTTTTCCTATCACAGTTTTGTGACTCCGTGTGGATTTTCTGAGACAACAGACATATTCAAGTACTAAAGGAAGGTTAATTTGAAAGCATGAGCAAGGAGACCCTTTTAGCCCCATCTCCTGTCTGTTGCTGTCTTCATATGAAGAAAGGAGATAAGTCTACTAGCCTCTTCGCCTTCTCATTGGCTGCTCCTAGGCTTTGGAAGGCACTACTCCAAGAGGCCAGGTTGACTCCCTCCCACTTGTCCTCAAGTTGTTGTTGTTGTTGATGATGCTGCTGCTGCTGTTATTGAATTATCACACAGCAGAAAAGACGACGACACTGGATTTTGTATTATAAATCACTAGTCGAACGCTTCCCAAGCGTTTAGGATTATGTGATGTATTGGCGAATTATGCAAGCAGATCCCAGTAAGGCGGCTTTCTGCAGCTGGCTTCTTCTTCTTCTTCTTCTTCTTCTTCTTCTTCTTCTTCTTCTTCTTCTTCTTCTTCATCATCATCATCATCATCATCATCATCATCATCATCATCATCATCATCATCATCATCATTATTATTATTATTATTATTATTATTATTATTATTATTATTATTATTATTATTATTATTATTAAGATGGGAGAACTTGAACATTTGGTAACTAGGGATAAAACTGATATAGTAGCCATAACAGAAACCTGGTGGAATGTGGAGAGAGTACCGCAATCCCAGGCTATAACAATATAGAAGGAACAGAGAGGGGTGGGTTGGAGGTGGAGCGGACATCTACAGTATGTCAAAGAAGGGGTAAAATCCAGCAGAATGGAGATTGATGGTGGGTCTGACTCCACCATAGAATCACTGTGGGTTAAACTACCAGGTCCGAGGAGCAATGTGATAGGGGGTGTGTGCTATCATCCACCAGATCAAAAACTTGAAGGGGACTTTGAAATGAGGAGACAAATCATGGAGGTGTCTAAGAGGGACAGAATAGTAATCATGGGGGACTTCAATTACCCCCACATTGACAGGGCCAATGCGAGCTCGGTGCAAGAAAGAGAAACTGGGTTTCTGGATGTGCTGAATGACTGTGCCTTAGAGCAACATGTCATGGAGCCTACCAGAGAACAGGCAACTCTGGATCTAATACTATGTGATACTCAGGACCTGGTCAGGGATGTGAATGTCACTGAGCCTCTGGGGAACAGTGACCATGATGCAATCTCCTTTGCCATGTATGGCAAGGGAAGAATGTCAAGCAATTCAGACACAAAAAAACCTTGATTTCCAAAGGGTGGACTTCCCCCAGATGAGGAAATTAGTTAGAAAGAAATTGAAAGGGAAGGTAAAAAGAATCCAGTCTCTGCAGAGTGCATGGAGCCTGTTTAAAACAACTGTAGTAGAGGCCTAGCACAAGTGCATACCACAAAGAAAGAAGAGTTTATCTAAGTCCAAGAGGGCGCCAGCATGGTTAATGAGTGGAGTTAAAGAGGCTCTAAAGTGCAAGGGGAGGTCTTTCCATAAATGGAAATCCCTTGTTTCAGCTTTCAAAGCCTCTTTCAGGGTCTGCACCATCAGACTCTCCACCTGAGAAGAAGTGACACTGGCAGTTTCTTGTGGGTGGAGCCATTCTGCCAGATATTGAAGTCCTAACATAAATATGTCTAGGTTACACATTTTCTCATTAATTTATTCGCCTTTGAAGTCATTTATACCATTTATATTACAGAACTAATTGACCCATTTATCATTTTAAAACAATTGTCCCACTATAACATAATTTCAGTTGTATATACACCCCCTTGCTAATACAAAAGAAAAAAAAGTCTTCTGAGATTTCAGTCAGGATTCTATTGCTTCTAAAGAGATAATAGAATCTGACAATTTGGACTGCTATTTTAAAAAATACCTCTTTTATATACGGTAGTACTATCATATTGCTATGTTTGAAGAGCTAGCAAAACTCTGTGTGAGGGACTATTTTTGTTTGTTTTGAGTTTAAACATAACAGCTGGTCAGGACAGGGGAAACATACTCTGCTTTCCCTTTTCACAGAATTATTTTAGTGGGAATAAGAAGGAAAAGCAACAGCATGTGCAAATATACACACACGTGCATGCATACAAAATACACTAACCAGAGATTTTAAGAACCTCCAAATCAAAAATGACTGTGAAATTCCAGCCAGAGAAGCAAACAGTAAGATTAAGTGGATTAGTCTACTGTACAGAAATCTGAGGTATGCGGGCTGCATGTGCTTTTGTTGTGGATTATTCAGAAGCAATGTTATGGTTTTACATCTCCCAAAAACATATGGATGAGAGTATTTACTTATTATACAAGTAGCAGCAATTCCCTGGCATGTCATTCCACTACTCTGAGACTGCTGATTTCATCAGATAAAGGGCAATGCTGTTGAAGACAAATCCCTCAGTGTTCTAACACAGTGGACCATCAAAGGCTATTCTGAAAACAAATGCAAATACATAGGCAAAGTCACTGCCAATTTTTGTGAAAAAATATTTAACAATGTAAATTGCAGGAGGAAGTCCTTCTGCAACACCATAAATACCCTAGTTAATTCCTGGAATCCCTAAATGTATTTGGGGTGGGGTGGGGGACAAAAGAAGAAGGGCAAACAACCTTTGGGAATTGTATAAGGGTTTATATGTTGGAAAAATAATTGTAATGTGTTTGGACCTCAAGAAAATAAAAAAATAAAAATAAAAAAAGGAATCCCTAAATGTATTTAAGTCTCCTGGGCCAGATGAATTACACCTCAGGATATTAAAATAACTGGCAGAAGTAATTTCAGAACCATTGGCAATAGTCTTTGAGAATTCCTGTAGAACAGGGGAAGTCCCCATAGATTGGAGGAGAGCAAATGTTCTCCCCATCTTCAAAGGGGGAAAAAAGAGGCCCCAAATAATTACCACCAGTCAGCTTGACATCTATTCCAGGAAAGATTCTAGCGCAGATTATTAAGCAAACAGTCAGTATTTAACAAGCAATGCTGTCATTATGAGAAGTCAGCACGGGTTTCTTAAAAACAAGTCATGCCAGAGTAATTTGATCTTGTTTGGTCAAGTTATGGGCCTCATGGCTGAGGGGAATGCTGTGGAAGTTGCTTATATTGATTTCAGTAAAGCCTTTAATAAGGTTCCCCATGATATACTTGCAAAGAAGTTAGTAGAATGCAGGATAGATAGTGCTACTATTAGGTGGATTAATAATTGGTTGACTGATTGTACCTAAAGGGTGATCATAAATGGCTTCTCTTCATCATGAAGAGAGGTGACTAGTGGGGTGCCCCAGGGTTCTGTTCTGGGTCCAGAGCTATTCAATATCTTTATTAATGACTTGGATGAAGGAATAGGGAGTAGTTTGATTAAATCTGCAAATGATACCAAATTGCGAGGGGTGGCTAATTCTCTAGAAAATAAGATAAAAGTCCTAAACAACTTTGACAGATTAGAATGCTGGGCCAACGCTAATGGAATGAATTTAAACAGAGAGAAATATAGAGTCTTACACATAGGCACAAAAAATGAATTGAACAGATATAGGATGGGAGACACCTGGCTGGGGACTAGTACCTGTGAAAGGGATCTGGGAGCCAGGGTGGACAACAAATTGAACATGAGTCAGCAGTGTGACATGGCAGCAAAGAAAGCCAATGCAATTATTGGCTGCCTCAACAGAAGCATAGTGTCTAGATCAGGGATGGTGAACCTTTTTGCCACCGAGTGCCCAAACTCGGCAGCGGTGGTGGTGGTGGTGGTCGAGATCGGCGGCAGTGCGTGGGGAAGGGGCGAAGGCAGCAAGAGTGATGGAGGGGTCGGGGTCGGGGGTAATTGTCATTGGTGTGGGAAAGGCAGGGATGGCAGCAGAGGCGGGTACAGGTCAGTGGCGGCAGGAGCTGGAAGGGCGATGGTGATGGGGACGGCGGTGGTGGGGGGTTGGGATCGGCGGCAGCGGGGGGTCAGGGGTGGGGCGGGGTCAAGAGCAGCAAGGGCGATGGGGTCAGGGTTAGTGGCGGCGGCGGCGGCAGGGGCAGGGATGGCGTTGGTGATGGTGATGGCGGCGGGGTTGGCAGAGGCGGGATCAGGGGCAGCAGGGGGTGGCAGCAAGGGCGGCAATGGCAATGGCAACGGTAGGGTTGGCCTGGCACCTGACATGCTCCCTGCCCCCCACTCCCCCCACACAAATTCCTCATGCCTGGTCCAGCAGAGGGGGAAGTGGGGGGCAAGGAGCATGTCGCGTGCCAGGCAAAAGCACTTTCTGTGCCACCTTTGGCACGCATGCCATAGGTTCGCCATCCCTGGTCTAGATCAAGGGAAGTGGTAGTACCACTCTAGTCTGCTCTGGTCAGACTCCACCAGGAGTACTGTGTCCAGTTCTGTGCACCTCAATTTAAAAAGGATGATGACAACCTCAAACAGTTCCAGAGGAGGGCAACCAGGATGGAGGTCTGGAAGAAATGTCTTATGAGGAGTGGCTTAGGCAGGGAGCTGGGAATGTTTAGCCTTACAAAAAGAAGGTTGAGAAGGGATATGGTAGCTATGCTTAAAATATATTTGAAAGGATGTCATAGTGAAGAGGGGACGGGTTTGTTTTCCATGGCTTCAGAGACCACGACTCGGAGCAATGGTTTCAAGCTATAGGAAAAGAGATCCCATTTGAAGACTAGGAAGAACTTCCTGATGGTTAGAACTGTTCGGCAGTGGAATATGCTGCCATGGAGGGTGGTGGAGTCTCCATCTTTGCAACATTTTTAGGCAGAGGCTGGATGGCCACCTGTCAGGAGTACTTTGATGGGGGATTCCTGCATGGCAGGAGGTTGGACTGGATGGACCTTAAGGTCTCTTCCAACTCTATGATTCTATGAGTCCACAATCAACATGCTTTATGTGAAATTTGGAATATTTTATTTTTTTAAAGCAGGCACACTTCTTGGTATTGAATTATACTAACATAACCCCATTAAGTCATTGAAACAGATATACTTAATCATGGGTAGAAAGAAAAGTACACGTTCCATCTTTCTCTGTTTCCCGTTTTGTCACTGACATTCAGATGGGACACTGGGGGCAATAAGACTGAAGAGGGAAACCTGTGCCATCTGTGATTCCCAACCCACATGGAGCAATTACACTCAGAATGTGGGTGGGCTCTTCCTCTTCAGACTTGTTGACATCCACATGTAAGAAACAGAGGAAGCTGTGCCTGGTCCCTATACCTTTTTTTAGTAATAGCTGGAAGCAGTTGCTGACTCTTCAAGCTTCCAACGAAGGCGCAACATATAACTAATTCAGAAAACATTCCCCTTCCAGTGTAGTGTAATTTCCCAAATTAAGGTTAGCTATGAGGGCATGGCCTCAATCTAGTTATTTTTCTGCCCTCTTAATTAACTAAGGAGATTGTTGCATGAGAAGATGGGGAAGAGCTATGGGGAGAGTGACTGTACAAAAACACACAAAATGATATTGTAGGCCACTGCCATACCAGCTGGCGTTGGCCCAAATGAAGGTGGCAATCTCAGATGGAAGAATGATTGAATCAGCTGCTGAATGGTGAGTCGATGCTTATGTAGATTTCATTTATCCACTCAGCCTCAGTAACTGTAGTTCAAGCCAGTATGTTTTCATTTTTCTATCTTGCCCATTCTGAGATATTTTTTCCTTTTATGGAACAGACATGTGTCAGAGTTAGTGTTCATGCTTGCACATCAAAGTTGTTGACATCAGGATTTTCATCTGAAAGTAGCTCAGAGATGGTTGAGGGGGTGAAACCACTTTGTCAGATGTCACAGATAGGTGGTTACTTCATGTTCCGTTCCTCCCTCCTTGTTGTCCCGCTTGGGACCGGTACAAAAATATCTTATCTCACGTCCATAGTGTGACAGCAAAACCTTGTCTTGACTACGCCCCCTGAACCGGGAACAGAGCATGACAAGCTGTATCTGGCCCTGGGCTGGGGAATTCTCTTGTCACACTTTGTTCCTGGTTCCTGTTCTGAGACAAGGGATGTGAAGTAACGGCCTGTCACACAACAACCAGTGTCCACCTAGTGGTCAGCGGCTGAAGCGGCATTCAACATTACTTTCCCTATGGGAAACACCATGCAGTGAAATTATTTATTAAAGAAAGTACTGAAAATTCTGTAGCATTGACGTGTAAATCCCGGAAGATCAGTAAATTCAGAATTTGTCACGGAACAAGGATGTGAGGTAACCGTTGTCACGAGACAAGTAATCACGCCCGTGAGGAAATGGAAACGGACTGAACAGGGACAAAACCACGTGATTGCAAACAACGCTGTCACGGTAAAAATGTAATCGTGGAACAAGGTAGCACGTGAAATAACGGCCATAGTGCTTTTGCTCCCATGAAAGTGTTCACCAACTAAAACAAACAACACTGGATTCATAGCATGAATCAGCATAAAAGGGGGGCTTTGTGCCTTCTCTCAGTACACACACGACATCCCATATTTAGTTTTTTCATCTTTTGTTTTTTACATAGTTAAGAAATGAAGTCTGTATGGTGAGGAAGCCAGAAGTCCTAATTCTGACAGCAAATGATGATTTTCAAGAAGAAATTGATAATCCCAGTTTGTTCATATTCACACACCCCCCGCCGCCGCCCCAAGAATCCACTGAGTGGCAGTAATAAGTGGTGATTATTCCAAAACTGGGGTACAATTGGTTTGGCTATGGCCAATCAACTCAGCTTTAACATATGTGTCTTTTTCTATCTTTTTATGTTTAAGTAAAAACAAAAGTAAACCAAACTCAAAAATAAAAAAGACAAATATGTGGTGGCACCTTAAACACTCTTTGATATTTTAAAATGTGAGCTTTACTTTTAATGTTTGCACAGACTAACACGACTATCTCTTCTACATCTACCACTGAGTGGTATTTTTAAGAATGATCTGTAGTAATCTACTGTCAATATTTAATAACATCAAAACTGAAGTGATTTTCTTTAGCTGAATTCCCAGCTGAAGGGGTGGGGGTAGAATTGTGTTCTTTATTTAACTGGCATAATTGAATGTGCCATAAGTCTATATGTGGAAAGAGAAAAAAATCAAGCCAAGGGGGAAAATAGCAGTGCTTCATGGAACTGTCTATTTCAGGCCGGAATTAACAGTTTTTATTAGCAGCCAGTAATAAATTAATACAGCCCTAGGAAATTTAAAGCCACTGACATGGTATCTGTCATTTGGTTCTAAATGGAACTCTGGATAACCTACTTTGAACAGTAATGTGTTCTCAGCATGTGGGAATTAAATGCTCAATATAATAAGTAGTATTGAATTTCCCATCTCTGTACAGATAAAGAGCAACTGTCATTAACAAAAGAAAAAGAAACAACAATTAAGCAGTAACAGTAAAAGAATGTTGTTGTTTTTCCAAAAAACAAACAAACCTGCTTTTCATTACTTCCATTAAATGGTATAGGTTAAAATAATCTTAAAGGGCTTAAAAACAGCAATTAAATCTTTCCATGCTTGCTTTCCAAGACTGCAGCTGAGAAAAAAAATGAAAGTAGGCCTAAGTGCCATACCATGCTAGTCTCGCTAATAACTCTCTGTGAAAAATCTCATTAATTCAGTCTGGCTCCTCAGATCAGCCACTGAGGCCTTGTATTGTCAGTCATCCTCTGGCCTTTCAGAATTTCCATAGCCTAACTAGCAGTGTTGTCATGGAAACCAAGCAGCTATGCTTTGCACATCCTCAGAACTTTTTGTTCTTGACAAAGCTTGAAAAATCACATGCAGCAAGGAGAGTTTAACATAGTGAACTAAATCCTGACCCATACTTACAAAATGATAAACCCTTGTGTCCCAGCTTTATTAAAAATGATTTCCTTACAAGATACTTGGTTAAGCTCACAAACATTGCAAACCGACAACATGGCAAGAACACAAGTCTAGCCTAAAGAGAGAGAAAAGGGGGGTGTAAGTTAGCAAATAAATAAAAGAAGGCAAAGACACAACACTGCAAACTAGTTCCAGCCTCGACTGTAATGTGGAGCCATGCAGAAGTCAGAGTGGGGGGATGTGTAGCTAAATTTTCATGGAGATTTCACCCTCTTACCAACCAACCAACAAATCTCCTAAACTGCATGAGTTGCCAGTTTGTATATCTGGAATGTAAGCTGCCATTACATTAACTCAGCTGGCAAGCAGTTATAGTAAACAGGTCGGGAGGTGTCAGTGACTAATTTCATGCAATGTGTAATCCATTACCAAGGGCCAGTGAGATGGCAGCATGCTATATGGATGGGTAATTGCTCTTCAGAAACCTAAAACGTACATTTCCCAACCTGCTGCCCTTCAGAAGTGTCAGACTACAAATCCTATAATCCTCCAGGCAGTACTGAAGCTCTGCTCAGAAAGGAAAACATTGGTCACATTACCTGGGGATCATGGGAACTGAATTACACCTTATTTCGAAGACACTAGGTTTAGGGAAGGTTGCCGTAAAAACAGTGCACACTTTGCCAAAATATTTTCTATAGGGCTAGTGAGCACCCAGAGTTAGTATCTCTTTGATTTGGTGTGAAGGATGTTGAGTCTCCTCAGAGACAATCCACTTGCCACTTAACCACACTACTGTTGTGTTACCTGAGGTGGATCCTTGCCAGGAGAGTCAGTGCACTAGCGATTGGGAAAGCTGAGCCCCCTTCTCCCAACACCTTTGAGCCACTGGCACCTGGTTGCTCCAGGGAGATTAAAACAAGCAGGTGATTGCACCTGGTTTTAAACCAACCTTGGAACTTAAAATCCACCAAAAATTTGTTAAAAGATTTCTTTGTGTGAAAGACAATGAGTTTAGTATCTACAGCCCCTCCAGCTGTCTGAATGAAGATCCAGCTGTTATTTTTATTGAAGAAATTTTAGTAAAGCATACACATTCAGACACAAGCTGTTTGACTTAGAACAAAATTATAGGTAACAGTCCAAAATGGGTGGGAGCTTCTAAGAAAGGAAATTCTAAAGGCATAACTACAAACAATTCCAACAAGAAAAAAAAAGATTGGAGACAGCAAAAAAGACCAATATAGCTTCACAAAAAAGCTCAGAGAGCACCTGAAAATAAAAATGGACACTTATAGGAGGTGGAAACAAGACCATGCTACAAAGGAACAGTACACACAATTTGAAAATAATTGCATGTATTTGTTTATTTATTTATCCATTTCATTTATATACCACAGCCATCTGGCCCAAAGGCCACTCTGTTCAGTGAGGGATGGCCTTAGGAAAGCAAAAGCTGAGAATGAGCTGGGGTTAGCAAAATGCATTTTGATGCTAAAAGTAACAACTAAAAGCATTCTTGAGATATGTGCATTAGAGATGGGCACGAATAAAAAAAATTGATTTCGTTTGTCGTTTGTCGTTTGGAGGGTCCATTTCGTTTCGTTTCCATTTTTCACAAAGTTTTGAAAAAAAATCATTTTCGTTTTCATTCGTTTCGTTACAATTTCATTACCATTTATTTCATTTTTGTGATTTTTTAAAGGATTTTAAGCAATTCACTCATATTGCAGTAACGGAAACGAAACGCACAACAAAATTTCCGGTGTTTCTGTTCATTTCGTTTCATTTCAGAGACAAAATTCGTTTGTCATTTCATTACGTAACGAAACAAAAAAACAGAAACGGAAATGAAAAATTGTTCATTTCGTGCCCATCTCTAATGTGCATAGCAAAAGACAGAGAAAAGAATCAGTGGCTTTTGAAACAGGAAAATGAAAAGAGATGACAAATAAAAAAAGGCAGAAGAGCTCAATTCATGCTTTATCTTGGACATCTCTCAGAAGACAATCTATTCTCCTCCAGGCAAATGAAAAGTACAAAGGGAGAGTAGGACTGTACCTTGAGATTAACAAATAGTGGAGTAGTATGAGTGGTGGCTAAGCAGGCTGGAGTACTGAAAACTGTTGGCTACAAAGTCAGCAGCTCAGCAGTTCAGATCCCAGGTGCCACGCAGCAGAGTGAGCACCCACTGTTAACCCCAACTCCTGCCAACCTAGCAGTTCGAAAGCATATAAATGCAGGTAGATAAATATGTACCGCCGTAAAAAGCAGGAAGGTAAAACAGTGTTTCCTTGCAGCCATGCCGGCCACGTGGCCATGGACTTCACAACACTGGCTCTTTGGCTTGAATACGATGATGAGCACAGCCCCTAGAGTCAGACATGACTAGCACCCATGTGTGGGGGGAACCTTTATCTCAGTACTTTGAGTGAGTTCAAATTCCCAGGGCCAGATGATCTGCGTTAAAGGATATTGAGGAAATTGGCTAGAGAGATCCCAGAATCACCATAGTCTATTATTTTCTTGAAATCATGCAGGAT
The DNA here is from genome assembly GCA_029282475.1 of Phrynocephalus forsythii. NCBI lineage: Eukaryota > Metazoa > Chordata > Lepidosauria > Squamata > Agamidae > Phrynocephalus > Phrynocephalus forsythii. Next base: position 43,193,133 of record JAPFRF010000003.1, on the reverse strand, counting down.
GGGTGAAATATCAGATGACAGGAGGAGAGCAAATGTCCTAATTAAAAAAAAGGGGGGGACCAAAAATAACCAGAGAACTAAGGAAACTACTGACTGGTCGGCTTGATATCAATTGCAGGGAAAAATTGGGATTATAAAGCAGTCTGTCTACAAGTACCTTCAATGCAGTAGTAATGAAAGCCAACATGGAGTTTGTTAAGAACAAATCCTGCCAGACTAATCATATCCCATATTTTAATCCAGTAACCTTCTTGGTGGGTGAAAATACTGTAGACATAATATATATTGACTTCAGTAAAACCTTTAATAAAATGCCCCATGGTATTCTGATTAGCAAGCTAACTAGATCTGACCTAGTTAGAACAATTGTCAAGCACATACACAGGTGGTTACAGATTTGTACTGAAAGAGTGTTTATCAATGGTTCCTTCTCAAACTGGGAGAAGGTAGCAAATGGGGTCCCACAATGAAGTAGTGCAAGGAAAACTTATTCAGTATGCAGGTGACCCAAAATTGGGTGGAATAGGTAATACCTTGGAAGATAATAAAAAAATTCAAAAAGATTATGATAGGCTTGAGCACTGGGTTGAAAACAACAGAATAAAATTTAACACAGATAAGTGCAAGTGCACAGCTACAAGATGGCATACTTGGTTCAGTAATACCATGAGTATAACTAAGAAAGATATTGGAATTGCTGTAGATCAAAACTTGAATATGAGCCAAAATACAGTACAGTGGTACCTCGGATAACAACTGCCCCGGATAACGAATAATTCGAATAACAACTGCACATTTCCGGGTATAGGGCTCCCTCTGATAACGAATTTTCACTATGGGCTGCCTCGGATAACGAATCACAATACCTAGGTATAGGTCTGCCTTGGAGAATGAATTTTCTCTATGGGCTGCCTTGGATAACGAATCTTCCTATGGGCTGCCTCGGATAACGAATTTTCCCTATGGACTGCCTCAGATAATGAATTTCCAGCATGCATCAGTAAAAAAGTTATCCCAGGTGAAATTGCATCTGTACCTTTAAAGTGCACTTTTTAAAGAGTTTTGAGCAAAAAACCAGGTGTCTGTGCCTTTTTCCTAGGCTCCAGAACGGATTAAACGGTTTCCCATTCATACCCATGAGAAACTGTGTTTCAGATAATGACGTGTTTCGGATAACAATTAACTTTGGAGAACGAATTACCATCGTTATCCGAGGCACCACTGTACTTTGAAATGTGGCTGAAAAAAGCTGACTGTGATTTTCGGATGCATTGAAAGAATTTTTGTCTCCAAATCCTGTGAGGTACTAGTTCCCTTCTAATCAGCACTAGTTAGGCCTCATCTAAAGTACTGTGTCCAACTTCTTAACTGTCAGAGTAGTACAGCAATGGAACCTATCACTACAGGAGGTAATGAGTGCTCCAATGCTAGAGGCATTTGAGAGAAAATTGAACAACTATCAGATCTGTTGTGATTTGAATTTCTGCATTGATCAGGGGACTGGACATGATGACCTTACAGGCCTCTTCCAATTCAATTACTGTATGATTCAATTACTCCAGCGAACTAAAAATAATATGAACCAATTCCATTATAAGACTGAACAAAAGTAACTTCAGAGAAGCAAGCAGTTAGAAGTCATTCACACTAAAATCAATAAAATTTATCTCATCCTAATCTTATATTTACAAAGTAGCATGGTTCTGAGGTATGAGCAGAGTTCTGAATAACAGTGATCTAGATTACTTTTTGAAGCCAGTAAAGCATAAAGGCACTCCAAGTTACTACCCAAGAGTTACTTAACTGACCCATTGCTCCAACTAACCTTATGTCCCATCATCCCCTAAATGAGTGGGCCCAAATCCTTCCCTCAGTAAGAAGAACCCAGTTAATGGGTTACTGTGCAGAAGCACCCCCATGATCTCACTAACTGGGAGAAATTAGTATGCTATGTCAATGGTAAACCCTAATTGAACATCTCACATACCTCAAAAATTCTATTAGGGTCATCATAAATTGACTTGTCAACACATAATAGCAGGTTGTCCATAGACTGGCTCTATGCCATAGGAATAACCTATGAACCAAAAAAGCAACCGGTATAATTTATTGTATTATACTGTATTTTCTAAATAAAGATACTGTATGTTATGATGGCAAATATGTATGTAGACTGTGCATACCTTCCCTGAATTCTTGATAGATCCCACTTACAGGGGGTAGCATCGCCCAATAGTGGCACATTCCTATTGTAGGTTTCAGCCATGCTTCAACCACTAACATACCCTTTCCTATAAATTTCTAAAAAAGTTGTCTCTGCCTCCATAACAAATCCATTAACAATCTGTGTTTTTTATTGTAGTCCGAGATTGTTGGATCAACATAATGTCATAAACATATATTACATACATGTACATGTATGTGTTCACATACTGTATGTGCACATGCATACATCTTTAACACTAGTAGCAACTTGACTTATCTCCCCATCCTTAACCAGGGAATAAAATGCCTTTTCCTCCTTTCTAGTACAGTGGTACCTTTACTTACAAGTTTAATTTGTTCTGAATGCATGCTCTTAAGTCAAACATCTCTTAAGTAGAACAGCCCTATCTAAAAATTTTAAAAAATCAGAAAAAAATTGTATGTAGAGCAGACTGCATCTAAAATTTTGTAAGGCAGCAGTTAAAACGCCAATGTTTTTCTCTCTTAAGTCAAATTGCTCTTAAGGCAAGCCGCTTGTAATTAGAGGTATCAATGTACTCTTAAATGACCACCACCACCACCACCACCACCACCACCTAACTGTCATCCAGGATTTTCGGCCAGAATAGGTTTGTCCTTGTCCAATGGTCCAGCTATGCCCCTTTTTGGCACTGCCTATACCACTGACCAAGTGGTTTCAAGGCTTAGACTGAGAGTGGTTTTTCTTGAAACTGGTCTATCTGGAAATGATTTGGTCTAAGACTAAGGATGGCAATTTGAACCACTATATCATGTAGAATTAGATTATAAAACTGTAATATAACTAGTGATGTTTCCAAATATGTCTAACTCTTACTGCTTTGTTACAAATTAATGAAGCATTTCCACTACAAGTCCTTTTCCAGCTGAAAATCTGAATCATTCCCTGCATGGATGCTGCATGTTCAGCAGATCAGGTGCCCAGAGCCAGCCTTGTAGACACATGCACAAAGATTATTAATGTGAACCCCTTTACTATTGCCAAAACTCTCATTGATTGCTGTAAAATTATGTGAATGACAAAGCCAGCTGCATTTTAGATTCATGCACACAAGTTAATTACTGTTTAAACCCCTTACACTTGCTGAATTTCTTGTTGATTAATGTGCAAGCATATGAACTACAAAACCAGCTGCATTATAGCCAGATGTGAAAAAGTTCTTCACTGTTAAATCTTCACTCTCACTGGAATTTTCATTAATGGCTAGAAACCATGAGACTAGACCACCCGACTGAGCAGCCTTTTATTTAACAAGTATACATTCTTTTGTGGTTGGTTTTCTTCATTGCATCTTGCTAATATGTCATGTTCGTGTTGTCCTCTTTTCCCTTTCCAGAACCAAAACCCACTCAGTAGAATCAAGCAAACTGTTAAGCATAGAAAACCAGTTGCCTCAGGTGGTAGATGCACCATCTGGGTGTGTGTGGCAGCAGTCTTCCTTTTGAGATTCCTGGCCATTTTTGCCTTGAAGAGAAAAACTGTCCAGTCCAGATCAACCTTGGAACTAATCTTCAGGTGTAATGGATGACCTTGTCCCAGTGCTACGTTTAAAGCAGCACTTAAATGTTTGTCCAGCTAGCTTGTAGGGAGAATCATTTGTTCTCAGGTAAACATCCTTGACTTGCCCAGTCCATATGGTCTGCCTTATAAGTCTTCAGCAACTCATTAAATCAAGCCACCCTGAGTGCTGTTAAGGAGAAAGATGGGGTAAAATATTTTGTTGTTATTGTTGTTCAGTCGTTCAGTCATGTCCGACTCTTCGTGACCCCATGGACCAGAGCTCGCGAGGCCTTCCTATCTTCCACTGCCTCCCGGAGTTTGGTCAAATCCATATTGGTTGCATCGATGACACTGTCCAACCATCTCATTCTCTGCCGTCCTCTTTTCCTTTTGCCTTCAATCTTTCCCAATATCAGGGACTTTTCCAAGGACTCCTCTCTTACATAAAAATAAATAGCTGTACCTGTAACTGCCATGTGTTAACTGCACTCCGGTTGTCTGCTGTGATGTTGCTGCATTATTGTTCAAATTAGCTAGTGATCCCTTCTTCCGTGGTGCTGTAAAACAGAAGATGACTGTCTCCCCTAACCTTCCATTCTTATATCTGGACTGATTATAACTTGAAACTCACATGATGTTAAATGACAGCATTTCTTTTCAGCTTAAAGAATAGTTTTGACACAGAGGATCTTGCAATCAGGTGAATTAAACCATATGTAATAGTTGTAGTGAAAACAGCTGTTGCTGTAGTCATGTTCTCTCAAGTCACCTCCAACTTATGGCAACTATGAATGAGCGATCTCCAAGCAGCTGGGTTGTGTGTGTGAGTAAATTTTTTCCAGGAGTTTGAAACTAAGGAAAGTGTTTTGTTTTGTTTTGTTAGTCAAGCATTTTCTCTCCGCTGCACAGAAAACATATTTCTTACAAACTACAGTATGAGATTCTTTCCTGGAAGCTACAGACATGCTTGTGCCTGCAAACCAAAACACAGCTGGCAGATCTAATTTTAGGTCTACCAGATTTGGCAGTGTCCATTTAGCAACTGACATGCACATGAATTCCAAGAGGTGAAATCTTACAGCAGAGTTGGCTACAGGGCTGGCGCTAGGGTTTTTTGCGCCCTAGGTGAGGGGGGGCGAGTGGGGGTGGGGCCGGTGGGGGCAGGGTGGTGGGGTGGGGCCGGGGCCGGTGGGGGCAGGGCGGCGGGGTGAGGGCGGGGCGGCGGCGGGGGTGCCGGGTGGCTGCTGCGGGCGGGTGGCAGTGGCAGTGGCAGGGGGACAGATGGCGACGGGTGGGGGGGGACGGACGGTGGTGGCCGGCACCCCCTGTCCATTTTGGCGCCCTAGGCAACTGCCTAGTTCGCCTTAATGGACACGCCGGCCCTGGTTGGCTAGCAGCCAATGAAGAGCTGAATGGCGAATCCTCCTCTGAAGTGTTCTGTTTTTTACCAAAAGATCGATACTGATAATGGTTAACTTAGGGTAGCAGCTAAGGCAGTGATGGCAAACATTTTAGAGACTGAATGCCCAAACTGCAATTCAAAACCCACTAATTTTTCACACAGTGCCAATACAGCAATTTAACCTGAATACATGTGGCTGTAAAGGGGTGATGTCGGGTGCCCACAGGAAGGGCTCCAAGTGCCACCTTTGGCATCCGTGCCATAGGTTCGCCAACACTGAGCTAAGATAAATCAGAAACATCTTGGCAGCACATAAAGACAGGCAGGCATGCAGGAAGGAAGGAAGGAAGGAAGGAAGGAAGGAAGGAAGGAAGGAAGGAAGGAAGGAAGGAAGGAAGAGGGCAGAGAATGAAACAAAATATAGTTTTTGTATAGATTTGCTTCCAGAGAGCTGAAGGTTGGTGATCAAACAGGGTTGTGAATGATTGCTAAATAGGGATGGACACACATTTATTTATTAGATTTTTACACCGCCCATTTAGGAAATAGCTGACTATGAATTGCAAAATTCAGTTAAAAATTGCGAATTGGTTGATTCATATTTGTACAGATCAATAACCCTCAACAAATATGAACTGATAAATTTTAGTGATTTTGATTGTCTGTTTGTTGGCATATACAGTAGCTCCCAAAGCAGATGGAGGCAACAAAATTGCAGGAAACATTCCCTTGATTCTCCTCTACAACCCATTCAGGATTTATGAACATTGGATTTCTGATGTCTGAATTATATACCCTCAAAGAGCCTTCCCCAAGGAAAGTTCCCCCCAGAACCAAACATGCAGAGAAGCTTCCTCTGACTCTCCTTTGCAATTTGTCCAAGTTTGGTGAAGATTAAATCATAGAATCATAAGAGTTGGAAGAGAACTCAAGGGGCATCCAGTCCAACCCCCTGCCATGCAGGAACTCCCATCAAAGTACTCCCCACAGGTAGCCATCCAGCCTTTGCTTAAAAACCTCCAAAGAAACAGACTTCACCACCCTCTGTGGCAGCCAGCTCTAACCATTAGGAGGTTCTTCCTAATATTCAGATGAAGGTTGGTGCAAAATTGTATTTCCCCGCCAGGTGCTAAAGGGCACTTTCCTTTCCTTTGTAATTTAGATGTCTGAAAACCAATCTTCACCAAACCTGGAGGGCTTAAAGAGGAGAGTTGGAAGAAGCTTCTCTGCATGTTTATTGTTCCTAAATGTTGGGGGGGGAGTCTCTTTTGGGGTACATAACTTGAACATCCAGAACCCAAGCTTTACCACATTTACAGGGAAGCCTCCCTGAGAGTCTGGGGAAGCCTCCCTGTTAGAGATGGGCACGACTTAGCGGTATTCCCGTTTCCATTTCCGTTACTTGGTTCCGTTACTCTACGGAAACGGTAACGGGAATTACTCCGCCAGACTTCGAGCTCGAACCGATGAACGAACAATTTTGGTCTGATTTGTCGTGCTCGTTCCTTGCATCGCGCGACTGCGCGATGCCACGCGGCACAGAAAAAAAGTTTTTAAAAGTTAAAAAAACCCGGTTCCCGGCCAAAAAGCAGGCAGAAAAATGCCTGCCGTGCCTGAGGGCACCTACCAGAGGGGTTGTTTCTGGAGGTCCCTGGCCTCCCCCCCATCCCCCGTCCTGGGCTGCTCTGGTGGGACTCGCCGCAGGCTCGCAGCCAGCAAAAAGCCCAGTCTCGCCGCCGGCCGCCGCAATTAAAGCACAAGCAAGCGGCACGGACGGCACAGAAAAAAACTTTTAAACTCTCCCCCCACCCATTCCTGGGCCAAAAAAGCAGGCGGAAAAATGCCTGCTTGACTAAGGGCGCAGGGCACCTACCGGAGGGGTGGTTTCTGGAGGGGGGGTCCCGCCTCCCCCCCATCCTGGGCAGCCGGACTCGCCATGCCATGCGGTGCGGGCGGGGGATCCAAAATGGGGTGGTGAACGCAATATTGTTTTTGAAATCGTGGTCCAAAAACACAAAAGCACAAAAGAAACACGCGAAAATTTATAAACTGCCAGATTTTTCACAGTAGCAGTGGGTTTTTTCTTGCAACAAAATGTCTCTCCTCTCCTCCTCTGTCCTCCATTGATTTTATTTTTTTTATTTTTTTACACCTGCACAATGATGGGCTGGCCGAGTGGCCAGCCATGTGGGAGTGGACGACCATGCAAATTTTTGGAGCCATCCCACCAATCGCATGGCCACTTGGCCATGGAGACTTCTGGGATGTGCCAAAAAGCACCCTAAAACCTGCCCTAGCCCCCTAACCCTAACCCTAATCCTTGACTCCTTACCCATACGTCACAGACTGTCTTCTTAGTGGGTCAGAGAGGCACCCAGAGGTGCAACCCACTAGCCCACTGTAACCTTACCCGTCACTAGCCTAACCCTAGCCCTTGCACTAACCCACCTTAACCCTAAGCCAGATCTACTTGCATTGCACTACACGCAAGTACGATTCCCTTCTTTGTGAGACATGGTGGTGCGAGAGCCTTAGGCATCACCCTATGCCTCTGGCGGGTTCACTGGTCTCACTGTCTGCAACTGGTATGCATATCCATATGGCTATTGCATGCCATTTTGCAGCAGCAGGTGAGGAGGGGAGACCCCCATGTTGAGGGGTCTCTTGGAGCCTGCTTCCCCTTCCTAGTGGGTGAGGATAGGAGGCACCCACGGGTGCCTCCAGGAGCCCGCTTTCCCTTTATAGTGGGCCAGAGGAGGCACCCACCCCACAGAGGTGCCTCCAGGAGCCTGCTACCCCCCAAAAAACCCAGTACTAACGAAAATGAAAAAATGAAAAAACGAACCGACTAATTTTTGCAAATTTTCGCGAAAAACGGAAACGACCCGAAACGGAACCGGCCTGACTAACGACAACTCAAAAAATTTTTTTTTCAAATCGTGCCCATCTCTACTCCCTATGATTTTGCTATGTCCAAGTGCTGGGGTGTGTATTATATGGTTTTAAATAAAAAAATCAATTGACAATAGATACTTAAGTTTCCCAAATATTCATGGAAGATTCCAAGGTCAAGTTGTGCCTTTATTCTATGAAACATGATGTCTCCTAATTCACTTTTTCAATCCACCTATACAGTAGTTACTTCATATAATACAGCAAGTCAGCAGGCAAAGCAATGCTTAATGATTTGCTGGGGTTTGTTGCATTTCAGCTGTTTTCAGCATACATAAATAAAAAATGTCTAGAAATGATTTAAAACTTCTTTCCTACATCTGGGAATGTAAAACATTTTTTTAAAAAAATCTGCCAGGCAACAGTTAGTAATAAAAAAGTACTTCCTATTTTCCCCATTTCCCCAAGGGACTATCTCCCAAACCAGATCAAAACTGTGGAAGTCTCTAAAAGAAGAGCGGTTAAGAATAATGGCCAGGGCAATTTATGATCTCTGGCTAGTTCTCTAGCTCCACCCCAAGTTCCTGTTCCTGCTTGGTGGTAGCTGAGAGCTGTCTTTCTGAATATGAAGCTAAGTGGAGCTAGATCTAACCCAGCTTCAGAACCTTACACCTGAGGCTTTTCAGCTACATGTGCCACACTAAGATGTCTGCCAAGTGCCCATCTGTCAGGTAGAATGGAGGTGTTGGGGATCTGCAGTCCAAGAAATGTAGAAAAAACCCAACCTAGTATTATACTGTACATACTGCGACCCACAAAGCTAAATGCCCTGCTTTGAAGTTCTGTGAAGCTGACCTCCTAAACATGTGGCAACAACAAAAGACCCTATCCCGAAAACCTCAAAGTCTGAATAGGTCTATTATATAAGGGAGAAGGTGGTATGTTGGGATTTGAAATTAGCAAGGCTTTGTATACTAACAGGTCCACCCACAAAAGTGTTTTGTGTGTTGCTGATAGTTCACCCCATACCTAGCCAAAACCTTCGACATCAGCTACACTAGCATTAAAAGTGTCCTTAAAATAGTCCTGCATGCAACACAATTGCAACAAAGAGGAAAGAATATGCCTAGGAGTTCCATGTACTCTCATTTGTTAGGCTGCAATTTTGTATGTACATATACCTGAAACTGAGTCCAAATGAATACAATGATACTTACTTCCAAGTAAACATGAGGAGGGTTGTGCTACATATTTTATCAGGCTTCATCTTGACTACTATTTTGCCACATACTACTTCTTCTCCTTTTGCACCTTTTCTACATTTGACACCTGACTACATTTCTTAGGTGATATGATTCCGCTTTTTAGATGTCTTCTCTTTTTTATTTCTCTCTATTGCAAAAAGCATTTATACATAGTTTATAACTCACCTTAAAGGCTACTCAAGCAGTGCAGGCACCAACTGAAATATATTTCCATTTCCACTCTTCATATCTGTGCTGGCCACCTGCTTGCATTAGCTGAGGGCCATGATGTTAAAATTATCTCCTTCATTCCTATACTACAGTATTAGTATTAGTAGGAGTAGGAGTAGGAGTAGGAGTAGGAGTAGTAATAGTAACAAAGTAGCAGCAATGCTCCACTGGAACATATGTAAAAATTTCAACCTACCATCAAGCAAGAACTGGTGGGAACATCAGCCAGAAAAGGTGACCAAAAATAAAGTCATCAAGGTGCTCTGGGATTTCAGAATCCAATGTGACAGACATCTTGTCCACAATACTCCAGACATCACAATAGTATATAAACAAGAAAACAAAGTTCAAATTGTCAATGTGGCAATACCAGGAGACACAAGAGTCAGTGGCAAAAGAGTTAGAAAAGATAACCAAATATCAGGATTTGGAAATCGAAATTGAAAAGCTATGGAATAAGAAAGCAAGAACACCAATAGGCGCCTTGGGTGCAATCCCAAAAGACCTGGCTCAACATGTGAAAACTCTCGGCATTGACAAGATCAACATTGGTCAACTACAAATGGCAACATTATTAGGAACAGCATATATTCTATGAAGATACCTCTATTCACCCTAGATCAGGGCTGTCCAACAGGTAGACCGCAGGAAGGGTTCAAAAGTAGCCCGCCAGGCATCAATTAAAAAAATGTGAGGGGATAAGTTCTCCACCCCTCCCTCCCCCATCCCAAGGATCACTACTGCCCCAGCAAAGTTCTGGGTCTGCCAGCCCCTGTCTTAGCTGAGCGGGCAGTTCAAGGGCCATGAGCATGTGCTCAGAATGGATAAAATTCGTAAGTAGAGGTATTAGTGTAGTAGCCCTCAGGCACTTTAGGCCAGAAAAAGTAGACCTCGGCCTGTTCAACGTTGGACAGCCCTGCCCTAGATCATTGATGTTGCTATACCAGGTGATAGAGTCACAGAGAAACAACTTGAAAAAAATTACCCGATATCAGAATCTGAAAACTGAACTTCAGAAACTCTGGCATAAACAGGTACAGGTGGTCCCAGTGGTTGTCGGCATGCTGGGTGCAGTGCCTAAAGAACTAAGCAAGTATTTAGAAGAAATTGGAGTTGACAAAGTCTCACCACAGTCAGCTGCAGAAAGCCACCTTACTGGGACCTGCTCACATAATTCGCCGATAGATCATGTAGTCCTAAACTCTTGGGAAGCATTCAAGTAGTGATTTGTAATACAAAATCCAGCATAGTTATCTTGTCTGCTGTGTGATGATGATGATGATGATGATGATGATGATGATGATGATGATGATGATGATGATGATGATGATGTAAGCATTCAACTAGTGATTTGTAATACAAAATCTAGCACAGTAATCTTGTTTGCTGTATGATATAATAAATAATAAAAACCTAGGATGGAGGGATGATACAGAATACAGAAAATGTTTACTGATGTTGGAGTTACGCCCTCATCAGTTTCACCAAGTGGAACCATCCTTTTTCATTTTCAAAACAATTGGAAAGCATAACAGGAAGAATGCACAGTGAGTACCTGTTTGAATAGTCAAGAGAGACAATTCCTTGCAATAAACCATCCTCTGCACCATCCTTGTTTCTGTTCTTCTGATATTAACAAGGTGGAATCTGAACGCATGAGTACAAACTGTCTACCTTGAGTTGGCATTCATGATAAGAGGTTCATTATAATCCAGCACAGCCAGACAGAAACTGTTCTGCGTAATGCTCTGCAATGGAGAAAACATCATCTATATGCTTTCAGTCTCTCTCTCTCTTTGTGTGTGTGTGTGTGTGTGTGTGTCTGTGTCTGTGTCTGTGTCTGTGTCTGTGTCTGTTTGTTTGTTTAATTAAATGGGGAAAGTGTCAAGAAACTTTCTTCAAAGGTGTTAGGCAGCTGTTTCTTCTTCTTCTTCTTCTTCTTGAATCTTTTGATAACAGCCTTCTAAGTGCTTTCCAGGTTAAGAGGATGAGAGGGAATAGATGGCAATCATGATGCTACTGCATGATAAAGACAGAATGCAGACTAAACCCTCAGATCAATAGGAACGCAGACAGCTGTAACAGTAGACTGCCTGGTGTCTGTTCCAGTTTTCACACACACACACCTTTTTTTCAGGCTCTATGCAGTAACATCAACCTTCTGAACCACAGGATGTTTCTCTCTGTCCCAGAGCTGAGCATGCCAGGAAGGAATCTGCAGAAGTAGTCTGCTGCATAAATCTGTGTTTTAAAAATGAGGCAACAGAACCCTCCCACCCCAGCCTTAATGATGCGACATGCATTTCCCCCCTGGGTTTCAAACCATCATAATGATGAAAGAGTCCAATAACGATCTGCATGTAGAGGCTGGGATCAACACTCTATGAGCTGGTTAATCCAGAACCTCTTCTTAAATGATCCTTTCATGTGAGTCAATTTTTTAGGCAGAAATTAGAAATTTTGCTTTTTAGACTGGAAGCCCCTAGTCAACATGGGCCAATTAAGTATTTTTTCTATACTTTAGTTCTAAGATAGTGGAATCCAGCTTTGGGTCAGGAGATACACGCAGGCTCAAGCAGCTAGACTATTTTGTACACAGGGCTTAAATTACCTTTGAGACTCTTTTATGCTCTTTTTGGAAACATGTGATAATAGTTAATTCAAAGAGAGAGAGAGAGAGAGAGAGAGAGAGAGAGAGAGAGAGTACATAATGTAGGCTTTGCATTTACATTTCAAGCCAATTGAAGCAGTTTTAAACCACATGTGTTCACACTACAAAAGCTTTCCTGCTGGACAGTCCATGCAGGGTCAGGCATATGTTCCACTGAAGTGAAGTGGCTCCCTCCATCAGCAGGTCCTAAGAGCAGGCTGAGAACTCCCCTTAGAGTGAGACATATGCAAGGAGGTGGGTACCATAGTGGTGGAGGGGTTCTAGGAATACATTGCGGTTATACGTTTCCTGAAAGCTTCTCATGGATAATTGCATAGTAGTATAATGGAAAATTGAGAACTTAATGTGTTCATCATACCAGTCTGCATAGCCAGCCTCTTCCAATAAGGAGCATCCAAAAACACAGACAAAATATTACTTATCAGCAAATGAGCAGAAGGGTAAAAGAAATCTGAGCCTTAGATATCATGGGCCCCCAAAGAAGGGGGCCAAATAGGCCAAAATCTAAAGGTCTAGAAAAGTGTAACAATGAGTTGAAATTATGGGAAACAGAGGCAAATTGAATAAAATAAATCCTTAAGTGTCTCGCTTATACCTTGAAAACTTTATTAGTGTCACTGCGCATTCTATGCAACTTCATGGCAAACAACATAACAATATAACAGAAATTCTGCTTGCATAAGTCTGGGTACATTGATAAATCAACAATGTGCCAAATCAATCTTAACCTGTTCTCATCAGCTTACCCTTTCTTCTCATAACCAACTTAGGGCCTTTTTACACGACCCCTAAGATCCGCTGGCCACTTAAATTCGGACCAGAGATCTTAGGGGTTCCTCGCTCTTCCTCTGTCCCCACCCCCCTCCGCACTTCCTGGTTGCTGGCTGCCTGAGGGAGGGAGAAAAAAGAAAGAAAAGAATGCCGGTTTACCTCCATTTTGTTCCGGGCAGCATTCAGATCTCTTAAAGGGGCGGGGCGCAAAAAAAGAACAAACAGAAGCCAGGAGAGCCCCGCACTCACTATCCTCACACCGGATCAAAAATTTGTCACATCCAAAAAGCAGGTACAAGAAAACTGCTCTGGGTCGCGCTAAAGTGGGCGGGGTCGCACTTAATTGTCTGCAAAGTCCGGAGCTGGTGGGTAAACATTTTTAAGGTCCGGACCTTGCAGCCATTTGCGGCGGAGCTTAGGGGTCGTGTATAAACGCCCTTAGAAGCTGCAACTTTTCTGAGAAACAGAAGCAACAAATGAATGGGAAGGAGAGCATTTATTTAACTATATGTAAAAGAACACTTTTGTTGTTGTTCACTTGAGATGGAAGCGAGGCGGATTTCCCTCCCATGGTGACAGGTCCACATGGGACCCAATATTTGGAAAATCTGTCCCATTCAGAAGACCTTCCTGTCTGAAACCAGTTCACACATCCTTGCAGAGCTTGTAGGAGAGGACGTGCAAATTGCTATCTTTGCCTGCCCCTGCTCTGTTCTATTAAAAATGCAAATATTTCCCCCTCCCCATTTCCATAACATGGGGATAATTAATATTGTACATGTCTCTTTCCATGCAGCTGCTTTGCCCACAGTTCCCTCTCCCCCTTTTTTTTGCTAAACTCTCCAGCTGCTTTCAAGCTGTTCCTTTGAATCTGCCACAATACTGGCATTCCACCTCTCCCCATTCCAGATTTGTTTCTCGGGCAATAGAAAAACAATTATGGGGCTGGGGGGGGGGCATCTACGTGACTTCCTTCTTACAAATGATGCCACTCTAGTCCTGATTCTGTCAAAAGAAAGAGAGTTTGACAAAGGAACTCCCTGTAGCCTCTTTTACTGATTCTTTTTAAAATTGCTTTGCTTAAAAAAAAACATGTCAAAAACAACTCCAGTCCTGGAGAGGAGCAGCACCTAATTGTTCAAAGAAATATAAACATCATCAAATCATTGCACCCCAAAAGTATGCTCAGCTTTTGGGGTGTATGTGACAGGAGTACGGGGTGGGGAGGGCTGGCTTATCCTGAAGAAGGGAGGGCTATGGCTCAGTTGGAGATCTTTGCATGCAGAAGTGTCCAGGTCCAATCCTTGCATTTTCAAGTGAGAACACTTTCTGTTTGAAGCCCTAGAGTAGTGCTGTCCAAACTTCAACCCTCCAGATGTTTTGGACCACAATTCCCACAGTCCTTTGACATTGATAATAAAGGCTTGGAATTCTGGGAGTTGTGGTCCAAAACATCTGGAGGGCTGAGTTTTGGACACTCCTGCCCTAAAGCACTTTCTTCTAATCTTGGGTCCCCAGATGTTCTTGGACTACAATTCCCAGAAATCCTGAACAACACAGTTAGTAGTGACGGCTTCTGGGAGTTTTAGTTCAAGAACACCTGGGCCCCCATGGCTGGGAAACACTGACCTGACCTACAAGAAACTACCAACGCCAGTCACTGTGTATATAAGTTGTGGCAGACCAGCTTTGTAGTACCTGTTGGAGTGGACTGGGATGGAAGATACTCAATGATGTAGTGAACAGAGTGATACACCAGAACCTAGGAGACCTGATTTTGAATCACTGCTCAGACAAGGAAGCTCACATACATGTGGCACTTATAAAACTACTCCTTAAATATCTCACTAATCTTGAAAACCCTATTAGGCCCATTACAAGTGGGATGCTACTCGACAGCATGTATCACTCACACTCACACATCAGGATAGGAAATATTCACCAAAGTCTGCAGAGCAAGAGGAGGAGTAGACTTGAATACTAGGCTAGATAGACAGTCTTGTGAAGATATAATCCTCTTCTCTTATCTCTAAAGAAGAAATGCTAAAAAGTTTGAAAGGACAGATACAACTCTTAAAATAGATATATTTTAAAGAAACAAAAACAAAAAGTAGAGATTCTTGGAAAGTTAAATTCTGCACCACAGACCACATTCTGCATTTCTTTTTCCACAGTGCAAATCATCATATATGCACAGCTTGGGAAAGTGGTATTTTGGACTAGGCAGGATTCTGGGAGTTATAGTCAAATTGGTTTAAAAGTGAGGGATACAAGAAAAACTGTTTTTATGCTGAGAGCAAATTTCTTCTATGATGGCTATTATGTGCAGACTGTAAAATTTTTCTTTCTTTCTTTCTTTCTTTCTTTCTTTCTTTCTTTCTTTCTTTCTTTCTTTCTTTCTTTCTTTCTTTCTTTCTTTCTCTCTCTCTCCCTCCCTCCCTCCCTTGGTTAGGGAATCAACACAGTTTACAGCATTTGAAAACAAACCTATAAAACATTAGGAAAATGAAAATAAATTTAAATGATTTAAATAAACAGAAATTAAGTAGGAACTGGCAAGCCACTCCAGTACTCCTGCCAAGAAAACTCCATGGACATGGAGTCAGATAGAGTCGGTCATGATGGTAACGACACAACACACACACACACACACACACACATAAGACCTACTGCATTGCAATGATAACTGTGGCACTTGCTGAGAGGTTAGAAAAATGAAATCACAGTAGTCAAATGATAGCAAATAGACATGGGCACGACTCGGCGAAATTGTCGTTTCCGTTTTCGGTTATCATTTCCATTACGTAACGGAAATGACCCGAAAAAAGAAAAATTGGGTCGGATTTTTCGTTGTCGTTAATGGCATCGCGGCGATCGCGCGATGCCAAGGAGCACATAAAAAAAGTTTTAAAAAGTAAAAAAAAAACAACCCCGACTCCCGGCCAAAAAAGCAGGCAAAAATATGCCTGCCTGAGGACACCTACCAGAGGGGTGGTTTCTCGGGGGAGGGGTCCCCAGCTTTCCCCCCCCCCTCTTCTCCTGTCCTGGGCTGCTTGCACCAGGCTGGGGGAGGGTCATCCTTGTCATCTCGCCATGCCATGCGGTGGGGGGGATCCAAAATGGCGACTGCAATTTTTCTTTTGAAATTGTGGTAAAAAAAAAACACCAAATCACCACAGAAACATGTGAAATTTATTTATTTTAAATGCCTGCATTTTAATAGTAGCAGCAGTGGTTTTTTTATAGCAATAAAACGTCGTATTGATTTTGATACCATGAGAAATCAGGCTCCAAAACATTTATTCTAGCTAGATAAATTATAGGAACTGGAATACATTACATGACTCCAGGAAGTGGCAGAACACCTGGATGAGGGGATTATCCCCAAGGTAAACTGTGCCTGAGGGACAGGAGATTGTCTCATTGTCTGGAGTTCCACATTCCCTGTCTCTGCCCTGTCTCTGCCAGACTGGGCCCCGTTGAACAATAGGACACCAATCTATGGAACATTGACTCAAGGATTTGGACCATCAAGAGCTTGATGGCAAAGGAGATTGGATGCAACTGTGAACAATGACCCACCAATGAGGGAAACTTTGAACTGGTTTGAATGTATAAAACTGTTGTTAAACAAATGTTCAGGGCTCACTCACACCATCCAGGGAGAGACCACTGACTGATATTTGGCTTGGCTGCAATAAATCAGAATTGAACAGTTCAGTGTTTGCGCTTCCTTACTTTATTTGAATTTAATTATTGGACACTGGTTCCGAGCCAAGCACGGACTCAAAATAATCTGTAAAAACTGGTAACAATTTTATTTTATTTTATTTTATTTTTTATTTTTTTAGGCCTGCCCATTTGGGCTGGGCATGGGATGGGACCATGCAAATTGTTTGAAGCATTCCACCAATGGCATTGCCAGGTTTTTGACTGACACTTCTGGATGTCTCGGAGGGCATAAAAAGCCGAGGCACCTTCCAGAAATCGCAGTCGGGTGTATGGATGTGGTTGAGGGAGGAGGGCTGGCTGCTGGTGCTGGTGGGATCCGATCGAGATTGAGGAGGGAGGCTGGAGGCTTTAGGATTTAGGTTAGGCAGGCAGGGAGGGAATTGAATTTAGAAAATAATTTCTTTGATTCCCTGCAGCTTTGTCTGCTGAAGGGAATAGCAGTTTATTCTTTATTTCTTCTCTGGCAGTTTGTGAGGATTTTTTTCTGATATTGGATAAAGGGGGAGGTTCGACTGGGAGTGGGAGGTGTGGATTTATTTTAAATATATATTATATACTACCATTTATTTTCTATTTTCCCAACTCCAATTTGCTTGCACACACACACATTTGGGGTGCAAGCCAAGAACAGAACCTCTTGGTGTATGCATGTGTGCAAACCCCTGGAATCACAGTGAAGACTCTTTATTTACCAGAGAGGAATTGACCCAAACATATTAACTTGCTTACTAGTATAGTAGGTGTTTTAGGGTTCTCAATATATCAGTGGTCGCCAACCTTTGGGAACCAGGGAGCAGTTTTCTTGCTATGTGGGGCTTCTTCTTGGGCATGTAGCCAAAACGCCCCTCCCTGCACTAAAACAAAAATTTTCATGAATGGTGCACAGGGGTAGAAGAAACCTGCACAGGGGGTGGGAGGTGATAAGCATGTATACCCATTCAGGTGCCTGCCTTACAGGAAATGTTGTTGGCTGTACAGTCCGGTTCCTAACAGGATGCAGACCAGTACTGTTCAAGAACCCAAGGGTTGGGGACCTGTGTTATATGCAGCCCAATAGGCAGCAAAACTACACTTCTCACAATACTCTAAGCCAGGAAGCAATGGGATAGGATGTAGGCCCCAGACTGCCTATTGTCCTACTCAGCTGGGTGGTGACAGCAGTAGTGAAGGAGGCCTAAGACACATTAGGCAGATGTTGGGACCTATAGAGGCGGGCTTTCTGGCAGGGGAATGGTTAGTGAAAGGAATAAAAATGTAAATGATGAAAAAGTTTGGCATTTAATTTCACTTTGTGAAAGCATGGTTCCCCAAACCACTGACAAAATAAACCACAAAAGAGCCTGTTCCATGGCTTTTTTTAAAAGAAAAATTCTGCCCATCTCTATACAGAAGAGATATTGCTAAACGATAACTGGTTTTCCTATCATTCCTGCAAGTTATTGTCATTTTAGGTAAAGGAGAGTAGACAAGTTTAACTTGGAGTTCAACAGTTTTTAGAATGGGCTTTTCGTTTCGGAAGTGGTCAGCTTACAAAATGAAATGTGGGAGCCCAGCTGGCGTTCAGAACTGGAGGAATGCAATCAACCAATCCTTTACCTTACACTGGACTCATGCAGGGTTAAACTCCAACAAAGAAGAAGCCTTTAACTCGTCTTTCCTTCTGCTGGTCCTGGCCAATCAGGAGCTGTGCAGGGAAATGCATCATCCCTCCTCCCTGTCTCATTGGCCAGCACCAGGAAGAAGGAAAGATGAGTTTAGCCCCGCATAACCTCAGCACAAGGTAAGGGATTGGTTGATTGCATTCCTCCAGTTCCAAATGCCTGCAGGCTTCCTGCGTTTTGTTTTGAAAGCTGACCACTTCCGAAATGAAAAGCCCATCTCTAATTTCAACTAGAAAAAACAGTCCTTAGAGTCAAGTCCACAGAGTATTTTTTGGATTTCTTGTAGTATTCTCTCTTTTAAACGGGTTGACAAGATATATTTGTTTGTTTATTTTATTTGGCTCCTTTGGGATGGAGATTTCCCTCAGCCCTACACCAGCACAGATATATATATCTGCAAGCAGCAACCTCTCTGATTTGTAGAGACTGGTTGGTGCAGCTGACTCATTCTAGTTGTTAAGGTCAGCAACCTCCCATTAGGATTTGAGGAAAATTTTTTTACCTCTGGGAACAGCCCTTTGGATATTATAGGGGCAAATCCTTTGTGTAAATTTGTGAATATATTCCACTTATGCTACACACTTGCCTTGAGATTTTTTCACCATCTGGAGATCAGGAAAGGCATAGCTATTCCCTAAGACAGGAATGGCTGAACTTTGGCCCTCCCGATGTTTTGGACAACAACTCCCAGAATTCCAAGATGATATTTCCAATGGCAAAGGATTGTGGGAGTTGTTGTCTAAAACATCAGGAAGGCCGAAGTTTGGACATGCCTGCCCTAAGACTTCAGCCAAGGCTGTGAGATTTGGCAGCTTCAATGTGACACCTGTTTTATTTTTGAGTTTGAGTTTGTTTGGTTTTGTTAGCATCACAGAAAGAAAACTTTCCTCTAGTTATAGGTTAGACATAACATGGAAGTTTCAAATTCTCTTTATCTTAAACACTTTGTAGCGCAGTAGTTAAACTTCAAGTACTGCTGTCAAGACTCTGCTTACAACCTGAGTTTGATCCTGGCAGGCTCAGATAGCTGGCTCAAGGTTAATTCAGCCTTCCATCTTTCTAAAGTTGGTAAACCGAGTACCCAGTTGGCTGGGGGGCTAATGTATAGCATTTATAACTGATTTGAAAGCCTCCCAGGTGGTGTTTTAAGAGCTATGAGGTGGTATATAAGCAGTATATATTCCTTTATCTTTAGGAATACCAAATGGCTTGGAATTAAGTACTTCATCCATTTATCTAAGGGCAGGGATCATTTCCAGCAGCCTTAATTCCCTTCTTGTTCCATACCTCATTTCAGCAGAAAATACAGTACTGTATATTTAAATAGGAATGATACTGAGAATGGCCCTTTGACTGCCCAGAATAGTGGTTTCCACTAAGTTGGGAAGGAGATACATGTCAAAAATAAAATAAATAGCATTTCTAAAGATCAGCAAATCTTAAGAACAGTTTTTGAGAATTCAGGAAGTGGAGGAAGAAATGGCATTCAAGAAATGGAGGAAGAAGCATCATGTGGAAAAACCTTGTTCCATAAAGGTGAATTCTGTCCTGTTCATGGAAGCAAAATTAGGATCTAAACCAGCAGATTTTTACTGAAAGAACAAAACTTCAGTTTTGAATCGTAATGCAAAACTGAATAAAAGAGAAATTTTAGTTATATTTTTATATGTTCTAAAATGGATGCAAATATGGGACGTCTACCCTTCAAGGCAATATTTAAAAGAACTGCAATTCATCTTAATGGGAATTTTCTGAAATTTTGTCAAATTATACCCATTATAAGGCTTATTCTCCTGGCTGGACTTTCTCCTGATGGATATGCTGTCTTAATGTTATAATGCTTTTATGCAGGCGGAATACTGCGAAGATCTCTAAACTCATCTTAAATAAAGAGCTGTTTCCATGTCTCTCTCTCTCTGCCTCCAATCTGGAATTTATTTGGATACTTTATTTTCTTTAAAAAATTGACATCTGACAGCAGTCCACTTTAAAGTAGGCTTTTGTTTATTAATTATTATTGTGCCCTTCCTTCAAGGGGCTTGGCTTGTCATCTTAACAATAATGTTATGGAATATGTATCATAAGAGACCCCAAAACCAAACTGTGGACCTCATAGTTGGGCAAGGATTTGAACAAGACTCATGATTCCAGCCAGGCATGCTGGTAGGAGGATTCTGGAATCTGTAGCACAGAAAAGTAACGTTTCCCATCCCTGAAGCTTGCGTAGACATGGTGAACAAAATTGGCTGTAAAAAGACATGAGATCGTGGTGGGCGGGGGGGGGGAGTATCATGTGTCATTTTATTATGTATGGAATGTACACTTTGGTTCCTTTAGAGGCCCTCACAACTCTTTGTGACAAAGATGAGCACTGTGAGCAAGGAAGATATTGATTATATGCTGTGAATATGTCAATAAATAAGTGGTGTACAGACTCTGCACATATTTTAGTTAGAATATTAATGAGTAGGGGGTAAAGGTGACGTTTTATCTACCAAAAGGCAAGCCAAGTACTGGAGAAAAAGAAGAGACAGGGAGACAGGCTGACAAGGCATCTACTTCTTTAGCTATTAATTGTTTACACAGAGTATACAATTATTGCCAGATTGGTTGGTTGGCATGTTGCCTCATTTCCCTCGTCTCCCAATATGAACATCCCAAAAGTAAACATAAAGTTCTGTAAATCTGAAGTTAATTTATTAAAATGATGACTAGGTTAACAGCTTCAGGCTTAGGAACAACAGAGAGTCTCATGGCCCTTAAAATTCTACTAAAGTTGGTACAGCAGAAACATTCTTGGATGTCCTCAGAATCTCAGACAAAATGGACTCCAGTTCATCAAAGCTTGGGCCCATGCGGCAGCCATGAAAGCTAATGCGATTCTTGGTTGCATCAACAGAAACTTAGTGTCTAGATCAGGGATACTCAAACTAAGGCCCAGGGGCTGGATCCGGCCTGCCAGGGGCCTGAACCCAGCCCACTGGCAAGTGCAGACCCCCCCTCCACACACTCAGTGGCGGAAGCTGGGCGCTGGCCACTGCAAACACCTTTGTGCTACCCAGGCTGCCTCTTCCTACTTGTGGTGCTTGTGGGTGGGTGCTCCGGAGCAGTGTGGCCTCCTCTGCTGCTGCCGCCACTGCCAATCTTGCATATGGGCAGATGCTCAGGGGCTGAGCGGCATTCTCCGCTGCTACCACCACCACCACTTTTGCAGGCAGCCGAGTGATTAGGAGCTCCAAGGCCACATAGCTTCCTCCACCGCCGCCACCAGGAAACTTCGACAGCCCGGGATCACAGATGCTAAATGGAGGAGTAACCCTGGAGGAGGAGGAGGAGGAGGAGGAGGAGGAGGAGGAGGAGGAGGAGGAGGAGGAGGAGGAGAGGGCAGCCTGGCAAGAGGTGCATGGAGGGCTCAGTCCTGCTGCTGCCTGGCAGCAATGGCAATGGAGAGATGGGGGCATGGGACAGGCTGGAGCAGATTGGGTGGGGGGAGGAGAGACAGACAACAAGGAGGAAGAGGAAGCCATGCAAAAAGCCCATGGGGCTCTGCTGCCCACCGCTGACAGACACTTCTGCCAGTCTGCCTGCCACCACCTTCCTCTCCCTCCCTCTCCACTCCCATCTTCTCCTTCTCAGGTGAGCAAGTGTGTGCTCCAGTGCCGCACAGCCTCTGCTGTCACTGCCAATGCACCAATGCCAATGCAGGTGGACAGGCATTTCCCAGCCATGCAGCCTCCTCCTCCTGGGCCTTTGCACCTCCACTCGCTATCTGCAGTTGACTGAATTCGCGGAGGACAAATCAGTGGATATGGGGGTCATACTGTATAGTCCGGCACCCAACAGTGTCTGAGGGACAGTGAACTGGCCCCCTGTATAAAAAGATTGAGGACCCCTGGTCTAGATGAAGGGAGGTGATAGTACCACTCTATTCTGCTCTGGTCAGACCCCACCTGGAGTACTGTGTACAGTTCTGTGCACCTCAATTTAAAACGGATGACAACCTCAAGCGGGTACAGAGGAGGGCGACCAGGATGGTTGAAGGTCTGAAAGAAATGTCTTACGAGGAATGGCTTAGGGAGCTGGATTTGTTTTCCATGGCTTCAGAGACTAGGACTTGAGGCAATGGTTTCAAACTACAGGAAAATAGATTGCATTTGAACATTAGGAAGAACTTCATGATGGTTAGAGCTGTTTGGCAGTGGAATAAGCTGCCATGGAGGGTGGTGGAGTCTCCTTCTTTGGAGGTTTTTAAGCAAAGGCTGGATGGCCATCGGTAGGAAATACTGTGATAGGGGTTCCTGCATGGCAGGACTGGATGGCCCTTGAGGTCTGTTCCAACTCTATCATTCTATGAGATTATTTCAATATTTTTGTTAGATTTTAATATGTGATAGGCTTCTTTCCAGCAAAATACAAATAAGGGACCCATCTGGAGCTGGGCTGAGGGAAACAACCCATGGGACTGTGGACTTGTAGATTTCACATTCAGGTGGGATAAGCTTACCTTTGTCCTAGACATTTAGCTTTCTATTTGAAGGATGATGGTGACAATGGTGGGGGTGGATTGATAAAGATGATTTATGATGATAAGAGATTTGTAAGGATTGCTAGTGGATTTCAGCCATACATGAAAAGTTAGGCATATAGCTCAACAGAAATCAGCTGTTCCTCCTACCATGGCCATGCATGCATCCCAGTTAACAGAGAACCATGTGCCATACTAAGGTGTTGTCCTCTGTTGGACTGGATGCTTAGCCTAAGTCTCCTTTAAGAATTTAAAAAACAAAAAGGAAGCACTCAGGCCCCATTTGAAGTGAACACCTGGGCAGCAGACTTAGGACCCACAGGTCATCTGGTCAGTGTCGTTCCCATGAAGGTGAAACACATTCTCTTTCTGTCTCCCTAGTCAAAACCTCTGACTTTGCATCTTGGCAGATGGGTTGCCACATGCATATTTCATGCAAGCCTATGCCATCTTTCGCCCTCTTGAAGGCAGAGGGTGATACATAAAAGCCACCCTGAGTGGTCCCCCTGATTAGTTAATGCCCCATAATGCATATGCTTCAATTAACAATAATACCATATTAGGGCCCATATGTCACATAGATGCTAGTTTTGGGGCTGCTCTATGAGCCAAAATTCCAAACATAATACCACAGCATGATGCTTAGCATGTGACTTCACAAGTCTTTCACATAACAGCAATTTTGCCCACTAGCTCTCTTCCCACTCTGTGGTATTCAGTTCTGGCAGTGGATAGTTGTTGTAGTTTTTTTAAAGCCTGCACTTATGGTTGTTCCCCTTCTGGTGTTTTGTTTTGTTTGAGTGTGTATGTGTGTGTCTGTTTTGCTGCCAGCAGAGCCTTTTGCATATCTCCAGCCATTAATCCCATTGCGACAGACCATTAATTGGGCTCTGCCACAACCCTGATTCCCAACCTCTGTTCCCTTGGCCCTGCCCTTCTTTCTCCCCGTGACATTTATAGGGATGTACACCGGCTCCCTTATATTTCTGCATTTGAATGGAGCAGATAAAAGGGACTTGCTTCAGGTTTGGTTAATTGGAAAGGGCTCACAGTTTTGAACTAAGGAGCAAGCTTAATCATGGATAAGGCGTGGAGCAGTGAGGAGAGGGCAATTCTTTTCTTTATGGAAAATATAGGCCTCCCCACAGTAATTCCTCTTCAGCTGCTGCCTCACAGATGGACCTTTTAATTGAATTTTCCTACAGGCCTGAGGGAGGGAGTTCATTTCAGGTCAGGTGAGACAACTGAAGTGAATCTAATGGCTGTAGTTTCTTTTCAGCAGGAGCACAGGGGGGAAACGTGTGCTGTTTTGTTCTGTTCCCTTCCCTTGTGCTGAACATGTTCAATTTAAAAATAAATAAATAAAGGCCTGTATGCACAATGATTTATAAATGTTAATGTTGTTTCCTTTCCCCTGCATAAGTGGCGTGAAGGTCATTTGATGGAAAGATAATAGTCCTGTTGTGTTCTTGCCTGCTGTTATGAATAGATGCAAGCCAGGATTCTACATGTGTATGTTCATATACACTGTGTTAGACATGGCTTCTGCTTCAAGGTTAACCAACATGGGGTGCTGGCAAGTGAGGAGCTGGTAAAAATAATCTCAGAGAGAAGCTATAGTAATCAAAGGTATAGTAGTTTTTCAGATCCGTCTTCCATTGTGAATTGGTTTAGCCAAATCTAACCAAACCATGATCTCAATTTAAAAAACACAATACTACCCAAGCGATATTGCTGCAATGGTGAAAAACATTTATTTTTTTAAATTTTGTACCCTCAGTAGGCATGCTACAGCAGAGGTGGCCAAGGTATGGCCAGAGGTCCATTTGGCCTCTTTCCAAAATTGTCTGCTTGAAATAGGTTGAACTTGAGCACTCTGGCAAGGCTGCCCTCTCCTGGCAGCTGACTGAGCAGGGAAGAATGGCTAAATGGGAGCAGGAAAAGGGAGCAGCTGAAGCGAAAGAGGGGTATGGAGAGGAGAGAAAGAAAAGAGATACACTGGTACCTTGTATAAAGGAATTAATTCGTTCCAAATGAAATTATGTTAAGCAAATTTTCCTTTGTACAAATTTCCCATAGGAATACATTGAAAACAGAGTAATCCCTAATTGCGACCATTTTTATGTTGTACAGATTTTGCCCCGTAGACAATTCTGTTAAGCAAATTTCCCCTATCACCGGAATTTTTTATGTTGTACAGATTTTATTTTATACAAACCGTATGTTATACGAGGGTCCACTGTAATGCTATTTATTGTGGTTCTAGCCCTGCCCACATGTGGTTAGAGTGCCAGCAGCTCTTGTTGGTATGCAGCCCCCAACAGATTATTCCTGGCTGAATATGCCACACTCAAGTGAAAGAAAATGAGCCCACCTCACTGCTATAGCCATGGAGCTATCGTACATTTTAAATTTGCCCACTGCTTTATTGCCCATACTGATGTTTCCTGTTGCACATGGCATGTCCCTTTATCACCTCTGTGTGGCTTCATGGCATGATCAATATTTTAGCTCTAAATCTCTACATTTTGTTACAAAACACCAAAGCACTGAAATGGTGTCCATAGGCAGCTGCACTTGTTTTAATTAGCACTACAAATTTCAGAATTCTCCACTCTGGAAATTCCACCTGCCAAATGGATGCCCAGCTGTCCTGGGTCTTTTTAAAGAGAAAGGTGAATGAATGAATGATGAATGAATGAATGGATAAATAAATAAATAAATAAATACATACATACATAAATAAATAAATAAATAAAATGTGCTTACTAGGAAGAAGGAGGGGCTCAAAGCCATCATGGCCCAGAACATACTGAGTTTGGGTCTCGTTTGCTTTAGAAAAAGGAAGCTGCTCCTAGTGGTTGTTGGAAGCAAAGTCAAATAAAAGCAAATGAATATGCCTAATGTTCTTCAGCTCTGATCTTGCCCAGAGGTTCTGTTTTCCTTTTTTTGGTTGAAAATAGAAATAGGCTTTTCGTTTTGGAAGTGATCATCTTCCGAAATGAAACGCAGGAGCCCAGCTGGTGTTCAGAACAGGAGGGATGAAATCAATCAATCCCTTACCTTGTGCTGAGCTTGCACGGGGCTAAACTCCAATGAGGAAGAAGCCTCCAACATCATCTTTCCTTCTCCCTGGTGCTGGCCAATCAGATACCGAGGCAGGATGATGCATTTCCCTGCACAGCTCCTGATTGGCCAGTGACAGGGAGAAGGAAAGATGATGTCGGAGGCATCTTCCTCATTGGAGTTTAGCCCTGTGTGACCCCAGTGCAAGGTAAGGGATTGGTTCCTCCAGTTCCAAATGCCAGGTGGGCTCCTGCATTTCGTTTCAGAAGCTGACCACTTCCAAGATGAAAAGCCCATCTGTAGTTGGAAACAATGCTCTGTTCTTATATCATAAGAAGCTTACATAATCATGTGGCAACTTAATCCAGAAGCAAGGGTAGCAGAATAACTGTATTTCTGACTTTGGTGAACCTTCTCAGGGTTTTCTAGGCATAAAGTACTCAGAAGTTTACCGTTTAGAATGCTTTCAGATAGCGTGCCTGCTACAAGTCCTCAAGGGCTGGTTCTAATCTGGAAGACTTAGAACTTAAATACATGGTCAAATACCATGGTGTTTGCTCCACTTATAAAACAGATGAATTTGTGAATTTTAATCGACTTCATTGAATTTGCCCAGCTTTTTTCTCTTCCTCTCAAGTGGCTTTTTTCCTCTGCCCCTGGAGGTCTTCTACATTCAAATCATTCTAATAGGAATGAGTTCTAATAGGAATGAGTTTAACTGATTCCCCCCCATTTTCCCCATTTTTTTTCTTGACAGGGGGTATGTCTCTAGCTAGTATTTTTTACACACAGAGAGAGGGGGAGGGAGATAGGGAAGGAGGGAGATGGTATTCACCTCTCTCTACAAAGCCTCTCCTTCCCCAATCAATTTCTTTTTTTAAAAAAATCACCACTGTTTGTTTATTTATTTTTAACAACTTAAGGAACTCTGCAAGTCAGATATGGAAATTTGGGAGGAAGAAAAATGTTTTTTAAATCAGGTCAATTGAAAAGTACCACTACATTGGTTTCAAATGGAACTGCAGTTAGAAGGCTTTTGATTCTTCTTTGCTTCTGTGGCCACTTATATTGGAAAGAACCCAATGCCCT
Organism: Phrynocephalus forsythii; assembly: GCA_029282475.1. Lineage (NCBI taxonomy): Eukaryota > Metazoa > Chordata > Lepidosauria > Squamata > Agamidae > Phrynocephalus > Phrynocephalus forsythii. The sequence goes on along the minus strand of JAPFRF010000003.1, from coordinate 43,166,104 downwards.
AGTGCAACTTCACAGCAAAAGAATGCAAGTTAATTTGCATTTCCCTCACTATGTAGTCCACACACAATGGAGGAATCGAACATCTGACCCTTGGAAGCCAAGTGTTGCAACTCATTGAGATATAACTGCATCTAGGCTCACTGTGAAATATCTCAAAATAATGAGCATGTTTTCATATCCTTTGAATATGTTTCCTTAAGATGAATATATTTAGCCTTCCAACAACATCAACAGTAACAGGGCAGGAGGGATTCAGCATAAAAGAATATGGTGGAAAAACCAGTACAACATTAGTAACAGTCTTAAAGTGAAATGGAAGGGGTACATTCAGGATTTAGATTAGATTGTGTCAGGTGTAAATATGATTTAAGTAGTGGTAAAGTATCTTGGAAGAGGCAATGCCTGTTGGCAGTATTTCTTATTATCCAGCATGCATATATATAATTTGAAAACCCAAGGGACTCAGGTACTTCAGCTGCCAGATGCTGGGTTGGATGGGCTGTCCAGCTACAGAAGATCCTTAGCTGTTCCTCTGGAGTGTCCTGGATATTCCCCTCTTACTCTTCTGAACTCCTCCACTTGTCCTTAAGGGTGGAGAAGGGGTTGTATTCTACTGCTAATATTCAGCTGGCAGTCCATTCAGTTTCTGTGTGCAAGTAGGCTTTCATCTGGTCCATTGCAGCATAGGAAACAAAATGTTTTGAGCTGGCTTTTTGTCTTCTGAGGCATCTAATCCAACGCTCTGCTCAATACAAGAAACCCAGCTTTAAAAGCATCCCCCAAAGATGGCTATTCAGCCTCTCCCAGAAGACCTCCAGTGAGGAAGACCCCATCTTCCTGTATGAAGAACCTTGAACCTTTGGGCACCAAATGTTTCAATCTACTGTATTTTTCCATTTATAAGACTTTTTTTTTTTTACTAAAACTGTTAGACTAAACATTTAGGGTCATCTTATACATGGAAGTAAGCCAATGAGAGAACCACACAGTAGAGAAACTGTTATTTCGGGCTGGAAAACTGATGGTCCTCTTACCCTGGGGGCATCTTATAGATGGGAAATATGGTACATATTACGATATTACATATGGTAAAACCCCTTACCTTTGGAGGTTGGGGTTAATTGGAGTCAGGGATCAAAACATCTAGAGCAGTGCTCCCCAACCTTTTTGTCCCCACGGACCGGTAAATGTTTGATGATTTTCCGTGGCCCGGGGCTGGGGGTGGGGAGGGGGAGATGGGGGGTGCGGGGGTCGGGCGGGGGAAGGGGTGGGGGATGGGGGGGGGAGGAGGGAGGTGGGGGTGCGGGGGGGCTTGGAAAGCGCTCGCCGGCTGGGGGCATCGGGCGGGGTGGGGGAGCCTGGGGCTCCTGGGCGGGCGGGCCCCCGCCTCCTCCTTGTCGGCGGCCGCGGCGCCACGGCAGCCGCCGGGTTCGGCCGCCGCCCGCCTCCGGCTGCGGCCTTCGGGCGGGCGAGCGGGAGGGGGAGGGAGGGAGGCCGGTGGGGCGTCCCCGCGTGCCCCGGAGAGGCCAGTGTCCTTTCCTCAGCCCTCCCCGACACACACACACACACACACACACACACACACACACACACACACACACACACACACACACCTGGCCACCTCTCAGGGAAACGCCTCCCCCGCCACCAAGACTTGCCCCCCTCCCCGGGTCTCCTGGCCGAGAAGGGGAGCCCGAGCGCCTCCCGCCGCCTCTCTCACCTGCTGCTGGGCAGGGAGCCCGAGCTCTGGCCAGGCGCGAAACTCAGGAACTTGTCCGCTCTCCCGGGAGGCGGCGAGGCGGCCGCTGGGGACTGGCGGAACCCGCCCCGCCCGAAGGGGGCTATTTCAGAACGAGGGCGATAGCGCCTCCTTCTCCTCCTCCTCCCGCCGCCGCCGCAAAGGAGCAGCAGCAGCAGCTGGGGCGGTGCGCGGGGTCGCAGGCGGCGGCGATCGCGGGGGTCGAAGAAAAAACACCCGGCCCGGCCCACGACGGCCCCCGCCCGCCCCTTGGGGGCTCCGCCCTGGAGCGCGGCCGCAGGGAGGGGCCAAAGGGTGCACGCCCGGGGAGGAGGAGGAGGAGGGGCACCCACCTCCTCTTCCGACCGAGGGGGGCCCCCACGCTGCGGCGGCGGTGCGCGTGCGTGGGGGCTCGCCAGCGCCTCCCGCGCGCACCCCCTCCTCCCCGCCGGCCCCTGCGCGCCCGGCCCCCAGCTTCCTGCTGTTGCTGCTGCTGCTGGTGGAGGGTGAGGAGGAGGGCGGCGGCGGCGGAGGAGGAGGCGCCGCCGCCGCCGCCTTTGCCTTTGCCTTCCTCCTCTGCCCGCCGGCGGCGGCGGCTCCTCCTGCGCTCCTCCAGCCTTCCTCCTCCACCGGCCGCCCGGGAGAGAGAGAGGAGGAGGAGGAGGGCGGCGGAGGAAAAGGAGGAGCTCCCGGCCTCCCCAGGCGGCCCGGTGCCGACCGGTCCACGGACCGGCACCGGTCCGTGGCCCGGGGGTTGGGGACCACTGATCTAGAGGACTAAAGGTTTCTATCAGTCTTGTATCATTGTCAAAACTGCACTTAACAAAAAGAAACTTCTCCCAAGTTCAACTGAACTACTGCCCCCTAACTTAAACATATTTCAGAGTTCCTCCAATTCCTAAAAGACTATAAGAAGAATAATCTTAGAATTGAGGAGCAGGGAGGGACCTTATGGTTCATTGAGTTCAGCCTCTATCAAGAGGGTACAGTGAAGAATTGAACTCCCAACTTCTGGCTCCCCAGCCTAAAGCCTAAACCACCCTTACCTAAATCAACAATATAATTCAAATTATGGTATGTTTGAGAGACAATCCATATTCCTTTTTTCGAATTATCTACAAGACATACTGCCAGCCTGTGCTGGAATCAGGAAGAGCCAGTCACCAATTTCAATGATGCAGAGAGGTTTATATCATTGTACAAAAGATGATTAAGACTTGACTGGATCAGGCTAACCACTGAGAGCACCTTCCACAGCTCTCTCTCTCTCTCTCTCTCTCTCTCTTTTAAATGACTACTTCTAAATCTTATGTCAAATAATTGACAAGTACTATTTCTTAGGCTTAACTGACCCCTTGCAATGTTGGGTTCATTTTCAGTTTAACAGCAAGTGATGATACTGGAGATATTTTTGTGAGCAGAGTCATATACCTGCAGAGACTGTCTTTTATTTGGCTGTTATCTCCTTGTGCGAAAGAACCATACAAGATGCTCTTTGGCTCTGCTTTTATTACTGTTGCCTTTGTTCCTCCACTTTTTAGAGCTTCCAGATAGAAACAAACAAAGGTAACAAGCCATTGGCCCCCTGCTGTGAGGCAAAAGCAATGGCTGCCTGAAGGGTCTGGCGTCAGATGCATCCAGTCATCCATGGCACAGAGACTGATGGGCAGATGCTGCCGTGTGGAAGGGAGGGGCAAGGGTATTTGACCTGAAAAAATCTCAGCTGCAATTTATATGCTCTTTGAGAGCAGGAAATACATATCCTAGTCCATAAAGGCAAGAAACACACCAAATAGACCTGAATAGGCATAAAAATAAAAATAAAAATTGCCATTATCCCCTTAATCTTTTAAGGGTCTTATTACTTGTGCTATTGTTACTTTTGGGAACTGGGTGAGGACATACCTTTTCAGTCTGTCTATTCTCTTAAACTCTAATCAAGTGATAATTGATTATTGTGATTTTCCCATCTGCTTTATTGGCATCCTTTTAATGCATTGAATGGATCTGAAAGGTCAGTTTCATATCATGTATCCTTCAGCTTTCAAACATCTTGTTGCAGAGTTCATAGATTATTCCCAGATTCTGGAATGTTCTCCCTGGGAGCTATTCCCTCATGGTTTGGTTTTACGAAGAGTGCTAATTCTTTCCACCTGACTTTTCTAACCCGTTTGATGCTCACTGATTATTGTGATTATTTTAATTGTGTTATAGTTTAATCTAATTTAAGTGATGTCTCCTAGCCACCTTGAATGCTATAGTGCAAAAGTAGGATAAAGGATTGTAATACTATATTCCAGGCTATACTACCAGCTTCTAGTGTCATTTCAATACAGTATCTTAAAATTTTAATATCTTAATATTTTGTTTCCATTTTTTTGCTTTTCTGATTTTAACCCCCAATGTTAATAACTGGTGGTTTTCAATTTGGGGATTTTATTAACTGCTCTTTTTGCATTTGTTATACTGCACCCCCAACTCGCATTACTGAGGTCTTTGTTAGATAACGTATATACCTTTTCAATGAAGAAGCAAATAAACACATAAGCAAGCACAGGCAATTTCTTCCTTTTTCGTTTACATAAGGTGACACATTTAAGAAAACCATCAGGTCTTGCAACTGGCTCAACTTCTCTGTCTAATAGTTCTAATACACTTTAGGAGATATAAAGTCCAAATATTTGTATCTACTGAAACATCGAAGTCTAGCAGGATGCTGTGGAAGTATTAGAACAGTATGGGGAAGGAATTCTAACTTAGAGCTTAGTTTTAGTGAACTGTGTTTTGAAATCTGCAATTACTGATGTAACTGTGCAAAATATTTATAAAGGAGGGTGGCATTATAGAAGTTCATGAAAAATAGGTCCGTTAGTGGCTTATCAGGCCCAAAGCCTGCATGGAGCCTACAAGTTTAGTAATAATTTACTTATTTTGTAGAGGGAGAGCCATGGTATTTGGCTGAGGCAGAAAGTTGATTGATGGGTGCAGCATGGGGCAGGGCTGGGGGGAGGAGGGAGGTCGGTCACACTTTTAAAGGGGACACAGCTCAGAAAGAAGGAGTGCATTGGTTCGTCTTCCTCCCTGCCTTCTTCCCTGCCTCCACTGAGGGAGTGCCAAGCCACCCCATGATCTTCCTTCCACCCTTGCTTTTCTCCCAGAACATTTCTGGGAAAATAAATGATCCTGGAAGAGGGCAGGGAGGAAGGGTGAAAAATGGGATTTCTTGGCCAACATGGAAAGGTTGACAGCTATGAGCAGAGAAGGGAGTTGATGCCATGTCGTATTACATGTCCATGGGCTTCCTAAATCCTGGTTGAACAGTTCATCAGGCTGAATGATCAGACCTCAGGTCTGAACCATAGCTTAGATTAGAAGAGCTACCTTTTTGGACTGCAACAAAAATGAGGACACGCCATCTTGTACGACTGTGAACTTGGCTGATTTTGGAAGCTAAGTAGGGTCATACCTGGCTTGAATGTGGAAGACCACCAGAGATGACCAGGGATATCTAACTAAGGTTTGGAAAGATTCCTGCCTGAAATCCTGCAGAGGGGATGCCAGACAGCGTGGGTAATACTAGACTAAATGGACCAGAGATCTGACCCAATATGAGACAGCCATCAATGTTCCTAATTACCAGAATGCCCCAGACAGTGGGCTGGGATGTTCTGGTTATCTTTCCAAGATCTGTTTTGATCCAGCAGGTCTTTTCTTAAGTTTTCAATATTTAACTTCAAACAGCCAGCTCTGTCAAAGATTACAAAATTTCTTTACAATGTTTTTATATTCCTGTCTCAATACAAAATAAAGCTGGTTGTTGCCACCAGACTATTACCATTTAGCAGCCTGCCAGTATCAATTCACTGCAGTACATAAAACCAAAGTATATCTTAGCAGCATGTGGTTTAATAATATTATCAATATTTTTAGCACGTGAAAACATTGTAAGTGTATTACTTGGAAGAAAATACTACTGGAATCAACTGCACTTACTTTCAGGTAATATATCTCTCAGCAGAGTGTTAATTTTTAAAAAAAAACACATGCTGCATTAAGTGGAATGCATTACTACTAGCATCCATTTACATAATCATAAATGCTGCCATTTATAACTATAGCATTGCAAAGTTGTAGATTTTCAGGCACTATTTTAGCAGAGCAAACAATTCAATCTCTGTGGGCTTAAGAGCAAGAATTTCCCTTGGGTGAACTTCTGGCAGTACCTAATACTTACTGTATGTATTAACTAGTATGTCTATGTACATTTGTGTTTGTGTGTGTCATATACAGCATTTTCTAAGTGCTACAGAAAGGTATTCTACCAGGTGTCTGTTTTTTTTAAAAAATAGATAATTTAAAAGAAATTATTTTAAAAGTATTGTTTAAAAAGACAAAAATTTCTTATTGCATGAAGCACAAATATAAAGTTGGATAACTTGTGGTCTTTGAGACATTGACTATTATTATAGAGCCTATTATTCCTTAGCATTAGTTATCCTGGCCAAGGCTTATGGGAGTAGAAATCCAACAACATCCAGAAGGCTGTAGTATGTCTACCTCTGTTGTACAGAGCTCCCAGAAGATGATTTCATCTTATCAGGCTTTGATATCTGAAGCACAGGGTGGGAAACAGATAGTTCCAGGACCAAAATATTGCTGCATAATTGTATGTGGCCATTGGGTCTCACTGCTAGTGATCAATTAAGGTCTCTACTATAAATGATCTGTCCATCTCCTATCACATATCCAGGCAAGGAGGAAGAATGGGAAAGAAGAAGAGAAGATGACAGAAATGGAGAAAAGGGTGTCCAGCCCCCCAAAAAACTATTTTTATCAAAACTATTTTTATCAAAGTATGTTGTTATATGCCAACAAGTCACCTTTGTCTTATGGTACCCTTATGAATGAGTAGGGATGGGCACCATACGAAAAGCTACATGCTGTTTTGTTGTGTCATAAGGTTTCGAATTGTTTTGAAATTAAATGAAATGGCAGCTATAGTTTTGTGACAAAATGAAACGGAAAAACCATTTCCCCCTCTAGAACAAAACAATTCATTCTAGAGGAAATGGCAGGGGAGCTTCCTCAAGGAAAAGCAGAACAAAAAATAAAATGTGTCAATAAAGAGATATTTTTAAATTCTAGGTCTCAGGGCAACTTAAAGATTTTCCACATTTGTTTATTTATATTATCATCATTAATATCCTAGTTGATTAATCTGGAAGCAAACTGTCAAAGCTAATTATACAGTAGGAGATAATAAAATAAACTGACAAATGACATAACATTAAGCCTAAGACAAATTTAAGAGACACAATAGACAGCCAACTCTACATATCTAAAATATCAAAAGGCTGAAGTATTTGCCATCAGAGCCAAGACTGATGTTAAGTAGAGTAAGATAGTCACCTCAGCCAACAAATGCTGAGATGTGGCAATAAGGGACTAGAGGAAAGGACAGTGTCTACATTTGGCCTTCCTTCAGCCCTCTAGAATAGCCTGATGTTGTTGTGGAGGGCATTATCCCCATTGACAGTTTTGACTGAAGTTTCAGCCTCCAGTCCAATCAGCTTTTATACACAGACAGGTTGGGGGGGGGCATTTTGTTCTTTCCCTCAGGCAGAAAAACATCCCTGGTGGGGTACCTAATGCTTTTTGAAAGAAACCGGAAGATTAGAAAAGAGACAAGTTTTGCTAAGAAAGCCTTAGAATGATCTTGCCATCACCAAGGCAAAGGAGGGACAACAGAGCATCCATAGCAATCTATACAGGAGGACAGCTTCCCTGAAATGGACTTGTAGAAAGTTATTTCGGATCTGAAAGCTCAAAACTAGAATAACTTAAGACACACAAAGAAGTTGAAAGTACATACCTGTATGCAATTTTGCAGCCAGTCAGATAAGCCCCCCCCCTTTCTGTATCCCCCCAAAATATTTTTGGGGGGTACTACAAGAGGAAAAAAATATAGTATTTGATCTCACTACCTGGCTCAAAGTGAAAGAAAAATGGATATCAGTTTATAGCTATGTGACAGGAGCAATAATAAAGGAGGATTACATGTCATCCATGAAAATGCTGTATTTATGTGCCATTGTAATCCATTCATTGGTTTATGGATCCAGAGTCCCAGAGGGAGTGTCAGAAATCCCTACACTGACTTCAAGCACTGATTTTGCATTTGGATGGCTGATGTAGTTGACAGATGTGCAAAATCCCATGCCTTGAGGCTGGTCTCAAGATACCAGACAGCTGGGGCTGCTAAAAAGCAACTTAACCACAGTGGAGTTAAGAGATAGTCACATTCTCCATCAACACTGTCCAATTTTCTAGTAACAAACAGCTCAGTAATCATGTTCTTGAGAAAATAATAATAACAGAAAAAGAATGGGGGGGGGGAGAGAGAGACATGTAGAAGTTGCCTGCAGGCTGGTAGTTAACCTTCCTACAAATGGAGGCCAAATAAACACCATAGTGAGAACAGTGACAAGGAAAAGCAGAAGAACAGTATCCATCTGTCTTATCACAGCATGCCGAGACTTTTAAGTTGTTCCTACCTGGAGCAGGTATGAGTTGTAGATGCAGGGCCAGTTCTGGATAAGGACCGCATGCTGCTTTCTGAGAAGAAGACAAGAAGCACAAAAACCATGGTTGAATTTTATATAGAAAAGGACTAAGCCTGAAAATCCACTTTGTAATGTAAAAACTAAATAAAATGTAAAAACTAAATGCTTGTCGAAAAAGCAACCATTTTTATGGGTAGAAGATAATGTGATTATAATAATTTGGATATATTATTGTGTCACCCCTCTCCTTAATCCTACCCTTGTCCCTTATTATAAAAATAAAAATTCATACACATGAAGGAGGAGGAGGAGGAGGAGGAGGTAAGAAAAGGGTAGTCTGGCCTTGAATGCTGTCTATTCTTTCACTCTGAGAGATCAGCACAATAACAACACAAGGTAGATTGCTTGCCCCACTCCTTCTATCCGTCTTTTATATATCAGGAAACTTTTAAAGTTCAATCAGGAAGGAAGGTATCTTGCCAGCTACAATACAGTACTCAACTCCCACCCAGGATGTTTCACCCTGCTTCTCTTGCCTTGGGCCACCATATAACACAAAAGTGCCATCTGTTCATGGGGAAAATAATCTTTAGGGTGTGAAAGTTGAAAGTAAAACTCCAGAGTCCCACCTGATGGAAATTATTAAAATCAGAAAGAAAGAGAAAACCCAAACAAACAGAGGAGAATTAGAAATGTTGCACAAAAAGATATAGACAAATTAGTTTGGAAACAGCTGTTACTGTAATAATGTTTATTATATAATCAAATAGGACAGTTTTTCCACAGATTCAAATTATTTTGCCCAGGCTCATTCAAACCATTAATTGGTCTGGAGCCCATGTTTTCATTAAAAACAAAGACATTGATCTCCGATCCTTTCAGGAGACAACGTATTAGGCAAAACATACAGTCAGCATTGAATTTATTTATTTATTGAGAAGATCCCCTTTCTCTTAGAAAACAAATTCAGAATGACAAACCCCATAAAATTTCAAAAAAGTGTAGGATACCTGGAAGAAGCTAAGGCCTTTCAGTTTCTTGATTTCAACTGACCACTAAATCTCCTCCAGTGTCACTGGTGAGGGGAATAAAAACTAGTGCTATATTGAAAATGTCCATATTTTCAGTCAATTTCAGAGAAAATAAATTCATGTTAAAAGGAATTTAAAAGTAGTAGAAATCTAGGAGAAATTCTCATGGATGAGTTTGAGGATTCTTGTATTTTACACTACTTATGAGGCAGACAGAGATAGTGTGTCCGCATGTCCTGCATTTAATTATGCACTGATCTCTATGGCAGTAAACAGCATTCCCCTCCCCATCCCACACTTTTCACACCTCAGTAAAAGTCCAGAGGAAGATCAACAAGGTAACTCATTCAATGGGTTTATTTTTCCAGATCAGGAAGTGATGACAACCAAAAAAGATATAAGGGACAAGGAGATATATAATGATGGCCCAAATGCTGTTGCTATAAGGCTGATGTCATCAAAAACTGCAGTGATTGTTTTAATTAAAAGTTTCCAACTTCTCTCCCCAAATCTCTGAAAATGCTGTGTAATTCCTTTCATCATCATGAAGACATTGAAGGCTACAGGATGGGAGAAGAAAATATTTGGTTAATGAAAATCACCAGTACCAGTTAATACATCCTTTTGTTGGAGATCTTAAGTAAATAACGTCTGCCCACTTCTCTCCTGTGCTCCCCTGCACCTTCCCTGTTATGAAAGGGATGATACGGTAGAGGGGCCTTTGGAGAAGAAGCTTGAAATATTTAATTTCTAAAAAATCATGGCTGCTGGTAGTGTCATCAACCTTATGCAGTATAGTTCCAACAACAGGATTTTGGCCAGAAAGGGGGAAATATCATCCATTCATTGTGGTAGTAATTAGAGATGGGCACGAAATGAGCAATTTTTCATTTTCATTTTTTCATTTTGTTATGTAACAAAACGAAAAACAAATTTTATCTCCAAAATGAAACGAAATGAACCGAAACAACAGAAATTTTGTCGTACATTTCATTTTCGTTGCAGCAAATACATTGAACTGTAATGAATGCTAACGAAACAGGAATTTTTCATTTTCATTTTTTCGTTTCGTTACTTAATGAAACAAAAACGAATTTTTTTGCAAAAAATTCATGAAAAATGAAAACGAACCGAAATGGACCCCCTAAACGACAAACGACAAACGAAACACCATTTTTTGAGTCGTGCCCATTTCTAATAGTAAGCTCAACTTTATAATAAAAAATGGCAAGGCAAGTTATGACACAACACTAGCTTTATCTTTTTCTTCACACCTAGAAAACACTGGGGTGACCATCATAAGTATGAACTGGCGTGGCAGTGCACAAATATTAATTACAATTTACAACAGCAACGTCAGCCATAACAAAATACTCAATTGAAACTTAAAACATTATTTGGAGGCATAAATGTTGTAAATCATGAATTTGCTACTCCAGAGTATGATGAGAAAATTCAGGCCTGTACAGATTAAAAGACATTTTCTGTTTCAATTTATTGCTTATTTTGATAGACTGGATGACTATGAGGAATTTACCACTCTCCAGATTCTGACTTTCCAGAAGTCTGGGAACTTCTGCCCAGAGTTTCTAAATTTTAGAAAAGTTGGTCTAACTTTCATTTCAAACACCAGTCTCTGGAAGTATCCATCAGACTACAGGTTTTTAAAAAACCCACCAAGTATCTCTACTTATGTATCTTGTATGTAATGATCTCTTGAGTGTGGCCTTTCGCTTTATTACACCATTGTCAGAAGGATAATATAGGCAACCTTTATCTGGCAACTTCTACTCAGGGATAAAAAATAGGTTTGAAGACTTGCCAAGAAGGATAAACTGAGGCCTTTTGAGGCCTTTTTCTTCAACTCAGCAGAAGGTGAAAGCTGTTACAATACCTTGACTTGTTAGTGACCTTTGTGGAATAATCTTCTGTTTTGATGTCCACCTCCTGGGGGCTGAAGTTCTTCTGTTGGCCTTGTGAAGTGTTTTGAGCCAATAACATGTTATCCCTTGACTTCACTTTCTTTTTCCACCCTCCCCCTCTTCCCCCATTCTTATTCTGGCTTCCTGACAGTTAAAAGTGCATCTCATAAAATAAACTGACATAACTTGACGTCTTTAAAAGGTGTTTTTGCTGTTCTTCTTCAAGCATGGCAAAAATGTCTCTTTTATCACCATATCTATCCTGAGTCCCTAGACACGCCTGTTCATAATTTTAAGGGTTCAATGTACACAGTTGTTGCTTTAATTGGGAAATCATGAAGGTGCCAGGTGAGAGGGGCTGCAAATTATCTGTAGGGCATGAAAATAGGAGTATTACAAATGTACCTCCCCTCCTTTTTTTAGACCTTTTTATTACCTCCCCCCTTTTAGTGTCCCTCAAATAATTTTTTCAGGTTCTGCTGTTTTCCTTTGTGACATGGGAGAGGGTATATTGTTTCCATAACAAGACAAAGGTTTTTTGCCTTACACAGCATGCCTTCTTGCTTGGGAAAAAAAAGAGGCTTTATACCCTAAGCTTGCAAAGCAAGTGTTGATTGAAAAAGCAAAATTTAACCTGTTCAGCTTTTTCTAATTTGATTCTTGTAAGGGCTAAACAGATTTGGTTTGGCTTTTCCAAAATACCTACTTTAATTTATTGCGCTTGGGCTGTACTTAATTTTTTTAAAAAATAGCAATATGGAGATCAGGATTTAACATTTAGCAAGGAGGTATTTAATCTAGTCCACTTTCATAAGAGTCTCTTATGGAGGTATTGATTAACATAGGGCCCAGGATGGTTAGGAACTGGGAACCATGACTGTGCATGCTCTTTGGGCATGGTAACGGTAAAGGTTCCCCTCGCATATGTATGCTAGTTGTGTCCAGCTCTAGGGGTGGTGCTAATCTCCATTTTCATGCCAAAGAGCCAGTGATGTGCAAGTGCATGGCCATGTGGCCAACATGGCTGAATGCATTTCTACACACAGAAAACTGTTTACCTTCCTGTTTCTATTTAATGGTACCATTTATCTACTTGCATTTACATGCTTTCGAACTGCTAGGTTGGCAGGAGCTGGGGTTAACTGCATGGCACCCAGGATTTGAACCACCGGCCTGTCAACAAATTCTGAAACTAGCTAAGAGATGCAATCTTTAGCCTTAACTTTAAGTAGTTTTTCCACATAGGTATCATGAAGGATCTTATCAATGTTAGCACAGCAAGCAGCAACTAACTTATGGATTCATTCCCTTGAATATCGTAAAGGTTAGCAGAGCACAAATCCCCTTTTAGTAGCGAAATCACTAGGATGTTGGCAAGTCTTTGGTTGGAGTCCCAAGTCTGAGTTCAAATCTTTGGAACCAAGCTTGAGTCTAAGTCCTTTGGTGCCAAGTCTCAAGTCCCAGGCACCAAGTCCAAGTCCCTATTACAAATAATCTTCCCCCTGAGAAAAAAGGGAGGAGTAGGTGGGTTCCAAGTTGTGAATCAAGTCCAAGTTATTTAAAAAAACTGAATCAATTCCAAATCTAGTCATTAGTGCTACTTAAGTCTGACTTGACAATGAGCTCTACCTCTTGAGTCCCCAATGCTTGGTATGAGTGGGTAGGTTCTGATTCAGAGCCGATCCCTCTCCCATGGAAATATCTGGAGAAGCCATCGTAGACAAAAACATATCAACTTTATTTAACAAAGGCATACTACAACGAATAACACCTTCTTCCGGCCCATCCCTATCAAAGGGGTCATCCAACACAACAGGGGCAGTCCATTCGACCGAACTCACTGCCCAGGTTACCAGGGGTTGGGTAGGAGTCAAAATCTCTCGGAGTCGTGGTGGGGGGACCTCAGTTGGGGTCCTCGACCTGAGCATAAGGTCCCGCAGCAGGGGTGATAAGCCCAATCAGGTATCACTTCTAATGAAGCGTCTCATCCCTGTCCCTCGGAGGGGGCCCTCTTCCAGGAAGCCACTGGAGCTCGAAAGACGAAGGCCCTCCATTCGTGGGCCTCATCGTCTTTCCTCCGTAGTTCATTCCCCCTCTCCCATGGGCCTCTTCCTTGGGTGTCTTCTCCCCCTCCCCTTCCTCCATCAAGAGGAAGGCCTCTATCATTTGTCCCATTTGGACTTCACAAATCATTCCCACAACTGCAGTCCCATCTCTGCTCCCCTTTTCCTTCAGGCTTAACCCCTGAAGGTTTTCCACCACCACGTGTGCCTCCTGAACTCCTTGGATGGCGGAGTGAGCAGATGCCACACTCTGCTGGATATGGTCTCCTCTCTTGTGATCCTCACATTTGGAAATCACATCCATAATTCTTACTAGATGAAAAGAGAAAAGCCAGTATACCTTGAGAAAGGAAAGATGACAGGAATCCTAGTTCTAGCTAGTGGAGATACAGGGAGCCCTGGCTGCCCCTTCACTCCTCAAGAACAAAGGAAAGGTATCTCCCATGTCCTCTTTCAGAGAAGGTCAAGAAGGAAATGCACGAAGGAAGGGACACCAACAATCCTAAAAATATCAGTTTAAGTTGAAGGAAGGTGAACATAGATCAGATCAGGTAAAGGACTGTCTGGGAAACTTGTGGTGTGCTCACCCAGTTGGTGAACTGGGTGATGGGTTAGCACAGAGTTACTCAGGAAACTAGAATAGTTATTTAAAAGCAGCTGATTAGTTCTTTCCATATCTTTGATGGGGCTGCTTATGTCAGTGTAAGCCAGGGGTCCTCAACCTAAGGCCCAAGGGACTGGATGCGGCCCCCCCAATTGCAACCCCACCACCACCTACCCTCTGCTTTGTGAACAAGCCAACCTCCGCAGCTGCTTCTATTGCTGAGGCAGTTCAAAGCGGTGGGCTTCTCCCACTCCCCCCAACTACCGCCCAGATGATCAGTATGCTGGCTAGTGGGGCATTCAAAGCGGGAGGGCCATGGTAAGGTCCCCCACTCTCCCCACCTACCGCCCAGATGGTCAAGGCACCAGGTGCAGCCGAGCAGGGCAATTTAAAACAGGAGGGCTGCAGCAAGATCTCCCACTTCCTCCATGGCCCTGAGGCCCCACCCCTGCTCCTCCTCCAACCTGCCCACCTGCCTTCCTTGTGCCACCTGTATTATTGTAGTTGTGAGGAATGAAGGGGGCAGGTGGAGGCAGTGCCAAACAGCCTTCTTTGCCAGAGCAGCCATGGCAGTGGACTGCTGGAGGGATGGATGGCAGGTGACCAAGGTGCCCACCAAGCCCCCTCTGAGCTGCTGCCTTGCTCTGTGGAGCAAGGGAGGGGAGGAGGGAGCACAGCCATGGCTGGAGGCTGAATCTGCCACCACCTTCACCAGGTTAGAGACCAGTGAGGAGGAGGTGGTAGAGAAAGAGAAGGGAAGAGAAGGCCAACAGTGGCCTGGGCCTGGTTCCTGGGATGCTGGCGGGGCTGCATTTGTCCCTGGTTGATGATGGGCGGGCTGGTGAACCAAGAGAGCACCGCAGCCTGGCTGGACTTAGCCAGTGAGAGGGCCGCAGATGCCTTTGGGCATGCCTTCCTTCCTCCCCTCCCTCCTTCCCAGCCCTTGCTCCCTCCCTCCCTCACAGCACACCAAATTGGGCCGGGCCGGGCCAGGCCAGGCCAAGAGAGAAGGCAGCTTTCCCTCCAGGGCACAGTGAGGATGTGATGGCCAGCTCACATGGCTGGATCTGCATGCAGTGGCAGCAGCCTTGCTGCCCTTGCTGTGGCTGCTGCTCCTCATTCTGAGTGGCCGCCCAGAAGGTGATGAGGGGCCTGACTTTGCCTGGGCTGCCACCTCCCTTCTGACACAAGGAAGGAAGGAAGGAGAGCCGCTCCAGCTGCTGCCACTGTAGGAAGAGGAAGAGGCGCAGCAGAGGGATCCCAGCGGTGGCACCTCAGGGTGGTGATCTGGAGCAGGAGGCATTGCTGGGACCTTGGAAACATAATGATCATGGGCCAATCATGGAGGACTCCGCCCACTTGCCCCTCCCTCCCCCCTTTTTGCCATGTTGGCCTCTTTTTTTTTTTTTTTTTTTTTGACTGTGGTCCGGCCCCCAGTGGTGTCTGGGGCGTGGTGGACCGGCCCGCTGTTTGAAAACGATGAGGACCTCTGGTGTAAGTGGTAGCACCTCTATGGAAAATTGTTTGCATTTTTAATTGTTGCTGTTCATCTGGCTTGAAATCTTTTGTTCAAGCACACTGTAATTTACAGGCTGAGCTTATGAATGAAAAATAAGAACTGAGCTCAACAGAAATTACTCCCAGGTAATTATGAATAAAATTGTGGTAATGTTGATTTTAATACATTGAGTATTATTTTATGAATTGCTGTTGCTGCTCTCTTGCTCTTTCTCTCTCTGTATGTGCACATACATGGTCATGGGGAGCTCCCGTATGTCAATATTTACCGATACCCCAGTAGCCTTTACACGTACAGTAAAAGAAACTCACCATGTTCCACCTCTCTCGTTTTGTGCAAGCAGTTTTGAGTGGCAACTTTGCCACATAGGAAGAGGTGTTTGCAAAGGCAGGGGGACACCCTGAATACATCTCTACAACTCAGCCCAAGCTTGACTTTGGGTGAAAAACTTTTGTGGAGTCCAAGTACTGTTCCCATCCACCACCCTACACTGATTTACTTCAAGTCCACACCACTTCTTTGGGTCATTAGCAACTTCCTTTAGAAGTGGAATAACATCATTTTGCTGTGCCTGCCTTGTCTAATCAGTGTGACACTCACTTCAGCTGAGAGATGAAAAAACCACAAAGGCCAGCCAGTGGCCTTCAAAGCCTCCCTTGGTATTAATGAGCAACATAAGAGAGTCCCTCCTACACAGAATTCTCAGCATTGCTCTCTGGAAAAGAGGAAACAAAGCCAAAAAAAACTCTGCTCCTTAATATAACCATAATAGCAGCTCCTTTCATTTCAGTCCAGCTATATGTTTTTCTATTGTTTTCTCTTACAGGCCTTCCTATGTTTTAAAAGCCTCTGTTAATATTGCTCTCCCTCCAGTTTGCTGTGAAGTGGTTTCTGTTGGAGCAGCTCCCTGCCCCCTCCTGGTGTTCTCCAGATGTGAAAGGCCGTAGTGCCCATTATTTCTCTCCAGGATGGCCAAGGTCTGGCTGGCTGGAGGGTGTTGTAGTTCAGCACATCTGGAGATTGTAAGGTTCAGGATTCCTATCTTAAACTATTTACATGACATTCAACACACTTTTTCCTGTAAGAGCTCCTATCCCTTCTAACCAGTATCACCAGTGGGCATGCATGATGGAATATGTAGTTCAGTAACAAGTGGAGGTGCACAGCTTTACCACCACCATCTTGTTCAGTTCTTGTCAAATGATAGTCTTTGATGTTTTGTTTCTTTTGTCCCATGTACAGTATTCCTTTTAATTAGAGGCAATGCCAGTTTTATGGTTGTAACCTGTTTCAAACCTTTTGCTCTTTGGCATGGCCATAAGAAAACAGAAGGCAAACTGTTGCACTAGCTGTTTCTCTGATAAAATGTGGGTGTATTTGTGCTCTAGACAAGTATGGCATCTTCTCTGTAGACCAGGGAGAAATGTCCTATAACTGTCTTGCCCAAATATACCATATTAAAAGCTTGAAAGGATTTTTGTCCTTGCTCAATACCTGTGCTATAGATCTGGTCTTGCCACCTGATCTTTATTAAGCCTTTCTTGTTTCTGCCATGTGGTTTGAAGTTATCAAGCTTGGCTTTTGGAGATCTGGTTCTACAGCTTCTGTGATTCACTAGTCTAATTGTAGGCAATGTATCACCCTCTGGCTGCTGACAGGCCAACAACCATCATTGCTCCCCATAACTTCTTGTACTGGTTAGGGTTCCCCACCCATCAATATTTGGATGGCTATAGGTTTATTTGTAGCCCATGCACATGGAGGGTTCTCACCTGGCAGTCAGATTATCTTTCCCAAAGTTTTTTTTAAAACCACACATCTCATACACAGTCAGCAAATGAAGGGAAATGAATCCAGTTCGAATGAATATCAGTGACTTTCCTATAATGGAGTTTGAAAAGATGACTATTCTTTGGGCCTCATCCACTTTTGCCATTGTGGATAGAGCTGGACTATAACCTCTAAAATGTGCTAGTCTACTGGCTAGCATAGTCTGGGGATTATAAAACAAGTAAGTAACTTTTGAGGGATCTGGCCATTGAAAAGACTGTACCTGAAGCATTTGTGAATGTTCTATAGCAAAGAAGGGTACAGAAGATGTGGAATGATGGTTAAGGAAATCAAACGCTGAGAGAAAAGAGGATCTGTGGGAAAAGCCAAAATAACTGCTGTTTTCTGTGAACCACAGTCCAGGAATTTCTCTTGAGACAGGGATGGACAATACATCACTGAACTCCTACTCCCAGAATTCTTCATCTTTGGTTAGAAAGAACAGGGCTTCAAAGAGCTGCAATTCAACAATATCTGGAGCTGCAATCCCAACAACATGCTCTCTGTGCCTACCTTGAAAGACGTTCTGACTCTAAAACAGTACAAATAATCCATCATTAGCAGACCCTGCTTGTAATATTCCACATGTATCTGACTGGTCCCAACAGCCTTTTCCAGCACTGAGCTCTCCTGATGACTTCTAACTCTAATTATTCCCAAACAGCATTCTAACTGGGAATTATGAGGATTGTAATCCAATATATCTGAAAGGTACCAGTTGGAAGATTCTGTGTCACAATTAGAACCAATAGGAACTTTGGGATTTCATCAATGGGATTTTGTTGTTTGTTGAGAGGATGGATGGATAGATAATAAATTGCACCAATCTGAGACACCTTGAAATTAATTTAAATGACTGAAATATTGTCTTGGAAAAAGCCAATTTCCCCAAATCAGGCCCAAAAATGGCCTCCCCTTTTCTTATGAACATGACAGACTGAGTGAATCTTTATTATGTACATGACCATGCAAAGGAAATTGAGCCCCTCCCCCCAAATGAGCTTAGGGAAAACTCAAAGGCGTCATCATGACAGAAGATTCCGAGTCATTTGTGCCAGAGCCTGAGGAGTGGGCAGATGAAACTGGTATGACTAACTGAGCAGAAATGAACAAGGACTCAGAAGGCGGAAGCCCAGGAGTAGTCGGATGAGTCATGCGTGGTTTTGATGGGAAGCCCTGCCTTGCATGCAGATGGAGAGAGATTGGGTGGATGCGCTCAAGGACACAGCAGGAAGAGCATCAGGCAAGGAAGGGACTGTTGGCAGCTGGCAGGTATCCACATGGATAGGCGTGGGCAAAGGTGGACTGAATAAGGTTGTTCAGAAGACAGGCGACAGCTCTGTTAGCCACAGTGAGATGTTGCCAAGGTTCTCTGTACCGATTTTACTTAGGACAATGGAGTGGGAAGGGATAGAAGCACAAAAGACAAGAATATCTATAAAATGTGTGTGTGTGTGTGTGTGTGTGTGTGTGTGTGTGTGTGTGTGTGTGTGTGTGTGTGTGTGTGTGTGTGTGTGTGTGTGTGTGTGTGTACATCACTTTATTTAAACCAGTTTGGTTCCCTCCCGCAACCACTGCAAGTAAAGTAAAAGGCTATCTTAAGTATGGAATTTTATAACAGCAGCCCTGTAATATAGGTATCTGGCTGAACAGCCAGAGTTTAGGAGTTTGATTCCCCTCTGTGCCTCCTGCAAGTGGAGCCAGCCTTTGTGGCCTTGAGCAAGCTGCACAGTCCCAAGGCACCCCCACCCCCCTAAGTAGAAAGGAATGGTAAATCACTTCTGAGTACTCCTCAACTAGAAAAGCCTGAGAAGTTGTCTCCATAAGTTAGATTTGATTTGATGGAACTTGATTATAATTATTAAAGGAATGGAAATATAATGATGAGCTGCGAAAGTTGGCTCAATCCTGGGGAGATATGATAAGAGGTAAGAGGTTCTACTTTGGTTATAATGTATTACACTAAGCTACCCGATTTCTGTTTCTGTGTCATGGTGCGAAATGCAATCAAAATAGGGAGGGAGAGAAATGAGGGAACAGCTGGTATGTTCCTGCTTCTGATTGATTTCATATTAATGCATAAGGATGACAGAGGAGAATTGTGTATAAACCAAACAAGTGGGAGTGCTGATGAGCCACAGAAATCACCAGTGGAAACAGACCCAGAAGGAACTATCATCTCATGAGACCCACCCGTGAGCAGAACAGATCAGCACAAGGCAATAGGGTCCATGCAAGAAGATTGCGCATGAGTGAAAACCAACCAATGAAGAACAAAACCACAGAAAGTAAGGGTATTTCTACACGACTCCTAAACTCCGCAGCAAATGGCTGCCAGCTCCGGAGCTTACAATTGTTTCCCCACTAGCTCCGGAGTTTGCAGGAAATTAAGTGTGACCATGCCCACCTAAGTGCGTCCCAGCGCACCTTTCTTGTACCTGCTCTAGGAGGGTGAAAATCCCCAGGTCCGGATTTAATCTGGTGAGTGCGGGGCTATCCTCGCTTCTGCAGAGAGAAGGGGCGGGAGGCAAAAAAACAACAACCAACCAACAGAAGAGAAGGAATCAGGACAACGATGGGGCTCCGGGCAGCTTCAGAGGTGAGCCAGCATTTTTCCTCTCTTTTTTCCTCCCTTCCCTCACGCAGACAGGAGCCATTGAGTGCGGAGGGGTGGGGACGCAGAAAGAACAATGAACCCCCAAGATCCCTGGTCCGAATTTAACTGGCCAGCAGATCTTAGGGGTCATGTGAAAAGGCCCTAAGACTATTCCAATTTGACACTGTTCATCCTAGATGTAACTTTGCATATGAAGAATCTTATGGGGTGAACCATTATTTGAACTTCCAAGATTGGCTGTTCACTCAGAAGTGAACCATGGGCAGGTGATAGGTATGAAGAAGAAGAGGAGTGCTATTTCATATTTCCCAATAACTGTAGGATTCTTCAAGGGTGCACATTAGGAAGCATGGACAGGAAGTGGAAGAAAGATATGTACTCCACCCATCTCTGCTTGAGACTTGCTGAAGCATTACAGTCCATGAGACTGGGGAGATGCAATGCTTTTCCATTCCTGAGTTTTTTTTAGTATGCTGTGGATCTAGGCATAACAAAGAAGAGCGCTGTAGATGATACAAAGGGCATGCTTGATCATGGGACGCGAGGGAGCTTCATCGGCATATACGATTGAATGCATTTAGATGCATGTTAGTGGACAATGAAGAAGGAGAAACAGAAATAACCTCAATTCCAAAATATATTTTAATTGATGTGCTATTAAGAGAATTCCAACATACAGTTAAAGTACATATAGGTCCACAACTCCAGAGATAGGGTATTATACCTCTTCTATCTTCCTCAATACCTGATCAACAGGCTACTGACTCCTAAATATGTAGGGTCTGTAAATTTGCACACAAGGATTTTTCTGTATGTGCCAACAACACAGATGGCCGAGGCTTTCAACTGGAAGGGGAAAGAGAGCAGGGTTCTGTCCCTAAATTTCCCTTAACAAGTGACTACTAGGTTGTATAATTATTTGTACAATATGTGGAACACATGTGTGGCGCAAATTCAGAATGGATCACTTCTCCAAGGATGCCAACGAAGGCTCCTTTTCTTCTTCATCCCAATCATGTGCCCCATGCACTTATACATGTGGTATTCATCCAACAAGTTGGTTTTGTGAGCTGACATCTGCTTCTTTGCTAGGTTGGGGGTGGGTATGTAAAAATATACTTTGATTCTGTGTTTGTTTCTCTTCTCTCGCTGTATCAGAAATGTTCTGTCAGTAATAAAAACAGATCTCATGTGGCAGCTATCAGATTCATCTTGGGATCGGCAAGTCCTCTTGTGTTGCTTGGATGGATTTGCGGCAGTAAGGGATGGTTCTGGAGGACAGATATTTCAGCTGGATTGCACAGGCATGGACCATATGGGATTTATTACCACATGTCCTCCTGCTTTTGGGATAGGTGGAATATAATCCAGCCGTATGCTTGTTACTCTTTCTTTACTAGGAGAAAGGAATTCAAATGTGGCTTTGTTAACAAAATAAACTGATGAAATATGTGCATCAAGAGGCTGTATATGATAGGAAAAGTCTGTTTTCATTCTCTTGCTTTTTAGATAACCCCAAACACCCTTTTCATATATGATTGGTTATTATTTTGGAATCAAAACAACCTGGTAATTAGGTCCAGCTTCTGATCTGTTTATGTGTTCAAGGAGAGGATCAAAGGCCAAACTAAGTTGAAAGGGGGGGGGAGGAAGGAACTCCAGTAAAATAAAATAAAATTGCCTGACCTCTCTTCTATGTTGTTTGATGTGCTTTTTATAAACAACAGGTAACTTGGCTTATTTTGTATGTGCAGATGGGAGGGGAGCAGCATTCATTGAAAGCAAAAATGACCTAAGAATTAATTCAGAAGCATCCTGTGCGAGAAGACAAGTTTGTACATAGTGATGATTCTTTTAGTCAGGATAACAATCGCAAATTAATATTGTAAGCTTCTACTGTTCATATAAACAGAGGCCACATTTACTTGAAAATGTGTTCCTTATGAATGTGTAATTTGTATCATAAGGATTCAGTTTAGTTACTTGTGCCCATACATGGCCTCCTAATTAGGCTTCTAGCTTGTGAACACACTCACCTAGTCACCCCTATATGTCAGCAAACAATTACCTTCAGGCAACTGGGCAGAAAAGTTTTTGTAAACTGGAAGAGACTTTTGACTTTGTTATTGTTGTCAGACGGCCAAAGATCAAGCTTGCAAAAGCTCTAGTGGAGCTGTCTATGCCAGTGGTTCTCAACCTGTGGGTCCCCAAACATTCCTAGACTGCAAATCCCAGAAGTCTCCTCTACTCGCTGTGCTGGAAGGGGTTTCTGGGAATTGCAGTCCGGGAACATCTGGGGACCCACAGGTTGAGAACCACTGGTCTATGCTGACCATGCTTGGAGCTTTCTGGGATCTGTAACCCCCAAGTAAAATTATCAAACTCTGTGCATAACTCAGTATACAGGACCCTTATTGCCGCTGCCGCTGTTGTTGTTGCTGCTGCTTCTGCATGCCATCAAATTGCCCTTGACTTGTGGTGACCCTATGAATGAGGATTTCCAAAATATCCTGTCCTCAGATGCTCTGGTCAGTTCTTGTAGACTAAGCCTGTGGCTTTCTTTATGGTCTCAATCCATCATATACAGTAAAGTGGTGCCTCTCCTTACGAATTTAATCCATTCCGAATTCAGGCTCCTAAGTCAAAGAACTCTTAAATAGAGGTACAGTATCTTAAAAATAAAATAAATAAAATAAAATAAATAAAATAAATAAAAATAAAAAAATTAAAAATTGTAAGTAGAGCAGACCGCATCTAAAATTTCTAAGGCGCCAGTTAAAACGCCAATGGTTTTCTGCTCCTAAGTAGAATTACTCTTAAGTGCAGGTACCACTGTATCTGGTTTTCCTTTTTCCTGTTGCTTCCAACTTTCCCCAGCATTTTTGTATTTTTCAGAAAATTCTGCCTTCTCTGTAGAGCAACCTCAAATAAATATTATAGTAAACAACTCTGCTCTGGGGAATTTCCATTTCCTGTTTCAAGGCAAACTAGTCAGAAGTATAGGATCAGCAACTGAGTTAAGTAGCAGTAGATTTTCCCCCCACCCCATCCTACTCCTCTGCATTGACTTATTAGCCACATGCATTGTATTTGATTTTTACTGAAAGGCTGTAACTACCAATGGCTAATCTGCCACCCAGATGTTTAATATTGATTTTTGCCTCCTGTAAATTAATCTAATTGCCCTCCTTAGAACCTTGGCTGTGTCTTGAAATTGCCCCTAGGAAGGGACCTGGGTGAACGCTTAAAATGCCCATATCTAGTTGGACTGTCTTTCCTGTTGCCCATCTGAGTCCATGGAGCTGACTAAAAAGAAATAATGCTCATCTCCACTATGGTGCAGGATATTTTTTTCCTGTCATCCTCCACCATGACTCAGCCTTGAGCCTATGAATCAGGTTAAGGAGCTCTATTGTACAAGCCATGAGTTGAAACACTGCAACTGAAATATATTTCTGGATCAGACAGAATCTGAATCAAGACCTCCTGGACTCCACCCTGACATCCAGAGTGATCCAAAAGAGGTAGCCGGATCAGCCCTTTCCAGCAGGACAGAGAAACCGGATGTTTAAGACTAACAGATTTATTATCATCTTAAATCTTCCACACAACATTTCAATCAAGTGTGAGGTTATTGTAAGTAAGGACAGGGCAAGGGGAGGGAGTACCATATTGTGCTCTGCCTCAAACTGCAAAGTATCTTGAGATGGTCCTGGAGGAAGCACAGGACAAGCATTTCAATATGGCTAATGCTGACGACTCTCACATCAGAGGGGAAGCCAGAAACTCCAAATATTACTACTAGCTTAGAGGTGTCGAAATCCATATTTTTGTGTTTTTATCAGCTTCTCTTTCCACAGAGGGAAACACCTTGTCTCTTCCTGTGGCTAGGAATGGAATCCAGATAACCTTCTTCACACCCAGGGAGGCCAATAAGTGGAGCATCATGAGCCAGGGATACTCTTGGGGTTTTTTTTTGGACGGGTTGATTGGTGTTGTCTGAAAGCAACTGACGCCAATAGCAATATTGATATAAAGTTGATAACCATATCAGTTTTCACCATGGAGATGCTGAAAGATAGAATGGTGCTACTGTATACCCACAGAAAAGCATTTCAGTTTTTAATCTGACATGAGCCATTCAAGTAGTGGGGAGTGGCTTCTGCTCTTTTTCTCCAGTTACAGTTTTTATCAAGTTCCAATCTTGATAACATTATCCTTTACACTATGGTCAGACTCCTATTGGGATTTTATTTCAAATCAAGTGATGATGGCAAATTTCAACGATTGAATCAAGTAACTGCAGATGGGCCAGTCATGTAGCTCCATGGCTGAAATCCAGTACAGTAGTACGTCATAGCTAGAGAAGGCCAGTTGACTCAGTGGAACTTATAGAGAAGTTGACTCACCCAATAGTTGCTTATTTAATGATCCTACCCTAGTTGCAATTTATTACTGGATTTCAACCAAGGTATATAACCAGGCGTGCAGCCGGCATGTTAATTTACCACTGCCCATTAGGAAACTTTACTTATGCCAGAGAAAATCCCCAAAAGATTCCAGGCTATACATTCCAGAATCCTCTGCTTGCCAAGAGAGTCTGGGGATTGTGGTAGGAAAAAAGCAACTTTTCTAAACTCTTACCATGCTGCATTCTTTCAGACCATCACCATTCTACTTTTTCCTGCCCATTTCCTTGTCACTTTCCTACAGCCTTCTCCTCATTCATTGGGAGCTCTGCCAGTGGGCACCTCTTTGAGGCTGTTGCTTTCGGAGGGCTCAATGCCACGTAGCACAGATGCAACCCCATCAGCTCCAGTTCTGTTGGAGAACTGTTGCCCGTTGCGGCCCGGATTAGATTCAAGGTCCTGGTTTTAGTTTATAAAACCCTCCATGGCTTGGGACCGGACTACCTGGCAGAGCGTATCGCTCAGCGATCCACCTCGGCCCGGCCCGTTCGGCAGGCGCGAGCGCACTTGCTTCGGGTCGCCACCCCTCGAGAGGCCCGAAAAACGAGTACTCGAAATCGGGCTTTCTCGGTGGCAGACCCTAGCCTCTGGAACTCCATCCCTCCTGAAGTGCGCTCTGCAGAGTCCCTGCTGGCCTTCCGGAAGGCATTAAAAACCCATCTATTCCGGGAGGCCTTTGGCGATCGTTATTAATTTTTTTTTCCGCCATCGTATTGCGTATTACCTATAATGTTAGGTTTTAATGATTTGTTGAGGTGCCTCTAGGTTTTATTTTGTATGTAATGCTGTTTTATCTGTCTTTAATGCATATTGTTTTTTGTTCTGTTCTGTAATACTTGTAGTCCATTGTTGTAAGCCGCTTAGAGTTCAAATTGAAGATAAGCGGGATATAAATATAATAAATAAATAAATAAATAAATAAATAGTACCCGACTGTTGCCCTCTGTGCAAGGATAGAGAGGGTGTTCCAGACAGCCTGTTTTCCAGGCCTTTAGGCTGGATTGGGCCATCTCAGGGCATCTTGCTCCTGTTCCTCTCTGTGGGCCACACTGGGGCCAGCAACGTCTAAGCTTGATCAGATATGTATAATCTAAGACAGAATGTCATAAAAAAAAATCTCAGGGCTAAGCATCACTGCAACTCAGGAAACTGGAAAAGGAATGACCATGTATATAAAGGAGGTGGGTGAAGGGACACATGGGTGGGGTGGGGCTTTAGGTATCTTCCACCATCGCCAAGGCAAAAACTAGCACAAGAAAAGGAAAGAAGGGCTTAAAAATCAAAGCAATTAAAATGCTCTGGGGTGGCTTTGAGGACTGAAAAAAATTCCTATGGGAACTGCTTGCTGCCCACCATGGCCTTAAAGTATCCTGCTTCCCTTGGGTGAGTTAGAGCAGTGGTTCCCAACCTGAGAGTCAGGACCCCTTTGGGGGTTGAACGACAGTTTCACAGGGGTCACCATGAGCCAGTGAAGAAAAAGGCACAAACGGATAGAGTCTGGAGGAGGAGGGGAAAGGAAGGGGGAAAAGTGAGTTACAGCTTGATAGGTTGTAGGGGAGGTTGGAGGGGATGGTCAGTCAATGGCACCTGAAGCTGTGACTGGCTGAGGGTGGCTGTAGTAGAGGGAAGTGCTCAATGGCACCTGCGGCAGTGGCCTGCCAAAGAGGGCTTGTGGCCTCTTCCAAGCAGGGCAAGGGGTCACCACAACATGAGGAACTGTATTAAAGGGTCACAGCATTAGGAAGGTTGGGAACCACTGAGTTAGAGGGTGCTGTTCTGCCAGTAATCTTGAAAGAAAAGTCAGCTGTTCTTCTGCCTTCCATCAAGCTTATCAGTCACCGCAGGCAGCAAAATGTCTTTATACAGCAGAAACTGACAAATAGCTTTCTGTTTTCTCTTGACACTTGATCTGGAACTGGGGCCATCACTTGCAGGGCAGAACTGTTCACCTCCAAGCCATTTTCTTCTCCCAAGGTTCTGTGGGGAAAAGAGAGCCGGGCGTGAGACATATACCCCTCCTTTTTACAGCCTAAAGTGAGCTTGCCAAGAAGAAAAGTATTGTGCGATTCTGCTGGTTATATAACCTGGCTTACACTTAGAACTTCAGAAGCAGCATAAGGGGAAGAAGGTCACTGGGGTTTCCGCCATCTGCTGCGCAGTTAAAATGGCATGGCTTTTGTATCTGGTCATCTCTGCCACCCTGTTGTTCTCCATGGGATGGAGACTTGTTTCAGGTGATGTATCACCTTCTGCCTATCTTGATCTGCCTATGATAGAGGGGCAGAAGATAGCCTTTAGGATTGCAGGGCCAGTGTTTCCCCACAAACAGCATTGTGAAATAGCACCTTGGAACCCCTGCCTGCAAAAGATTTGGAATGCTTTATGAAAGAATCCTGCACTGGCCTGGGACCTCGCCATTGAGCCTACTCAACTGAAAAGCAAATATGACTCCTTAGCAATGGACAGGCTCCTTCAGTTCGGCAAGATGCACACATCAGAAGCAAGTTGGCAGGAGACGATTTCAAATAAAAATGCAAAAAGCCCTGCATTTGTTTGAAACACCCCTTGATGGGGAAAATTAATTGTCAAGTGAACCACTTGCATTTTCCATGGGGAAAGCAAAGGCAGGGGTGAGAAGAAAATGTCTGTGATTGAGTTACAAGCTTGCTGGGGTGTTGGGTTAGGGTTAGCGGGCAAGGTTTACTGGATGCCAACTTGGGTCCTTTTCCAAGGAGAAAGGTGGGGTAAAAATACTCTAAAATAAATAAATAAAATAAATTTATCTACTAGATTTGCATAAGTAACTTGTAAACCACCCAGAGAGTGCTTTAAGTGTGATGGGGTGGTATATAATTAGTATGCTTTGTTTTTTATTATTACTTTGATCAGTGAAATAACTTTCAACACATTACAATTTATTTTGTTGTTTTACATTGGCTTTTGTGGCGTCGACATGGGACTGCCTGAACTAGTACTGAACCACTTGGGATTTCAGAATAGCTGTAGAGGCTCTTTTGAGATAGCCAGAGCCATGTAACGTGACAGGGCTTACTTAGTGGTGACACCCACGTTTTGGAACCTGTTTGCATTTTCAGCTAGGCTGTCTACATACTCTTGTCTTTCCTGCCATATCTATTTGTTTAAGCTCTCAGTGTTGGCTTTGTCTTCTTTTACTGCTTGCTTATAGAACTTTTATGGTATTTCAACAGAATTTTTTAGCTTGAGATTTCAAATATAATTTCTGGTTGTATGTATTTAGGTAGATATCATGGTATCATCCCATCACAAATGGCACTGTGCATTTTATATAGAATACAGTACTTGCTTTTCTTAAGGTATATGTACCATCATCATATCTCTTCCCCAAACTAGTGACTCACCTCTCTTACTCTCTACACTGGCTAGAAGTCTGCTGTTAAGTGAACTTGCTGGGCAACCATCAGAAAGTGGAACATCCTGTTTAAGATGCCTGAAGTTAGGTAGAAGGTAAAACTACGCACATAGTGAAGAGCAGCAGCAAGTTATTCTTGCTGTGTATGTATATTATGTTTCAAGCACCCAGGCACATGAAACAGAAGGGAGAAAATAGAAGAGGGGAGCCTTGATCGCAAGGTGGGAGGCAACGGACTACAAGTGGTGTTGTCAGGGTAGATGGCACGACATAAAGACATCTGGGCTTGTAGATATCATGTCAACCTAACAGTACGGGAAATGTACAGGTGGTGGGGGGCATGATGGAATGTATAGCAAGAGCATACTGCAGGGATGCAATAAGGTGTTCTTGCTATAAGTGGGAAAGATACCTCCTTTATCCCCATCTGCTACCCCCGTTATAAACTGTGTGGCAATAGAGAGAAATTTGGCATCTTTGATTCTGTCATTATTCCAAGTGGGGAATAATGACAGCTTGCTTCTCTTTGGACCAACTTGGAGGCCACCTGGTTCCTTTCTGGTTGAATCTAGAAATCCCAGGTTTCTTGTTGACTCTCACTAAAAAAAGCAACACTAGCTATAACACTTTTTCAGGTGGGCATAAATGGAAGAGATTCGACCGCATAGGGTCCCCAAGCCTGGCAAATGTAAAATGCTCACAAAGTTGTTATAATGTGCATCTTTTAACTTAGGGGATTTTAAAAAGAGGACTGTGACTTGTTTTTATGTTTTAACAGAATTGAATGAAACCTGCAAAGCCATTTTCTGAGGGGATCGAGCTTGACATGGGTAAGAAGAACAGGTGAAGGGAATTTTGTGCAAGATCAGCTTTTTTAAAAAAAACTGGGGGAGAGAACAGTGCAGCCCATCTGCTCCTCAGAAATTCCCAGCTAGTCTGTCTAGGTTGTTGGAAAGTCCCCCTCTCTGTAGAATCCTTTTCCTCTAAGCCCCACCCTTGTGCTTCCCTCTAGGAAAGCCCATCTGTTTCCCTTAATGGATCAGAGATACTAAGAGTTTACTTCCTTGCACTGAACCTCTTCCTTCTTCCTCGAAGCAGGAAACTAGGAGAGAAAAAAAGTCAGTAGCTAAAACATATCATTCCTCCTTCCTTTTATCTGTACAGCTTCTGAAATTTTAGAGGCTTGCCACTTACTCAGCCCATGTATTTGGCACCATGCTGGCAAGGGTGGCAGTAAACACTGCCATGCAGCCCATGAACGTGAGTCTCCCATCCTGGTCTACAAACAAGTGGGCACTAGAGATGGGCACAAATCAAAAAAATGGCGTTTCGTTTGTCATTTGTTGTTTAGGGGGTCCGTTTCGTTTCATTTCCATTTTTTGTGAATTTTTGCAAAAAATTTGTTTTCGTTTTCGTTCGTTTGTTACCGTTTCGTTACCATTTATTTCAATTTTTGTGATTTTTTTAGCTTTTAAAGCAGTTCAATGTATTGCCGTAACAAAAACGAAACGGACGACAAAATTTCTGGTGTTTCTGTTCGTTTCGTTTTATTTTAGAGATAAAATTCGTTTGTCGTTTCATTGCATAACGAAACGAAAAAACGAAAACAAAAATGAAAAATTATTTGTTTCGTGCCCATCTCTAGTGGGCACCATCTCCCAGCGCCTAAGAGCAAACCAGTGGGAATCAAAGCAACATGCTTCAGTTAGCCATAAGGGATATTTAGCTTTGTACCTGGTTTAGTGGCACATTGCACATGTCACATTAGTGTGCCAATGGATGGAATCAGATTCTCATCAATATGATAAATGATTCAGAATGAAGGATGCCTTAAAAGGCTTTACAGTGGTACCTTGTATAAAGGAATTAATTTGTTCCAAATGAAATTATGTTAAGCAAATTTTCCTTTATACAAATTCCCATAGGAATGTATTGAAAACAGAGTGATCCCATTTTTATGTTGGATGGATTTGCCCCATAAGTGATTATGTTAAGCAAATTTCCCCTATCTCCAGAATTTTTATGTTGTACAGATTTTATGTTATACAAGCTGTTTGTTATACAAGGGTCCACTGTATTTTAAAAACACATGCATTTTATATAAAGAAAAGCACACCTGATCATTGCACAGCAGCCAACAATCAAGAGTTAAGATCTTAGTTAATCTGTGGGGGCTTCCAGGGAGTGCTAGTGAGACTATACCTCTGCTACAGTCATTCCTCTGTCCATCGACCGAGGTACCAATGGGACTTGATTTTAAGTGCTAACATTTAATTATGACTGACACAACCACTGGCCACCCAGCCATTGTTAGGTATGACTGAAATACAGAAATTCCTGGTGACACTTTGATTGTGCAGTGCAGTCAGCTCCCATCATCCTTTTGTGCCTCATATGTCTGACATGTGGATCAAACCCTCTCCATTGTGCTTTGCCTTTCTAAAGGGAACAAAGAGAAATTGACAATGAAGTGGCTGCCAGCCCATTGCCAGAGTCCATATATCTACCCAGCTGTCATTACGTAATCAGAGCGGCTTTGCTAGCAGAGGAGAAAATAAATGGTCCATCTGTGAGGTGAGTGATTTCACTTGGAAAGTATTATATTATAGATATAAGTATTACTGTTATATCTGTGGCACATATCTAAAAATTCTACAGCTGCAGGAGGCTATTCTATGTATTCTAAAACCAAATAATTGGTGGTGGTGGTGGTGGGAGTTTGCTGGGAACAGTCTTCAGTACATGGTTAACCCTGTATCTAAAAGAGAGAGAAAGCCTGTAGTTCTTCCACAAAACAAACATATTGATTTATGAAATGATAAAAGACAGATTTCCTCCTGAAGTTTGTCAAAGTAAATGCCAGAGGTTGGAGTAGAGATTTTAGAACACACCTACGCAAGTGGCATTTATATGTATGTAACTGGGGTCGTACTGGTTTGGAAATTTTGAGTTGTAGTCCAAAAACTAGCTTTTCCAAGCATTGCATAAATGCCACAGTTGGTAGGAAGAAAAGGTATTGGTTTCTTTCTAAATAAAATCTAAATACCTTAAATATACCCAAGTCACAGGGCTATACTGTAAGCTTCCCAGTAAAAACATGGAAGGGTGTAAACTATTATAGCATGCTATGCTATCCAAATTTGAAATTCTCTGCTTTGTGAGGTCATAGAAGCAGAGATTATGAGACTTTGGCTCTAGATGTGTATATGATTGCAATACGGTACAACTATTGAATTGTTACCTGATAGCCAGTACAGAGGAGTTTGTCCTCAAGGAAATCTCTCCTGTGCTCAGAGTACATCTGGATGCTGTGTGACCCTCCAAATGTTACTGGACTTCATATCCCAGCAGCCTCTGCCAACATGGGATGATTAGAACACTAAGTTCTTAACCTGTGCCACACACTTTAAATCCAATGAAATGAAATTACAGCCAAGGATACTTATACAGTATTGTGGTAGGATAGAGTGGTCATATCAATATGTGTAAGGGGACTTTCGTCAAGGGACACCAGAACTCTGAAGAAAGAAAGAAAGAAAGAAAGAAAGAAAGAAAGAAAGAAAGAAAGAAAGAAAGAAAGAAAAGTTGTATTCCTGGAAAATCCCTGGCACAGTTGTATTGGAAAATAAGTAGTAAAAATATTGTTTGTTGTAATCAGTCTTTGACCAATGTTTATGTAGCTACAATGAATCTGTGTGGAATATTCCAAAGTTTGATGGGTTGAGGCATATTTACATCACGAACTCAAATAAGGCTCAACTTGATTAACTACCATACCCCCAAGCAAACCCAGTGTTGAAATATATCAGATCATTTAAAATTAATTATAGTAAAAATCAGTTTCAATTCTGTGAGGGCAAGAGCACACAGATGTTTGTCCCACATTGATGCAAACCTCTCTAAGCTGCACCCCAACATTTAAATCACTGTCAGTGTTACACAGATCACACCAAAGTGTTTAATAATCCCTGTAAGGTGTGTTTCAAGTGTCCAAAAATCACACAACCCTACTTTTCCCTCTCCCTTCTCTGCTATTACCACCACCTTTCCACCTATCCCTTTTGATCACATTAAAGCCTGTTCTTTTTTTAATATTTAGTGCTGTATATGTATTAGATCTGAACAGGCAACATATGGTAAGTATTTCTAGCGATAGATCAGTTGAACACTAAACCAGGAGAATTTAATTGTTTTTAAAAATACAGTTTCAAAATTGCATTGCATTTGCAAACCTTACCAGGGCAAGCTAAAAGCAGTCAAAAGGAATATAATTTACTCCCATGCCATGCACCACTCTGTGTATCATCCATGATGTCATCTGGACATGCCCAGTAACTGCCTCAAAGGACCAATGTAGGAGATCACACAACCTGAGGACAAAATCCATGCAGCTAGAAATGTTACCAAAAACAACAACAACCAACAAAAACAGAGCACAGGCCTTGATGGCTGAAGTGAAAAATATATACCACATACTCCTACTAAAAAACTGGATCTAGTTGCAGTTAGCACCAACGTTATGTATTTGAACAAATAAAGGTTTCAAGGAACAATGAGGAACACAGCACAAACAATGGGAAAATATTCATCCAGTCACTAGATGAGTACAGTAATACCTTGGTTTAAGAGTAAAGGCTGCTGGATTGTGAGTGATTGTCTGGAATGTTTCATCTCAGGCAGCCTCCAAAGCCGAGGGAGAAGAGAGGAATGGAGGTTTCCCTTGTACGTCAGGAATATTTTCAAAGGAGAGTGCAAGTTAAGGGTTTGTTTTATTTCTCTTTATATTTTTATTTAATTTGTTTTCAACATCCTTTCTAATTTTTCAAACCATTTCTATTCATGGGGCAGCTAGTCAAGTGTGTATTTGGCTACAAGAGGCATTTTATTATTGTCACATTAAAAGCACAGAGTAAAATCCAGTTGTTAGTCCCAAGCAGAGAAGATTCCACAGCCAGGTATGTAAATCATGATGTGGACACGGACACCTAGCCAACTTCTTTTGTGAGTTTTGGCATTTTGTGTATACAGTATGTGATCTATGAATCATCTGAGTTTTCATTATTTATTATAAGGAAATTTGCTTTGATCTAAGAGTGTTTTGGTTTACAAGCATATTTCCTGAACAAATTGTATCACTGTATTTTAAAATAACCTGTATCGAGTTTAACACCAGAATGTAAAGGGTTTCCACTTCTTGGATGTACACCTTAATACAGTGAGGGGGTCTGAGCATTTCAGATAAGCTGGGAGCAGTACTGTCAGGGGGCTAGACTGCTGTTACAAGCCTGGACTCCTAGCAGGGTCACTCAAGGTGGAATATTCACAGTTGACGGATCAGGTTAAGATGCATCCATTCTCGTCAGGAAAAATGGCCATGTCAGTTGAAGAGAGTAGAGGATTTCAGTGATGGTGGAGTGGAGAAACCCAACTGTGTTAAAGTTATAACGTTAGGATGGTTTTTCTGTGTCATCAAGTCAGAACTGACTTATAGAGATCCCAATAGGGTTCTCAAGGTCAGTGAAATATATGAAGAGTGTTTTTACCAGTTCCATACTCCCGGTGAGGCTCCAAGGATGAGCAGGGATATGAGTCCAGGCCTCCTAAGTCTAAGTCCATCACTCTGTCTTACCACACTGAGTATCCCACAAAAGTAGATGTCACCTATGAATTAATAAAAAGGAATGCTCTGTGGTATCGGGGGATACCAAAAGCCCTATATTCTTTTTCTTAGTGTTTGTGTTTGGGCTGCATTCACACGACCCCTAAAATCCGATGCAAAGGGCACGCAGATGCGGAGCATAAAATTGTTTTTCCACCAGCAGCAGACTTTAAAAAAAATAAAGTACAACCACACCCACTTAAGCGTGCCCCAGCGCATTTTACAAGTACCTGGTCTCGAGGAGGTAAAATCCTTGCTGCTGTTCTTTGCTGCTGTTTTAAAGCATTGCATGCCTGGCCCTCCTCCACTTTGTGTTTGTTTTTGTTTTGTTGGGTCCCCCCTTTTAACAGACAGGAATCCTAACATCCTGGAACGATTAGCTGCTGCCGATGGCAGGTGGAGGTGAGCTTGCATTTTTTTTTCTCTCTCCCCTCACAGCAGACAGAAGCAATAGAATCAGAGTGCGGCAGGGTGGGAATTCAGGAAGCAGAACAAAAAACACATTGGGGGATCTGCATTTAAGCTGCCAGCGAATTTTAGGGGTCATGTGAAAGCAGCCTTGATTATAAGTTCTACAATTCTTGTTTTGGCCTTCTCCTTGGCACGGACATGGGCTAGATCCCGGAGAACCTGAGACAACTTCATGTCATCGTCAAGCGTGCAAGCAACACCAACCATGCATGTCTTATAAATGAGAGTAAATGAATGTAAATAGTATGAGATTTGCTTTTAATTATCTGTCCTATTTTGATTCAGCTGTCCTGCAGCTAATTATTCAGTTAACCACAAATCATGTCGTTCAACCCCCAAGGGCAGCTCCGAATACCTGCTCCTAAATAGAGCTGTGTCTTTCTTCTTTTGGCTCGGATATGTAGATCTTTAATGTCATAGATACTGTATGTAATTTCATGGCCTGTGAACCTTTCATCCCTTATGCTTTGAGACCTTGGCTCTACAGTGTGTACATCTTGCTCATCAAGGGCATGGGATACAACCAGGATGGAGGGGTAAACCTTTTTTCAGTATGCAAATTCCAGAATCCCTCAATCAACATAGTTGTTTGGGGTGGGATTCTGGAACTCTGCAGAATTCTAGGAATTTAGACACAGCGTCAGAGGAACAAAAGAGGAGGATGGAAATTACAGTTATCAGTCCAGCTGTGGTGGTGTTGCAGATTGCTCTCAACATTTTAAAGTCCTCCTGCTTACCTCAATAATTGTTTATATATACAGTATATGGCTGTTTTAGATGTTCTTTAGATTTTTAAAGATTGATTTATTGTGTTTTATATTGTAAATAGCCCAGAGTCTCCTCGGGGGAGATGGGCAGTGAAAAATCTAAACAAACAAACAAACAAACATGTTCCTTCTGTAATTATAGCATGTAAAAACTAGATGGTAGCACACAATTTTATACTAGCAGGGAGAATTTTCCAAAATGTGTAGCACAATATTCAAACCAAATCATATTCTTAAACAGTATTTTTTTTTGAAAAAATATTTCTAAATGTATGGAGTAGAGTCAGAAACACAGAGAAGATATTTGAATGAGAAAAATAAATCTTAATATATACAATTACAAACATATTTTTCAATTATTATTCTCTTAACCCATAACTAGTAAATGTGCTGTTTTGTGGAAGACCTTTTGGTGGGTAGATCAAACTTGAAACATTTAAGCAATGGCATGATCCACACTAGGAGTGGGGGATATATTATTTTCTAATAAAATTACAGAGAGGTGAATGATAACTTGGCAAAGCTGACATGTATTTATGGCTGGCATCAAACTCTTGTTATAAAGCTGTTTGAAGAACAGAGCTGCTCAGTTCTTTGAAAGGCCTTGTTCAAAGAACTTTGCAAACAGCTCTCACCATTGATAAGCAAGCAGAAAGGAGACAAAAAAAGAAAGAAAAAAAAAAAAAAAAGAAAGATGGAGACATAGGATAAATTATTTGCAAATATATGTGGCAAATCATATGCAACTCAATATATTCTGTAAAGCAATACCTGCAATCTAGGTAATCCTTTATATTTCCCCCCACCTATAAGAGTAACATAGTGTTTCTTCTCTCACTGTGATACCAATGTAGTTCACCAGTAGACATGGGCACGACTCGGCGAAATTGTTGTTTCCGTTTTCGATAATTAAGCCGTCAGAACTTGAACTCGAACCGAAAAAAGAAAAATTTGGTTGGGTTTTTCGTTTTCGTTTGTGACATCGCAGCGATCGCGCAATGCGAAGCACAAAAAAAGTTTTTAAAAGTTTTTTAAAATCCCTGACTCCCAGCCAAAAAAGCAGGCGAAAATATGCCTGCCTGAGGCTTTGCCACCTACCAGAGGGGTGGTTTCTGGGGGGTCCCCGGCCTTCCCCCTCTTCTCCTGTCCTGGGGTGCAAGCCACACATTTGGGGTGCAAGCCAAGAACAGAACCTCTATCCTAAGTGATATCCTAACTGCCCACTCACCCGTCCACCTGCGCCGCCACCCACCTGCGGCCCACGCCACCGCCCGCCCACTCACCCGCCCGCGGCCGCCGCCCGCCCGTTTGGCCGCCCCCGCCCTGCCCGCCGCCTAGGGCGCAAAAACACCTAGCGCCGGCCCTGATTGTGGGACACCCCTATGCTCTGGGAAGTCAAATCGCGCTAAATCGCGGTGGAAACGACAGACAAACGACAAATGAAACGACAAATGTTTGAAAAATTTTGCGACAAACGAAAACGACCTGAAAGGGACCTGTTCAGACAAACGAAAACTCAAAATGTCATTTTTTCTGGTCGTGCCCATGTCTATTCACCAGCACTTTGAAAACTGTTTGTAGAAAAGTGTCCACAGTAGGGCAACCACTAACCCACAATCACCTTTGATCTACTCCAATATCATATCATATGGATGATACTCATGCAGTGATTATATAAAACATCTATTGAAACCAACTCTATGTTTGTCACCAAGTCCCCTATTGATACCACTATTCGTATGATTGTTGTTTATACCGAGTACTCCCTCAGTACTCCTCTGCCATGGCATTGGAGGGGAAAGAACATTTTGGGTTTGTTGATAATCCACTTGCCAGTCTCATCCAGTAACCTGGAACTCATGAACCCAAAATATAGACAATATAGCTAAGGTATAATTTAGCAACCATGAACACCCCAAGACTTGCATACTCAGGCTTTCATTCCCATCTTCCTTCCCTTTTTTTGAGGCTGTCCCAACGTCCTTGTCCTGATTTAGGCTGTTACCCCACATCCACTTTGTACCACAACAAGCTAAAATGTGTAATAAATCTTGTTGAGCTCATATGGTTTTGTTGCTGTTCCTGCATCCCCAAGGACGCACTTTATTGTTACGTAACTTCTGTGACCCCACAGATGGGATCAGCATCAAAATGCATTTTGTTTTGTTTTCCTGTGGTACTTAAAAAAAAACAACTTAAAACCCGATAGGTAGGTATATCAGTATATCGATTTTCCTTTGTCATTTGTCAAACTTTGAATACAGTCACCCCCCGCCATTTCGCGATTCAGGTACTGTGATCCCACTATATCGCGGAATCACAGTACCTGCAGGGGTGTGTGGCGGAAAGCCTCGGAGCTGCACGGGGGGGGCGGGGAACAATGCGATCACATGGCTCCCTGCCACCCCCAGGCCCCTCCGGGAGGATTCGGAGCCGCACGGGGGGCAGCAGGGAGCAATCACATGGCTCCCTACCACCACCCCAGACCTGTCAGCCGCCCCGAGGCCCGTCCGGGAGACCTAGGCCCATCCGGGAGGGGAGGCCTCGAGCCGCTCCCCACCCCCCCCAGGCCCTGATCACCGGGATGCCAGATTTTCATGAGCCGCCCCTAGGCCCATCCAGTTACTGTACTTCTTTTTTGGCTTCTTTTGTGCATAGAGCCGTACTGTGAATTTTCTGTCATGGGGGCAAAACTGGTGGCCCTATGGTGACACAATGGAACAGCGCTTGTGCTGACAAGGATTCCACCATGTACAGGGAAGATGCACTGAGTCGCACTTCAGGGGGCATGGTGGCACTTTATTTTGCTTAAAGCGTGACGGACATGGGGAAACAATTTTAAGATCCGCATCTCAGAGCACTTTCTAGAACAGGCATGCCCAAACTTCAGCCCCCCTGATGTTTTGGACCACAACTCCCAGAATTCCAAGTCTGTATTTCCAATGGCAAAGGACTGTGGGAGTTGTGGCCCAAAACATCTGGAGGGCTGAAGTTTGGGCATGCCTGTTCTAAAGCAACAAAGTGGATGTGGGGTAACAGCCGTATTTGATCCGTAGTTTACTAGGCAATCCAAGTGAAGCAAACTATGGTGGCTGCTAACTGGTGGTGACTCCCAACAATGGTTAGAAGGGTATTTGTATACAATGATTTCATCTTTCCAGGGAGTTTGTACTGAACTAGTTAATCACATCTGGAACTACTTAAAGATATTTCATTTCTGACAACAGCTGGAGCCAGTCTATCATAAATTCTACTTAGAGACAGTCTAACTTTCTCCCCATATACTCACAGCTCTGAATGTGTCAGGCATTCTCCCTGCAGGTCAGTCAGCCTCCTTATGTGTCTGGCAGTAGTCCTGAGTTCCAAAATGGACAAACATCCACCACCAAATAGCACTTCTTTTATCACTGGGTTGGAACTTTCCTCTGCCACTTACATTTAAAAATGCTTACCTTTTCCCACCAAAAGTCAGTACAGGACTGGACCATAGATGGAGGCCTGGTTCCCGTTAAGAACTGTTCTGCTTCTTTCCCACTTCTTCTTCTGCTCAGAATTCTGTTAATTCTTCCAATTATTTTCCAGTTCAGCTTTCCCTTTGCAGTGGTTTGAAAGCATTGCTAATGAATTGACTCAAATGAAAGTCTGTTGGTATCTGAACCAAACACGTGTTTCAACTTTACAGCTGTCTCTGGCTATCAAAGGTATCTTCTTTTGTCAGGTAGGAGATGCTTACAGCTGGGCATAAGAGATAGAGCTGAGGTTTTTGAAGAATGACAAGGGGAGAGATGAAGAGGGAGGGACGGAATGCCTGTTATGCTTCCTCGAGAACAGGGATTGGTGGAAGGAATATTGCTGACACCACCACAAGACATCAGAAGCAGGAGGGACAGTGACAATGCCACACAAGGCCCAATATCAACATGTGTGTATATAAAGCAACATGTCATTGATATTTTTCCAAAGAATCCATTTGTTCTTTTTTTACCAGCTGAAATTATCAAACACACATATATGCAGGCCCTCTCGCAAATTTTGTCCTGCCCTTCTCACTTTTTTCACAACTGCCATGCACACAAGGACATCAAGGAAAACACACACACACACACACACACACACACACACACACACACACACACACACACACACACACACACACACACACACACACACACACACGTCTCTTTTTATATTCTGCAGGCTAGAATGTTTCTGCCTGTTATTAGCATCTGACTCATATTAGCCACCTTGTCTTGCTTTGGAACAAATGTGGGCATAGATGTGGGATCAGCCAGATATAAATGGTTGTGTGGCATTTATTCACTATTCCATTTTTAAAACGTCTCACTTTTTAAGAAGAGCTCAGAGTGGCTCTCAAAATGTTGCCTCAGAAAGTGTTTCACTCTTACTGTGCAGAAGACAACTCAGGCCACATGTTTTACATGTGCATGCCTCCCCCTCACATTCATTTCATAACCTTCCTTCAATAATTTTCAACTACTTGGTTCTGAGTCCTTTGTGGTCTTCGACTCAAGTGCGGATCAGGCCACACGCTTCAATCTCCATGTTTTGGTTTTGAATTTCTGGTTACAATTGGATTTGGTGTTCCTAGATAAATCACAAGCTCTAACATTACACCATTCATTTCTTTTGTAAAAGAGATCTGTACTAGTGTGAGTATTTTGAAAATAATGTACGTATCAACAGGCAATTTGAAGGATGTTATAGAAACCACGGGCAGAATGGATTCAGGCGAGGGTGACTGGATGAAAAAGAGTCCAGGGTTAATAGCTGTAATAACTGTGTGGAGGAGGCCATTTGAGTAGATGTAGCTTGCATTAAAAGCGACACTTGTTGAAATTTCCTCTTCTATGTGACTATTACATGCACAAGAAGCTTGTCCTCTTTTTCATCTGATCACCCAGTCCCGAGACTGAACAACTTCTGTGCACCTAAGTCCAAAGGGCATCTATAGCTAATCTCACTGAAAGTCCATTGGGGAAGATGGAAGGGGTAGTGCTGGGGAAATCATACTTCAAGCCAAAGTTTATTTCTTCTCCTCACAATATTACTCCTCCAGGCAATGCAGTGCTACTTGCCTAACACAAGAGACAGTGCACTCAAAAAGGCATGCTTTCTCCTAATTGACCAAATACAAAACAAAAGCTAGCAAATTTGGCAAAGGCAGATGGAGTCAAAGTCATATACAGTGGTACCTCTTAAGAAAGTTCCTCGTAAGACCAGGAATTTTTCTTCTCTTAGAAAGAAAAAAAATTCCAGTAGTAGCCATGCTTTGTATGACAAAAAAAAAATCCCTATGGGATGCTTCGCAAGATGAAAAACCGTTCCGCATGTACCCAGGGAAAAAAAGACTGCTTATTTTCATCTTTATTCTAGCCTCCGGAATGGATAAATCCATTCCCAATGCATTCTTATGGGAAACCATATTTTGTAAGACAAAGTTTTCATAAAATGAAGTGACTCATGGACTCTGGAACATATTAATCCATTTTCAATGAATTCCTAGGGGAAACCACATTTCACAACACAAAATTTTCTTAAAACAAATTGAATTATATATGTTTTAAGAGGTACCACTGTATAATGTTCTTTCCCTTTTACGGGTGCACTGCTTCTAGCTATGGAATCACAGTTAAGCAATGCCTTCAGTCAGCAAGGCAACTCCTGTTTCTGAGCCTCTATTTCTGACTGCAAGTATAACTTTCAAAAGCTGTATACTGGTAATTGCAGATGGATGGGATTATTGCAAATGAAGGAAGAAATGGTTTCATTCCTGACTCCAGACAAAATATCTTTCTCTTGATGTACTTTACTGTTTTGAATGCATTTTCGAGTTGCTTTGTTGGGCATTGTATTCATTTGATTTGCTTTAGTATTTGTTTATTCACTGTTGTTAGTTGTCTTTTAATGATGTAAGCCACCTTGGGTCCTTTGTAAAGAGAAAGGCAAGATAAAAATATTTTAAATAAAACAAATGCATCTGCAGTAATGTCCAAAGTTGCGCTAAGGCTGTGTTAACTACATGGAGAGGAAGAAAGATTTTTTTCCTTGTCTAGACTGTAATATTTCCAGTAGTTTAGGGGAACTGGGGTGTTACATATATTAATCTACATGATTAATCTACTAACACCTGGGGATGGGCATCTGTGTGATTTTGCAGAGATTCTCACCTGTCCACTGCCAGGTTTATTCCTCCCAGTTACAAACAGGAGTTTCCCCTCTCCTTCCCATAAACAATTTTGTGTGCATTGGTGTATAGCTTGCATCTAGGATTGTTCTGGAAGGTGCAGAGAGAGAAACTTTGACAGGTTGAATTCCTCACACATCTTCCACCTGTTCATGTGTCAGATAGGAGCTTTAGTTCAGAGAGATTTTCTTAGCTCCTGATGCTATAGGTGTCATAATTATATCATAACAGTTGTGTTGATATGTACTTGCTGATTTCTAAATGAAAAAATGATAGGATGTATCTTACTGTCAAAATGTATGGGTCTGGAAAAAAATCACTATGAGCATTAAATTATGGTGGCCAAGGAGGCTAGAGCTAATTTTACAAATACTGTAATAATTGTTGTCAATCTTTTTTTAAGGCATGGTGGAGGATGAAAGAGAGAATATATGGGTTTAAGGCATAAATTAACCACAGAAATGAACGGCTATTACAACATTTAAAAGCAGTTTGTTACAAAGGCACAGAAGATTCCAAAAGCCATATGCTGAAGCAACATACTGTCTTCTATGAAGCACTTGATTATGTTGGAACACCTTTTAAAACAGCTCTGGGATGTTTTAGATAAGGCGCACGTTTACATAACTCTCTTAGACTGAGGGCTACCTTTGCAGATCTC
Source organism: Phrynocephalus forsythii (assembly GCA_029282475.1). Taxonomy (NCBI): domain Eukaryota; kingdom Metazoa; phylum Chordata; class Lepidosauria; order Squamata; family Agamidae; genus Phrynocephalus; species Phrynocephalus forsythii. The sequence goes on along the minus strand of JAPFRF010000003.1, from coordinate 43,124,594 downwards.
CTGAATGTTTGGTTTGTAGTCATCTCCCAGTTTCAAGTTCTCCCTGTAGTATTGCAATTTCACAAAATGTGAGCTGGGTCAGGTTGAGATGGTAACCTGATCAAGGACAGGCTGAGCAGGTTCAAGGTCTGAACCCATATCATCATCTTCCAGCTGCACCACCATAACTGGTACACCATCCGTTCTAACTGATTCTTGTACTTGGAATTAAATGGGGGACTATCTCCTGGGTAACAGTGTTCCTTGCACAGAAATACATTCAGCCATGCCAGCCACATGGCCACGGACTTGCACAACACGGGCTCTTTGGCTTGGAAATGGAAATGAGTGCCACCCCTAGAGTCGGACACGAGTAGCACGCATGTGTGGGGGAAACCTTTTACTTTACCTCCAGGGAAACTATGATATCTGGAAGTGATATATGTTAAACTAACATTCTGTGATGGTTATTCATGCATGCAAGTTATCACTTGATTGTCTACTGATCAGCTAACAGGATCTTGTTATATTCAAAAATATACAAAGTTGCTCAACACTAATCAGCCATAGCACTGTTTCTCCATCTACCCCAGTATTGGCTACTTTAACTGACAAGAACTACAGCCTTCAGAGTCTTTTGCATCATCTGCTAGTTGATCCTTTTATAACTGGAGTTACTGGAGGCTGAATATGGCTCCTCCATCATCCGAAGCATGTGTTCTATCACCAAGCTGTTGCACCTTTCCTTAAAAGAATATTACCCAGAAGCCATCACTGCTCATAGACTACAGACAAGTTTGTACATTCATACACAGTGCACGACTCAGCTCCTCTTCACGAGGAAACCTTCAAGTACTTGCATCAGCTCCTCTGCAAATTCCAGCTAAGTCTGTGAGGATGAGCATCTACACTTGATGGCAAGTTATTACTTGATCTGATGGCAAACTTCCAGTCCTGTTCAGCCTCGTGGTTCCATCCACATTCAATAAGGTCAGGGCAAGCATTTGTAGGATCCGGAACCTGGGCTGTGAAATAGGAATTATAAAGAAGGATCTATTATTATTATTTTGTGAAGACAAATGGGGCAGATGTAAAACACATTGCATATTTACAATGTCATTAATGATCATGGAAATTCTTTAGCCACCTAACAAATATTTGAAGGGTCATTTGTTTTTCAGGAGGCAGTGTAAGGAAAGCATTGTCCAGAGAGAAGCTGGAAGTGAGAACAAAAGCACACTGGGAAGCAGGGCTGAAGTAAGAGAGAGGGGAGGGGTGATGTAAAATGCTGAGAAGACCAGCCTTGGAAGGATTAGTAGCAAGAAGGGAGATTGAAAAAAGAAGAAGAAAAGTGACTGACACACAAAAGACGAGCCAGCAATTGCAGTCTTGGGAAGAAGCATGGAAGACTAACCATTCCCAACACTCAAAGGATCTGGTTATAAATACAACTGATGACTCCTTCACACCTTGCACATTTTAATTATTGCTAGTTTTATTCAAACCCTGCCTTTTGGTCCCCTGAAAAGAACACCCAAGATGGTTATCTGTATTTCCAATATAAAGATTAAAGAGGCTGTGTGTTAAAACAGAGGTAGAAAATAAATAGAAAGCAGGAATTTGAAACAGAACAAAGGAGAACAAAGGAGTTTGATGGAGAGGAGTGTAACATGCTGCCTCAAAGGTATACCTCAAGTAGCCCTTCAGACCTTTTCTAAAGGAAAGTTCATAGGCCAGGGTGCTAAAACTGAGAAGGCTTCACTCCATGCCTCAAGTTTGGACACATCACCTTTTTGACCACAGTTCCCAATTTCACCACTCAACAGAACTAGGCAGCATATGAATCAAAGTATTAAAACTCAGAAGATCCTTCCCCATATCTCATAGCTTTGAATATTTCTTTTTTTTTTACTATAACTTCTGGAACAAAGACTGTAGAAATCATAGCCCCCAAAGAGAACATTTCCTAGCTCTGCCTGCATCCAGCCAACCACATCTCTGTTCCCAGTCCTTTATAAAAGCAACAGCTCTGATGACAGATGTGGAAGGAGTGCTTCTAAAATCCTGGTCCCAAACCATTTAAGGTGTTTCAGTTAATAGCCCGCTCCTTGGAAGTCAGTGCATAGGAACTGAAACTTGATTAATACAACCAAAAGTGAATGCCAGAATCGAGAACTTCTACGCATCCCACATAGATCACGTTGCTGCAATCTAATCTGAATGTGACATGAGGTGTGTGTCGCTGAAATAACTCTGGTACTTTCCAACATGGAAAGTACCTTCTTTAGTTTTTTTAATAGGTTATCTCTCATAAAAACAGGTTGTATTTTATGCCCTGTGTTTTCCAACCAAGAAATATGGTTATAGGTGACAATGCAAACGTAAGTGTGTATTTGTGTGTTTGGTTTGGTTTGCTCCTGCCTTCTTGGAAGTGTATTCAGTTCATCTAAATTCAAGCCAGTCATGGTTCCTGAACTGTGTAGGACAAACCAGTGTGATGTGGCAGCTAGAAGTGTTGGCCTGGGACTGAGGGGTGGTGATGGTGGTGGTCTGGGTTTTAGTCCCCATTGAACCATCAAATACTCTGAGTGCTCTTAGGCCTCTCTCTCATTCTCTCTCAAATCTGTCTTACCTCAGAAAATTAGAGAACTGTTGTGAGGATCAAGTGGGGATAAGAGAGGCATGCATGCTACCCTGAGCTCATTTTAAAGAGATGGGTACCAAATCCAATGAATAAAGGTAACTACTTCCATTGTTTCTGCTACTTTACTATGCATTATTGTCATGTACCAGTGTCCTTTAGTCACACAAGGGAACTACATGAAACCCCAAACAAAGATGGGGAGTTTCAGTTACCAGAGCTTTACATGAAAAAGCTATTCAAAGAGGAGAGAAGGTATATCCCAAAACATTGTTCTGCTTGTCTTCAAATGAAAGTGATGTTTAATATGTGTAATATGGCACCAGAGATCTTAGAGTTTGGGGCATGGAACACTGCTTGGGTCTAGATACCTTCTAAGGTCCCAAATCAGCCCTAAAAGCATTAGGACTGGAAATACCCATGACATTTCATGACAGGCTTAGCAACAGAGGAGATATCAGAAAATCATACACTTTCTGAAATGGCTGCTGCATTACACTGGACACCCCCTTCGTGTGTCCAGTGTAATGCAGTCGACAGAAAAGGCCTGCTCTAAACCATTCAATGAATTCTGTCTTTCCTACACATCTCTCTCCTTCCATTCTTTCTTTCCCACTGGTTTCTCTAGGCGTCTCCCCCCGCCCCCTGCTTTGTTACTCTGGCATTCAGTTGGTACCAGCTCAACAGGAAAGTACAGCAAAAGCTTATGATCAAGTGCTAATTATCTTAATTTTCTAAAACTGATTATTAATTGGCCTAATCTGAATATTGAGGGAACCAATTTTCAGATATAGCCAATCCATTTGTGTCAGCTAGGAAATCAGTAGTTTCCATTCAAACATTTGTTCTTCTACCTCTTCCATTTCCAGAGTTCTTTCAAAAAAAGCAAGCAAAGGAAAGGTGCTTTAGGGAAACGGCCTTTAAATATAACCACTGCTGTTACAGTATTTAAATCACTAAATTAGAAGCAACCATACAAAATTGTATGTTTCTAATTTTATTTTAGATCTTTGTAATAAACAAACCAGGGGATCTGGTTTCAAGAGCTAACACACACACACACACACACACACACACACACACACACACACACACACACACACACACACACACACACACACACAGTTCTTATGCAGTATTTTATGCTTCTTGTTTTCACCATTTTAAATAACTTTCAGAACAAAAAAACAAATACACTTTCTGAAAAATCATTCCCGTTTTAGCTCTTTTATTCAAGAAACACTGTCTCACTGTTCCATATTTGCAACCTCACCAACATACACTCAGGCTGTTCAGGTTGACTCAGAAGTCCTACCCCATAGTGAAAGTAAAACTGTTTGTGTTAAAAAGAAGTTTAATGGTATTTAACCCAGTTCCCTAAGTAAGCAATGAAATGCATTACATCCCTAGAGCCATGTCACATATTGACCCTAAAGGAACAAGATGGTGCGGTATACAAGCTTCAAAATAAATAAACAAATAAATGTGGATATCAGTGTATCTTGATCTGTGCTGATGACCACAGGTGTTGTGGAGGCCACCAACTGCTGTCCCTTCCAAAACGAACAAAAGAGTCCAAATTGAAGGAGTGTGATACCGGGTTTCAAAGAGGTTGTAGTACATACAGTACATGCATGCATGCACAAGCATTCCACATGAACACAATTTTAGAAATAAGCCCAAGGTTGGGAAGATATTTGCTTGCCTGCTGGGAGTTGACAGAGGACTGGTAGAGCAGTGCATTTCTATAGTAGGCACTAGAGAGTGGCCTTCCCTTGGCGTCTCAGTGGAAGGGAGCATAAAAGCAACCAGTCCTCCTCCAGGCCACAGGTTTCCACTAGTTGACTATTTCCAAGCCACTGTTTAGAACGCAAGTCTTCTTAAGGCAAAATACTCTGTCTGATAAACATGACTGTGTGACTATCAATGGAATTAACAAATACACAGAGAAATTTACATTCCTTTTATTTCACCTTGTTTGAACGTGTATCTGTAACTTGGGTTTTGCATTTTGTTTCATTTTTTGCATGCTGCCTTTTAAGATATAGTCAGGATGGCAATTTACTTAATAAAAATATTCTATTTAGAGATGGGCATGAAATGAAAAATGAAATGCTTTTTCATTAGGTAACAAATTACTTTGTTCCCTAACAAAACAGTAGGACGTGTTTCGTCTTGTTTTGTCACTGAACACAATTTTCCCTCTAGAAAGAAATGATTGATCCTAGAAAAGGAATCAATGGCAGGGGAGCTCAAGCTCTTCCCTGAAAGCCCTCAAAATTTGGAAAGGTTCGGGGTTCAGGGAGCTGAGTTATGAAGTTCCAAAGGGGGTGGCACTAGGAAAAAATCTTTCTAAATGGAATTGGAACTTTGGAAGCCAAGCCAATTCCAATAGAAAGATTTTTTCCCTAGGGACACCCCCTTTGGAGCTTCATAACTCAGCCCCCTGAACCCCACATATATCCACATTTCAGGGGGTTACCTAGAATTGCTTGAGGAAGCTCCCCTCCCATTTGGTTCTTTAGGACCCAGGGGAGCATTGCATTTTGTTTCATTTTGTAACAAAAGTGCTTTAAAAATTAGTTACAAACAAAACAAAACTACTAAGGAGATGAAACGAAACACTATTTTCCCTAATTCAAAACAGAAAGCACTTAAGAAGTATTTTAAAAAATATAGGAGTATAGGATCCCATGAGATGATGATAGAGGAATGTAACACAGCGGGCAAAAATGATCAGTAGTATTCACAAGCTATTCAAGGAAAATAAATCTGGAAAATATGATTTTTAAAAATAGACTCCCTTAGTTTGTAGATTTGAGGCTTCTTCGCATGCAGAAGAAAATCCCAGAGCCTGGATGCAACTACACTGTCTTTCTCTTTATTGGCTAAAATCCATTGCTTAGCACAGTAAGTGGCACCAGAGCAGTCCCATTGAGTTAGCTGAGATTTGGTGAGACCCAACTCCTCCATAAGCTCCATGGATTCAATTTGGCCTATTCTAGTTGCAACATACTGTGCTAAAGTAAATTCAACTAGAGTGGGCCCATTGAAATCCATGGAGCTCATGAAGGAGCTGACTAATCAAATCCCAATGTATTCATGACCCAACTCTGGTTGCAACGTAGTACTCTAAGCAACAGAATTTCAGCCACCAAATTGATTTAACAAGCAACCTTATAAGCAGAACCTGTAAAAGTTCATTTATGGTGCATGTGGCCCTTGAAATGACTGTAAAGATACTGACAAATGATAACTGTCAAGAGCAACACTTTGGGTGACATTGGAAACATACCAGTACACTAGTGTGACTGATACTGAATAGGTGTTAATTTGATCTCTTATCTGATTTGCCAATAATAACCAAGCAGTCAAATTCTATAGCAGCTGTAGTTTCTGGATCCTCTCCAACAGGGTGCAAAAACTCTGTCTTCAGATGAAAAAATAATAAATTTTCATCATGATGAAAGAGTTCTATTAACAGTCAAAGCGAGCTTCTTTTTGTGATATTTTAGTGCTCTGTCTTCTATCTCTCCAAAGTGCTCCCAACAGTCTAACCAGCTGGTATCATGCCAGGAAACCTAAATGGACTTATTTCACCTTTCTGTTTCTCAATCTGCAGTCAAAACATAAGCTCTTTTGAGCAGTGGTTTATTCGGTTTGAGCTGGCAATCAAGGATAGGATAGATAACCCCAAAGGCTCAATTTTTTTTAAACTGAACACTAGTGGAACACAAGCAGGGTTGTGTTCCCCCATCTAACTTCAACCCTAAGCCACTCACCAGGAAACAAAGGACATTTCTGATCCAAGCCAAGCCTGAATCCAGCCTGGCAGAGATCCAGATCATCAAAGCTCTCCTCAAACAATGCATCATCTTTCTCCGCAATACAGAAAGGAAGCAATTAGAAGGACAGGCTTATATTCTTCTTGCTTTCGGGGGCAATGGAGATCAAAAGGTTTTTAAAAACCAATGTTGAATGCAAAGAGCAACATTGCTTTGGGTAATAAGTAACAAATTATGTCTTGAAAAGATAATGTTCTGGGCTTTCCTCTGAAGATGCTCACAAAGCTTGGGTGCATTTGGAAGTGACTTGCACCTCCTGAAAGGATCCTCGTGTATTACATCCTGGCCTGATTTTGGAAGGCAGAAATAGCATGGATGGCAAAAGGAGCTGCTAAGAAGAAAGCCCCCAGGGCCACCTTCCATGTACAGATCAAGGTGTCTCGGGACGAATGAAGTGGACTGCGTGCTGCTCTGCTACTAAATGCTTCCTTGGAAAAGAACAGCCTGTAATCTCTCCACCTCCAGCCAGCCAGAGATGTATAAAAAGCATTGAACCCAGTTTCACAATATCGAAATACTGGTTGTATTTTTAGTTTCTGCCCCAGGGTATCGACTGAAAGGCTGCATGGTACAGACATCCCATTTTTCAAGTTAAAAATAAAATAAAATAAAAGAAGAACCAGACAGAAAAAGAACACACCAGCCTTTTCTGCCTGAAATGTAGAGGCATCGCGGGAGAAATGGTACAGTTTCCTTACTGAGCTTTATCCGAAAACAGCAGGAAGTGATCTGCTTCCTCTGACAGATTCCAAAGGGACGTGATTGTTCCTCCCTCTGATCTCTGCCTCCGCATTTCATTTAAAGAAATTGCATTGAATCTGCATGTGTAGGAGTGTGTTTGTCATTTGTATTCAATACTTCAAATTCAAAGATGTCTAAAACAAACACATCTGAAACTCAGCCTAGTTAGCAGTCATATGCCTGTGCAAAGCATGATATGGGGCCGTGACGGTATGCATGCATACATGCTTGTGATGCAGCACTTAATGCAAGCTGTACAGTGCCAAGGTATGTGGGAAAGGCAGGAACTGGGGACATACATGCCTGTAAACTGGGGATATGGCAGCCAGGGGCTGAATGCCTATTTGGAAGGGCCTCAATTCATGTTTGGAAAGGTCTTCTAGTGGTGGGTGGAGCCAAGAGCATGAGGTTGGACCAAAGCTAAGTGTATGTGCGGCCAGATGTAAATTTGCCCGTTTGCTCCAAACCTGGCCAGTCTGCAAACCAGAACTCCCCCGGAATGCAAAATCTTACCCTACTGCAACTTACAATGTGAACTATGCATACAGAAGCCTGTAGAACTCTAAAAGTCAGGTGTCATGTAGCATCCTTAAACCTGTCTGGATTAGAGCCAACATAGGGAACATCCTGAGTGAATATCTTTTCTGCAGAATTAAAGGACAAAAGCAGTCAAGCTACAGGGTGATGTCTTAGTATCTGACCATGTACAGTGAGAAGGCTAAGGTAAAGTCATAGTAACTCAAGATAGGAAAACAATAAACATATTTTGTTAAAATGGTCTGTTATCAAGATAATTCCATTCTAGGGATCTTGCATGTTACGTATTTCCAAAAGATTTCCCTGTAATAATAGTGAATAGGCAGTATCCTCTTCAACTTAGGGTACTATCCCACATCCTGGAAGAGCTGCTTTTTTAAAAGGGTGCCTTTGCCCTTGCCGCGGTCACGTGATCAAAGGAGTGCTTCCATTGTTCCCACGTCCATGGCAGCAATGCACTTCAGAGGGCATGGCCGAGGTGTTTCCCCAGAAAAGCCGGCTGATTGCGAGGGCACCATTTTTAGGGGTGGTTTTTCTTCAAGTAAAAGGCGTCTTTTAGTCACTACATAGGTTGCCTCCCCAAACACACACCCTCCCCAAAAACTGTGAAGTCCAAGAAGCACCACCCACCGCTTGAGGTCTTCTCATTCAATATGTCCACATGGCCAGAAGCCACTTTTATACAACTTTGAGAACAAGCCGCTGCAATCACCACAGCAGCAGCAACAAGAGGGAAGGAAAGTTTGGGGTGGGAGGCGAGCTTGGAGAATTTTTTTCCTTTTCCCCCCAACCTACTTGCTTCCTCATTTCCTCTCTCCCTCTCGCATGCTCTCTCGCATGCTCAGCTCTCTCTGTCACACGCTCAGACACTCAGTCATGCTCTCTCCCTCCCTCCCTCCCACACACACACACACACACACACACACACACACACACACACACACACACATCACACTCCTCCCTCCCTCCTTCTCTCTCTCCCTCTTGTTTGCTCTCTTTCTCTCCCTGTCCATTCCGTTTAAGTAGGCTGAGTCCGTTCAAAATGCCAGTTGGTGTGCTGGATTGACAGATGCATGTAGCTTTATTGATGGACCCTAAACATAAGATTGTTTTTAAAGATGACCAAGGTAGTACTAAAACAATGGGATATAAGTCAATAAGAAGTGGCTTTTTGGGTCCTCACCTTTGTTTGATTCGTTTAAAAAGGCACCTCCTAACTGACGCAAAAAAAGAGAACTCCCAATGGTGGTTCCAGGAAAATGTGCTTCAGAGGGCATGGCTGAGGGTTTTTTCCCCGTAAAGCCAGCTGATTGTGAGGGCATGAAGTAAAAGGCAGCTTCTAGCGGTCATGGGATGGAGCTCTTGGATATACTGCATTATTACAAAGGAGGTCAGATGTATTCCAATTCAAAGGTGTCCACAGCAATACAACAAAGTTGCTACATAGGTTGCCTCCCCCCAACACACACACTGCCCCTAAAAAAGATGGAGTCCAAGAAGCACATTAAGACTAATAAGAGCCCTACCGCACTTAGGTTTTGAATAGCCTTTTGCTTAAAGTCAAATCGCCTTAAAAACCACCTACTGCTTTTCCAATCACTTTTTCTGTGGAGCCTCCTTGGCCACGCCCCTTTTCGGCCACTGTGTCAGTTTTTCTTGTGACGGCAACCAAGGGTGGTGGTTTTTAAACCGATTTCTAGACCGCTTTTTGAAGCTATTTGCCTGAACTGTGGACACCATGCACCATTTTTTCCCCGGTTTCCCCCTCTGTATGCCTTATCCTGCCATCAGAAAAGCAGAAAATTAGCTACATTACTTAGAATGGAAGAACAACGGCATGACGTTACCCTAAAAATAAATAAATCCAAAATAGAAGCATATGATGGGAAAATGATGGACAAAATCAGAAAAAAAGCGGTTTAGCAAAGTGCGGACGGGGAAACCGGTTCATGAGAAAACACCAAGTGCAGAATACTGAATCGCTTCAGCGACCATGTGCCCAGGGGAGGGAAGAAGGCAATTCAAAACAAAAAGTGGTTGCTGTTTGAAGTGCGGTAGCGACCAGACTAATAAAGCCTATTAGGCAAAGAGGACATTCTTCAAAATTTTGATGAACATACTACTGGCCATTACATTTACCAAACCATTCACTAAAAGTTAAGCCTTTTCTTGCAGAATTGCACTGGAATAACAGCAGAACACTAACCAAGACCTAGATTATCATTAACCTATTTTCCCCTACCTTCCGACTTTCCTTATCCCTGCTTTCTGTCAGTGTCATTCTTTTGACAGCTCGCATTTTCTCTTTCCTTTTTGATCACGGCCTTAAGGAGAAGATCCAATCCTACTAATCTCAAAAGAGCAACAAAATAGGAGACCTATAAAATCTCATTTTCAGCTTGAAGTCAGAAACAGAAGGTGTCAAGGGGGAGGAGTAGGAGATTTGGGAGCATGGTTGTTCAACACAACAGAGATGAGAAGACTGGAGAAATAATCCTGAAAAGAATGGATGTTTAAAGGCAGAAACTGCATTTGAAATTATGGGTGCAGGGATGGAGGAAAGGAAGATGGGGTGAGATTTCAGGTTAATTTCACAGAATAAACTAAGGGGGAAAATCTGTTCATCAGTTAATTATCACTGACTGTGCTGTGCTTATGTTTAGCTTGTTTTATTAACATTTGCAAAAGGAAAAGCATCCTACCTCAAGTTTCTTGAGCTGTATCACTGCTGTCAAACTTTAGAATTATGGGTCTAGTTTCAGAGGTACCATCTGGAAGAGCAAAAAAAAAGCAGGCAATTCTAGGTCTCTAACATTCCTGAAAGCCTGGAGACAAAATGGTGACTGGTTTTAATTAAATATAGAAGAGAAACAACCAAAGGAACTGCTGGTTGTGAGGAATGCATTTGATTGATATTGGCCAGCAGCCAGTGGCAAAAATGAAAACTCGTCCTTCTGCTTACCTGTTGGTGCCACATGTTTCTCTCAGCTGCTGCCTTTTTGTATTTGACTTTCAGACAAATAGTTCTTAGACTGCACATGTTGAAAACATAGTCGACATTAATGGAAGCGCCTGCTGTTTCTTTTTAGGGGGCAACTTGGGGGAATCAGCAAGCATAGCCCTTCCCATGATGGTGCCCCCCTGATAATGTACTGTGAAATTCAGCTCCTATGAGCATGGTCAATGATCTGAAAGTCTGAAAGTTGTACTATATATGAAGGGCACATGACAGAAGAAAGCTTGCCTACAGGATTATTGGGTTCACATATCTACCCACCAGAGACGGGCACAAATAAAAAAAACAAATTGTCGATATTTTGCAGAAATATTGCAGAAAATCACCAATACTTTTAAAAAATGTTTATTTGTCATAATCATTCAAAGCAACAACACTGACAAATACAACACAATCAATTGTTGCCCTTTTTAAATTTGTGGATTCATCACCCCCATCTGCCGCCTCTGTCACTTTCCTGGGAAAAAGTGGTCTCTTTGGCGGGTGTGGGGTGGGGTGGGGTGTGTGTGTGTGAAGACCTCAGACAGAATCCCAAGCTTCACAAAACTTTCAAGGATTGTAAAGGAAAGACAGGAGCAACTGATGTAAATAATGTAGTACAACTCATTGATGACTCTCAAAACATTACCCAAAATAGGTGTTCTGTCACATCTTATCTAGGCATTGAAAAGAAAGTACCATAATTCATAGCCTTACTAATTTTCTATCTGTTTTGTTACTAGGTTAAAATGGCCTCAAAAATCTTCCAAACTGGATCAAATGAAACATTCCATTTTGAAATTTCTCATCCAATGTAGTCCTGTGTATGGTTACTTGGACATAAGTTCTGATATATTTTCTATGCTGTTTGGCTTGCACCTCAGTATTGTTATTTTGAACTGCAGCCTTAAATCATGAGATAAATGTTACACATAGAAATATACCTTAAAACAAGCAGAGTCTCTGATGCTCTTTTACCAGCAATTCTTTTTGTAATGGAAGCTGTGGTATATCTGCCCATTGGCCTTGGCAAAATATTGTGCTCTGAAAAGTCTGAAAAACATCTATTTCAACAGATCATGCTCATTAGATCACTCACAATGCAGGGATTCCCCAACTCACTTTTATTATATAAACAACAAACAGAATTATGTGGCCCAGAATCACTTTTTTGTGCTGGCCTGTTCCCTATTAGCTGCTCAGACTGTTTCCAAAGAACAGCAAGGTCAAAACCCATTAGGACAATTCTGAAAGGATGAGCTCAGGGCTTTGGGGGGAAATTGAGCTACAAATCAGAAAATATTTTGTATTGCAAAGACTTACATCTTTCTGTATGTTTATGGACCACATTCTCTCCATCATACTATAGTGGAAATATCTCGTCTGAACTATCATGTGTGATGGTAAAACAAAACAAAACCAAAACAAAATTATTTTATTCATTAGTTAATTGTAGTAACAGTAGTTTCTTCGCTTGTCTTTACTCTCGCTTTAAAAAATAAATCCATGGCTAAGATGGTCTTGGCAAGTTCCAAGGAGTAATTAGCTAGGGAATACTTTTTCAAGTCATTTGTCTAAATATAACTCCCTGAGAAAAACCAGAAGCCAAATGAGTGTAAACTCTTGTCATAACTATTTGATTAAGTTAAAGGTTCAATTAAGTGCCTCTTGGTCAAATGGCCATAAAGAGGGATCATAACCCACAGTTGCTCTTTTCCTCCATTCATTCTCCTTCCCTTTGCTGCTGTTCTGCTCTGCTCACTGTATTGTTGTTGGGTTTTTTCCTGACCACCACTTTTCATGTCATTTTTGCCATCCAGGAAGAATGCTGTCCTTTTTAAAATGCCCTTCTTGATTTGCAGCAGAAACAAACATAAATCAAACAGTCTGCGTTTGAAAAAAAATAAAACAGAAGACCAAAATGGTAGCTTTAAATTTAAGATTAACAGTTCATCTGTACAGAGCACAGCAACCACCATGTTTAAAAATAGTTGTCCAAGTGGTGAGGCACTACCTTCCTGACAAGAATCCTCCTTGGTTTTTTTAAACTCAGGGAGCTGAGGCAAAGCTGGGCAGTTGCTCAATACGCTTTGCCGCTTTGCCTTTTAAAATGTCGAATGTCAGCTTTAGAAAACCACCGTGTTAAGTAGGTTAGAGAATTGTGCTGAGCCGGTTGGCTTATTTATTAGGATCTCCATATGGGGTCAAATTCAATTTAGTTGTGTCAGCTAGTTTCCAAGAGTATGTTCTGTTTTAGTGAAAGGAAATCTTTGCGGCAGCTAAAGTAAAGACCACCCATAGACATTCTACTGCTAAGAATTAACAATGTGAAGGACCAACAACAAATTCATTGGAGTATTATGGGTAGGGGAGGCAGTAAGTAATTTTAAACTCTGGATTTAATGACATTACAGAGCAGGAACAGCAGCTACTTTAGATTGTAAGGTGTACAACAAACACTTTTCTCCTCCTTCTCCACTGTCTCTCCCATCTGATACTTTACTTACTGTTCATCTATTCTTCATATGTTAAAACAACTTTCCCCCATACCCTGCAAATGTGTTGGCTTACAACTCCTATAATCTCCAACAAATAAAAGCAACCAAGTAAAAAGAGGGGAATTCCCTGATCCTGATGGGAAAAATGAATAATCTTGAGCTGTTTCACATTTTTATATCTACCACTGAAAACTGTCATCTACAAAGTTGGCACCTTAGCGGTTCGAATCCCAGGCGCCATGCAGCAGAATGAGCACCCACTGTTAATCCCAGATCCTGCCAACCCAGCAGTTCAAAAGCATGTAAATGCAAGTAGATAAATAGATATTGCTGTAAAAAGTGGGAAGCTAGAACAGTGTTTCTGTGCAGTCATGCCAGCCACAGGGCCATGCATTTGCGCAACACTGGCTCTTTGGCTTGAATACAGAGATGAGCACTGCCCCTAGAGTCGGACACAACTAGCACACATGTGCAGGGGGAACCTTTACCTTTACCTTTACCTTACAATCATAGCACCACAATGACAAGGGGAATGAAATGGAGTTAACTTAACCCCCATTTAGATCCACTCTAAATAAATGTCACATTAGTCATATTGTATCATTTCAATATTAGCACATTTTAGGAAGAAAAACATCCTAAAATGAATTGTGTCTACTTATATGCCTGTCTGGATCACCTCTGACATAATCCCATGCTGAAAGCAATATTATGCTGTTGCACATGACCTGGGGTTCAATCCTAGATCGCTGGCTCAAAGTTGGCCCAGCCTTCCGTCCTTTTGAGGCTGGTAAAATGAGTCCTCAGCTCACTGGAATGGTGGTGGTGGGGAAAGTGCAGGCACCATTTTTAAATTGTAAACCACACAGGGAGTGCTTTTGAGCACTATGGGACAGCAGATAAACAGCACATTTTGCTTTTGCTTTTTTGCGGGGTGGAAGAACAGGACATTCTCAATAATTGTTTCTCAAGACTGAATTGTACATTAAAGAACCAAAGTATTAAAGCAATCCTGTTGGAAGGGAAGTAAAGAGGCCTACCCACTTCAAAAATTCCTCTGGCCTCCTTCACAGAGGAGCTGTGTATTCCTCTCTGCCAGTATATGTTTCCTGATACGAAGCCTATATATATTTACATATATCAAATACATATTTCACTGATCAATGCTCCCTAACGGAAAATAATGCTCAGGAGTGGACAATTAGAATTGGCAAACTGATAACTGTGCTTCTAGAAAACTAGGGAGTATCTGCCATTGGGTTACAGAAATATTAAAGGAATATTGGGACTACATTGATGAAATGTACTGGAATGTTTTTGCATGTTAGTTTGGGAACCAAATGTTAGAAAACTTGAAGCAGGATCAGGCTGCGATTCAGGATCTGTCTTCAACTTGCAGGAGGCCGAACGGCCCAGCCTCAAGAAATTCATCCCTTCCTCCCTACTTAGCCCATTCAGTCAAATTCCCTGACCCTCTGCATGACTGTGACGGGAGAAGCAAAGATAAATCTGTTCTGCCAGGCCAGCTGCACACATCTAAATGTAATTGGGGGTGGGGGGATTGTTTTTTCTCATGCTCTTGTAATGCTGATGGGTCCTCATTAGCTGAACGACGCAAACCCTGTTTCAGCATGTTCTTGCTTAATTTGCGTGAAGACTAGCAATAAGCAATATCACAATAAAAGAGTTAGTGGGGGAGTGCTGATTAATTCCCATATGTTCCAGTGTTCTTTCCCTGAGTGCAGATGCTCCACGCACTACATTTTTGATAATGTGGGTGTGCTTTGCTAGCAAGTGGGTTGATAAAACTTTGATGACGTGGCTGTGGGTGTTCTTTTTTGTGACTGAAACTTCCTCCACCTCTGGCATTCCAGTTTCTGGTGCCACTCATGTTGTATATGCTGTACAGTGTAACTCATTTCCATTATCCTGATAGCTTTATTAATACATTCTCATTCTCATCTCTCTCTCTCTCTCTCTCTCTCTCTCTCTCTCTCTCTCTCTCTCTCTCTCTCTCTCTCTCTGTGTGTGTGTGTGTGTGTGTGTGTGTGTGTGTGTGGTGTGTGTGTGTCAGTGTGTCTGCCTGTCTGCCTGTCTGTCTGTCTGTCTGTCTGTCTCTCTCTCTCTCTCTCTCTCTCTCTCTCTGTGTGTGTGTGTGTGTACTCCCTAACAGCAGGAGAGTGGTGCAATGTGGTGCCACAGTGGATTGCAAGTTAAATTCATTGCAAGGACAAATGAGATGGTATAAATTACATGTGAAAAGTATTGGGACTACCAAGATGTCTGGTATGTTGGCTTTCCTGTTGCAATGCAGTCTAAGAGTGATCTAATGTCTGGAAACTGATGACATCAAAGCACAGTATTTATTTATTTATTTATTTATTTTTTATTTTATTTATTTTACCCCATCTTTCTCCTTGGAAAAGGACCCAAGGCGGCTTACAGTAATGAGGGATAATATACCGTCCCATACAATTAAGACATGATAATATACAGTCCACTACAATTAAGACAAGTCCACTACAATTAAGTATTGAGAACAAGGAATTGAAGGGCATCTTACAGCATTAATAGACATCATTACATTAAAGCTACTAGGTTATAAGTAGTTATAAACACAAAGTCTATGTGAACCTATAGAGTCATATAAAAGACACATAATGGAAGACCATCATTCAGGGAAACCTTGCCTGAAAAGAAAGGTCTTTGCCTGTTTCCGGAAGGACAACAGAGATGAGGCAGTCCTGGCCTCAAGTGGGAGGGAGTTCCAGAGTCTGGGCGCAGCAGTTGAGAAGGCCCTTTCATGGGCTCCCACGAGACGTCTTTTCATTCATTTTCCCAGTGCTCTGTTCTAGGGCACACTAGAAATTCTCGGGGGGGGGGGGAAGAAGAGTAAACAAGTTAATACAAGATAATATATTACACCATCAGAAACTGCAATTGACAGCCATATACTGGGATTTATGAAGAAACAATCTTGTTTACTCATACTGGATAGAAAGTCAAACTAAGACTCAGAAGACCTGGGTTTTTAATCTCTTCTTGGCCATGATAACTCACTTTGCAGTAAATGACTCTTTGAATATTTTCACATAACTAACATTCAAGCCTGTCAGGATCACCATAAGTCAGATACACCTTGAGCAAAGCTACCAACAACCTGGAGTATCATCAGGAAATAGCTTAGGAGTAGAGGGAGCAGTGAACCCAATGGATCAAAAATGCACAGGAAGCCACCCTCTTCCACATCTCACCGCCTTTGTGTTTCGATTCACACAGTAACCTCAGTTAGAAAGAAAGAAAGAAAGAAAGAAAGAAAGAAAGAAAGAAAGAAAGAAAGAAAGAAAGAAAGAAAGAAAGAAAAGAGGGATGGGGGAATGCAAGAGAGCTTGTGGGGAGGAAGGGAGCTTCTGAAAGACATACCATGGAAAAGGAGGAGTAGGGGCAGGCTGGCCTAGAATAGATGAAATGATATGCACGCAGTGCAGCTGGCATGTATAATTGTGTTATGCACTGGAACAAGCAGAACACACAGGAATCCTTTGGTGCAGAATTATAAACCTCTTTTGGAGAACACCAACTGTGGTAATTAGGAGTTGGGTATTTCTGGCATTAGTGGTATGAACGGTAATAAAGTAAATCTAGATTACTAGTCTGTTTTATCATCTCTCTCTAACTTCCCTTCCTAGAAATATCTATTGGGTCTCATGGGGAAAATGGGCCAGCGTTCTTCAGAAACCTGAAATTCATCCAGAAGATTACAAAACATGCACATTAATGTGATGTGAAGTATGTGAGGCAGCTATAAAAAAAAAACCTAGGGTGGAAAAATAGTGAAAAGAAAACCAAGGACAAGCCTCTAAAATTTAAAAGAACATCTTGGAAATATCCCAGAAGCCTCCAACCTCTTGCCACAATTTATGCCTGCACATTTGCCCAGACCTTAGGTAATCTGAACAGCGTAGTCAGCATACTATATGGCATTAAATACACTGAAAAGCAATAATAAACCGCCACCCCCACCTCCACCACCCCCTGTTTATTGTTCGGTCCTTCAAATAAGAGGCTTAGTCTTATACCTAGAGATACAAATATATGAATGATGTCTGAAGCAGAAATTTATTTATCCTAAATTGTTCAGATTTGGGGACTATTAATGGGTCAGAAAATATTAAACTACAGCCTCAACATTTATGTAAGAGGATGAATTGTGCAATTCACTCTATCAATAGCACCCACTGTTTATCAAAGCTTATCTCATATATTGCAGAGGAAAAAATGCTGCCCCCCCGCCTTTGTTAACAAATGTCATATCAATAAACAAGAAAACAAAAACAAATGCATCTTATATATATAAGAATAAATAAGCTAGTGTCCATTATAGCAAGGCTGCTGTTAGTATGTGCTGTCAAATAAGGAGATCCTATTAATGTATGTCCTCTAAAAGTCTGGTCATTAACAGCTCTGCTCTTTCACTGCAAACACAAGGCCTTATCTTTCTTCATTGTGTCAAATCATCTCATATACAGTCTTCCTGTTTTCTTACTGTCTTCAGATTCTCATTTCCAGTGTGTCTTGTCTTTGATTTACCTGAAGTATGATAGAATCCATTTAGTCATTTATACTTCGAAACAGAGAGCCTTTGTACACGACCCCTAAACTCCGCCGCAAATGGCTGCCAGCTCCGGAGCTTACAATTGTTTCCCCACCAGCTCCGGAGTTTGCAGAAAATTAAGTGCGACCACACCCACCTAAGCGCGTCCCAGTGCACTTTTCATGTACCTGCTCTCAGAGGGTGAAAATCCCTGATGCAGATTTAAGGGAGTGAGTGCCGGGCTCTCCTCGCTTCTGTTTGTTGTTGTTTTTTGCCTCCCGCCCCATTAAGAGAAGGAATCAGGACGACGACGGGGCTCCGGGCGGCTTCAGAGGTGGCAAACTAAGCACTATGGCAATTAAGAGCTGCAGACGGGGCATTTTTAGTAACTGGGCAGGTGGCAAAATGATGAATACCAGTTGCTTATCATTCCCACTAGTTGGTTGCATCAATATTAATGAGTTGGATAGGGAACTCTTCAACCATGTCACATAATACAATACAGTACTTTTTTTTAAAAGTAACCTTCCCAGCCTTTGATATCATGAACATCCTTTAAAAGGGGGTAAACTGAGGGTTTGTGTTGGTGATGATGATTTAATAAACATCCTTCAGAAGATCCCCTCTGAAGTCCAGAAACTTCTGGTACCCATGAATAACAGTACATTAATAACAACAGTAATGCTGCATAATATTTCGGATTACACAATTGTCTTAATACTTTTTAAGTCACTATAATGGCTGAAATCCAGTAGTAAGACAAAACCAGAATAGACCCATGGAATCAACAGAACTTATTGTGGAGTAGCTGATACACCAAATCCCTACTGATTTAGTCTAGCTGTGACTTATTGCTGGATTTCAGCCAATAGAAGACAAGCTATAGGGAATGGCTGTAGCTCAGTGGCAGACCACATCCTTTGCATGCACATTTGCAGTTCATATAATCTCAGAAAGCAGGACAAGGAAATGCCCTTGTCTGAGACCTTGATAAGCTGCCAGCAGCCAATAATGAGCCATATAAATCCAAAGGTCGGACCGTATAAGGCAGCTTCTAATATACCATTCAGGATCCTCACAGCTGGCAGGCAGTGCAAAGCCTTTGGACTGACCAGGCTAGAAGTGAAAAGTCGGTGACTTGACCTTGCTTGTTGCATCCTGTGCTGTCTGCGACATGTTCAGAACCCATCCTGTAGCTGCTGATGCTGTGCTCAGGGATCCAGAGCTTTTAATTGGGGCACTAGCTGCAAAAAGTCCCAGCCTGGCTCAGACACACCAACCCTGAAGTTATTTATTTATTTATTTATTTATTTATTTATTTGTTTATTTATTTATTTTTATTTTGAATATTTTTGCCCCACATTTCTCCTTTGAAAAGGTGACGTACAGTAATGAGGGACAATATACAACCCAGAACATATTAGAACATTAAAAGGTAACAGTAGAGCTACAAAGAGCACATGAAATTAAAAGTGCATTACAGTAGTCCTGCTGGGAGGTCACTAGGGAATGTGTCACAGTGGCCAGTGCAGATTTCTCAGGAAATGGGCGTAACTGGTGTACTAGTTTTAATTTTGCAAATGCACTCCTGGTCATAGCTGTGACCTGGGCATCCAAGCTCAAGGATGAGTCCAGGAGCACGCCCAAGCTACCCAATTCTTTTTTCAATGGGGGGGTGTAGTCCAATCTAGGACAAGTTGCATCCCTATCCCTTGATCCCCTTTTTGACTGACCAGAAGTATCTCTATCTTGTCTGGGTTTACTTTCAGTTAGAGATTGGGGAACTGTCCATGCTTTCCAATTATAAGTTGAATAAATAAATAAATAAATAAATAAATAAATAAATAAATAAATAAATAAATAAATAAATAAATGTTTTTATGCTAGTCTTCTAAGGCTGGGGACAACAGCTAGTGCACAATGCCTTCCTGATCTATGATAATAAGCAACTCTCCCACCATGTAACTACGGTAGATATAGTACAGTATTAAGAAATGGAACCCATCTTGCCCATTCTGACTGAAGCTTGGAGCCCATACTGAAGACTGAAGACTATCAGGACTATTCACCTCTTTTATGTCACAGGAGGGGGCCGACAATAGGGGCTCTGAA
This sequence comes from Phrynocephalus forsythii, assembly GCA_029282475.1. Classification (NCBI taxonomy): domain Eukaryota; kingdom Metazoa; phylum Chordata; class Lepidosauria; order Squamata; family Agamidae; genus Phrynocephalus; species Phrynocephalus forsythii. Next base: position 43,104,652 of record JAPFRF010000003.1, on the reverse strand, counting down.
CCAAGAAGCATTTGTGAGGCCCTCTGGATACTCTTGCTTGAAATCTATGCCAATTGGGCATGGGATTCTTCAGAGGTAAACAGCTGGTAAAGTGCAAGTGTGAATTCCACCATGGTACCTGCTGTTTGTAGAGCAATTCCTTTTTTCAAATTTAAATCATTGTTATAACACAATTAAAGTTAATCTGCATTCCAAGAAAATAGTAATCTTAAAAATGTAATTACTATCTCATATTCTAATAAACTGGCAACAATCACCTACGGCCAAATAAAAATGTGAACTAATTCCCTTTTCAAGAGTCCTTCCCATTGGTTAAGTTCATGGTGAATGAACCATTACAATCTGTGAGTCAACTACCAAAATGAAATAGGCTTTGTTGTTTAATACATCTGTTAAATAATTTGTTGTAGGGAGAGCGTCCTTTGTACACCGTATATTATATTAATTCATGACACCGAACAGCAGTTCCTTGTCACCATTTTCAACACCAATGCTTTCACAGTGCTGGCTGGACTTCCTCTAAAACATTCCCCTGTATAGGAAAAATAATAGCTTGGACAGATGTCCTCCTATTGTTTTGAATAGTGCAACACTAACATTCTGTTTGGTAGATACAGAAAATGTAAGACTGCCCAAAACTAGATAAACAAAGAAGAAAAAGTGCAGTGAGAGCTATTCAAAAGAAACAGCCTTCCCAAGGCACAATCCATCAGAAATATAAATCCAGGCTTCTGCAGAACAACAATGTATTTCACACAGAAGTCACTGGTGGATTGTGCCCACAGTGAAATATGAAAAGCTCTATAGCTCTAGGGGCAGGTTGTGTGTAGAAATATGAACATATTGCATCTGTGGTTCTGTGGACTATGTCAGTTTGAATTACGCCCCTGCTATTTTGCCAAAGCTTGTGGGCTCTTGATTTGTGTTCCATCATAGAAGAGCATTAACATTTTCCCCCCACTGCTGCTTTACTGGTGACCCTGCAGGTATGCAAACAGAAGATGACTTATGCTCCTGTGATCTGAGGCGCACAAAAATGGTAGTGTGTTTCCTCTATACCAATCACTTTCACTCCTGTCAACATACTAGGTGCTGAAATTTCCATAACTCTCATTTTCACTTAAGTTGCCAAGTTGGTTATTTTTACCCTACATTTGCACTCACAAAGAGCTCCCAGTGGGTGTCTTGATCAAAAATGCAGGATTCTGGTTCGGTTCTTGTTTCATTTAAGAAGCACACAAGTTGCATCTGTTTATTTTCATTTGCCCGGTATGGTTCAGCCCAGCTTTCCACGGCCTAAGGAAAACCTCACTATTTTTTAGCAGTTTCCATGTCAAGGATCAATGAAGATGTAACATCTTTCTCAGAATTAAAATTTCTTGTCTGGTACACTTGCTGTACAAATTTATACATAATCTCTAGAATGCTAAGAATCCACTCCTATGTAGGACGTTGTTTGGAAGATGTCCAGTTATGTCTGATGTACCTCACTTTGCAGGTATAAAGGATGACATAAGAAGGCCTTTTTGCCTTAGTCATTAGAAATCCAAAGTGTGAAGGAGAATAGCTTTAATGTCTACTTGCAATCAAATATGGTGTTCCAAGTGGCAACTTTTAAACACAGTGCAAAATGCCAGCCTGTATTAGGCTGGCAACCCTGAAAAAAGTTTTAAGTGGACAGAAGCTACTGGATACTAGAGATGGGCACGACGAGGGAAAATGACATTTTCGAGTTGTCGTGTGTCGGAGCCGGCCCGTTTCGGCTCGTTTCCGTTTGTCGCGAAATTTTTCAAAAATTTGTCATTTCGTTTGTTGTTTTTTTGTCTGTTTGGGTGCCTCTCTCTGTTGACCACAGGCCCACTGCTAACTGCAGTGTCATGCGCACACTGGGGGAAGGCTCCTCCTCAGTCTCCGCGCTCTGTGGTTCACCAAGAAGGGAACTGTACTTGCGTGAGTGCAATGCGAGTACAGATTTGGCTTAGGGTTAGGGGTGTTAGTGCAAGGGCTAGGCTTAGGGTTGTTACGGATAAGGTTAGGGTGAGTTAGTGGGGTGCACCTCTGGGTGCCTCTCTGACCCACTCTCTGACCCACTAAGAAGAACAGTGTACTGGCGTATGGGTTAGGGTTAGGGTTCGGGTTCGGGTTCGGGTTCGGGCTAGGGTTAGTGGGCTTTTTATGCCTGACAGGCACATCCCAGAAGTCTCGGTCAAAACCTGGTCAAGTGGCCATGCAATTGGTGGAATGGCTCCAGAAATTTGCATGGTCCACTCCCATGGCCAGCCCATCATTGCGCAGGTGTAAAAAAATAAAAATAAACATAAAATAAAATAAAATCAATGGAGACATTTTGTTGCAAGAAAAACCCACTGCTGCTACTGTAAAAATTCAGGCAGTTTTAAAATAGCTATTTTCGCATGTTTCTGTGGTGCTTTGGTGTGTTTTTGGACCACCACGATTTCAAAATAAATAAATATTGCTTGCGGTCGCCCCATTTTGGATCCCCCGCCCGCACCGCATGGCATGGCGAATTGGCGAGACGACGAGGGTGCACAGCCCAGGAGAGGAGGGGGGGAGGCCGGGGACCCCCCCCCCCAGAAACCACCCCTCTGGTAGGTGCCCTCACTCAGGCAGGCATATTTTCGCCTGCTTTTTTGGCCGGGAATCAGGTTTTTTATTTTTAAAACTTTTTTTCTGTGCCGCGCCACTTGGTGAGTTGGCGAGACGACGAGGATGCGCAGCCCAGGAGAGGAGAGGGGGGGAGGCCGGGGACCACCCCCCCCCAGAAACCACCCCTCTGGTAGGTGCCCTCAGGCAGGCATATTTTCGCCTGCTTTTTTGGCCGGGAATCAGGTTTTTTTTTTAAAATTTTTAAAACAGTAGAGGAGGGGGAGGCCGGGGACCACCACCCCCCAGAAACCACCCCTCTGGTAGTTGCCCTCAGGCAGGCATATTTTCGCCTGCTTTTTTGCCCGGGAATCGGGTTTTTTTATTTTTAAAACTTTTTTCCTGAGCCGCTTGGCATCGCGCAATCGCTGCGATGCCGCCAGGAACGACCACAACAAATCAGACCCAATTTTTCTTTAGTCGGTTCGAGTTTGAGTTCTGGCAGAGTAATTGTCATTCTTCGTTTTGTTATGTAACGGAAACGGAAACGAGGATTTCGCAGAGTCGTGCCCATGTCTACTGGATACATTAGCCAGGAAAGGCAAAACAGAGAGATGGTCCCTTTAAAGATGAGGATCTAGACTGCCAAAGATATGCACAGAGACAAGACAGCTGAACAGAGATGTCCTTTCCAACAATATCTGCTTCTATGTTGAGTTCTTTTCTGCAGGTACCAACACCTTCCTACCCATTAAGAGCTGAAACCAGCCAGATATTGCCAGCAATGGCATAGCACAGAGGTGGTTGCACCAGGTGCAACATTTTTATGTGGTGCCAAATTCCTTCACCACCACCCCAGGTAGGGAGGTGACACGGTCAGTGGGCAGGCTGTGGTCCTGCAAATGAGTAATTCAGTGCTGCACTGGGCCATATACGGGCCTTGTAGCACCAGAGCACAATCCATGGTGCTGAGTCACCCATTTGTAGCAATGGAAGAAGCAGCAGGATCAGAAAGAATGGCAACATGCCAACAAGGGCAATGGGAAGCTGGGGGAGGCGGTAGCAGTGGTGTAGCATGGGGGCACAGGTTCAGTCAGGCCAGGTACAAAATGTTTGGGAGAAACAAAATTTGTCATGACAACCCACACTATACCTCTAGTTGCTAACAGAACATGCATTTACACCTGGAGTTGCCTACCCATGAATAATCCTCCACTCCCACCTAGCACTTCTTCTAGGCTCAGCTCTTTAGAGGCACAAGGGCAGCTCAGATTCTGATTTTGCAGCAGATCCCTTTTTCTGAGAAGGGAGAGAGCCACCAGCACTTACCTCTGAGGATTTTGGCTGCTTATGGCCACTGCTGTATGGTAACTCACCAGGGGTCCTGTTTTCTGGTACCTCTGAGTCTGTTTTGGATGACTCATCTAACAGAGGGATGACCTATGAAGACATTCCTGGCAAATGGAGTTCTAACAATGTTGGACATTCCCACTAGAGATGGAAGTATGAGCAGAGTCATTTAAAAGTCTTCCAATAATACTGACTATAATTTGAACATACTGAGTGAGGGCCGTAGTAGAACAAAGTTCTGTTCTCTTCTAGATGAAGGCTCTCTTCTAAACTCTACTCACACCAGACTCTATTCCATGGTTATCCATATCCTGTTGCATCTGGTCTTTTCTGGAGGGATGATGTAAACATAAACTTCCAAGAGCACTCTGTCATGCATACAGCACACTTCATGCCCCAGCCATCATTTGGTTGATATAACCCAATGTGGGAGTGGAGCTTTACAGGAGTGACCTAAGACCGGTCAGCCATAATGTAATCCAGTAAAAACTGCATCTGTCAATGGGTGTTCAAATGTTGCATTCATAAATACTTCAGTCCGTGATCTGATTATAATGAATAGGAATGTGAATTCAAGAAATCAAGTTGATAAAAATATATTGTAGAAGCAATCATACCATGCTAGTTGTACATACAGTGCTACCTTGGTTTACCAGTGATTTTGCCTTGATCAACTAGCAATGTCTTGTAATAAGAGCACTGGAGAAGGTCACATGATTGCAAGTGAGCCAATTGTAGCTCTCTCTCCCTCTCTGCTGGATTGTGGGGGGCTTGTCTGGAGTGTTCCCTTTCAGGTAAGTCTCAAAAGCAGGGGTAGGAGAGAGGGATGGGGGTTTCCCTTGCACCAGCCAGGAGCGTTTTCAAAGGATCGTGCAGGTTAGGTTTTTCCCCCTTTATATTTATATTTTTAATTAAGTTGTTTTCAACATTATTTCTTATTTTTCAAACCATTCTAGTCCTGTTTTGGTTTACAAGCATCTTTCCAGAACAATATTACTGTATGCTTCTACTTTTTATATGCTTTATCATTTTCAGACAAAGATCATTGCATCTAACAACAAATATTTTTAAATTAATACTTCAGTGAGTCCTCACTGTGAGATTACAACACACTGAAGAATGAGACATTTTGATTCCTATTTTTATTTATTTATTTATTCTTGTATTTATATCCCGTTTATCTACTACATGTAGTACTCTAAGCGGCTAACAAAAGCAATACATACCAAATTAACAACAATAGAATACATCAGATATAAAGCATAAACAACACAGAACTATTAAAACAACAAAACATATAAAATCCTCCTGCGTCCCGGCATGCGGAGGAGCAAATTCTAGCAGAATTAAAAATAGATATGGCAAAACAGACTAATTTGGAGGTGGTGACGAAGGCGGGGAGGAAAAAAAAAACCTTGGTTCTGTCTTCAGACCAAATGAAGATTTCAGCCAAGAAATTTAGAGTCGATTAAGAATTGGAAGTGCAGCAAAGATGGAACGCTGTTGCTGCCGCCCGCCATCTTGCAATTCATCCGGTCTAAAAAGCCCTCCAAGGGGGCAGAAGCTGGAGGCTCATCAAGGACCGGGCACACCTCTCAGCCGACACAAACCCCAGGTGGAACAAAGGGAGGGAGAGGGTCCTCAGTGAAGAGTCCAGCCGGTCTAAAAAGCCCTCCAAGGGTACAGAAGCTGAAGGCTCTTCAAGGGCCTATGAGAAAATCCTGCAAAATACTTAATCTTGATGAAGCCAAGAAGATTGTGGACAAATGAGTTTTCTTTCCTATACAGTGGTACCTTGTATAAAGGAATTAATTTGTTCCAAATGAAATTATGTTAAGCAAATTTTCCTTTATACAAATTTCCCATAGGAATGCATTGAAAACAGAGTAATTCCTAATCGCAACCATTTTTATGTCATACGGATTTGCCCCATAAATGATTATGTTAAGCAAATTTCCCCTATCTCTGGAATTTTTATGTTGTACAGATTTTATGTTATACAAACTGTTTGTTATACAAGGGTCCACTGTACTGTACTAAGATACAGTGACTAAGATCTCTAGTAAAGAATTCTTTTTTAAAATATTCTATTGAATGTTTAAACATAACAAGTTAAAACAAATACAATGCTTGTGTTGCTGTGTTGCATTAGTTCAAATAAAGAATTCTTAAGGAGGTCCCCAAATAATTTTTAGTGGAATGCAAAACTGGGTTGGCTTCAGACTGGACAGTGACTTTTGTTCTTTGTTCAAATTCAGTAATTGCACAACAATTTCACATTGGTTCATTAGTTTACCTTTTGTTAAGGCTCGTATCAGGTCATATACATATCCAAATCTGGAGAGACACTAACAAACTAAATACAGTATATATTTTCTAGCAACTGTTCAGTTTTGGTATTCCAGACTCAGAATCAAGACTTACAGTGTTATCGCTGTATATATGTCACATCTGTGTTTCTACTTTACATATTTTGGGATCATTCTCTTAGTGGAGTGACACTTTCATCCATACATATAAAATTCCAAATTAGTCCAACCTACATTTTACAATCTTAGTGGGAATAATGGACCCACCAAAAATAAGGAAGATAGATGAGCAAGTGACTGAGTTGGACTGGACCGCAGTTTGTACATTTAAATAGCTACCATTACAAATGGTCAACATTTACCTTTTTAAATTGATAGCTTAACAGATTCATATATAAGGTAATTACAAGTATAGTTGCTACCTTCTATTGTTGCAAAAAAGTACCAAATGAAATAAACTTTGCATAGGGTATTTGCAGATGCTTACAATGGGCTAGATCAATTGAATTTAATCTTTTAAAAAATAAAAAGTGCAAATTGAGCTACTTGAAATTTCAGTAATTAACTGGGTTTCATGTACTTATTTAGTTGGCTTGTTCAGACTGACTTCTCCTGGATACAAGTATAATAGAGAAGACAAAGATGGCTGGCCTAAAACCTAGCACTTGTAATTTCTAGCACGTGCAGGCACAAACAAGGGACATTCATAGCCATAAAACTCAGTGAACAGCAGATCATGTAAATGTACTACAGCAGCTTGTCTGACCATATGACAGTCAGTTGAATGGATTGGAATTTGGTTTGATAGACTTCCTTTTATAATTGAGGAATCACACGGCATTTACAGAACAATGAGTTTAGCAAGCTGATCCTGTTAGCAATAGCATCAAGGCAAATCTGAATAGTCAGAATGTAAATTTAATTAAGAGTTGATGGGTAAGGCTACTTCTTCTCTCATTCTGGGGTCCTGACAGTTAGGAAGGAACCCATCAGTGAACCATGGAGTCCCTTACTAAGCAATGTAAGATCTGTTACAGAGTAGTACAATACATCCCTCCTCTGTGCATGAAGACCTGGCAGAATTCCCCAGGTTGACTTTCGTAACCTGTGAATTTCAAGCAAGGCCAATCAGTATGCAGATGCAGAATGAATCTGTTTAGCTGAAGGAGCTGATTTTTGGTTTCAAGAAATGACAAAAAATTGTGAAGTGTGTGTGTGTGTGTGTGTGTGTGTGTGTGTGTGTGTGTGTGTGTGTGTGAGAGAGAGAGAGAGAGAGAGAGAGATCAGTACAAATGACTTAATAAAGAAACATACATATATGCTTAAATATATATATTTAAAAGTTATTTTTAGTATAGTATGTGCTTGTGCCAGAACTTGTTGGACTAATTCCAACGTAGATAATTATAGTTTCCTGGCCTAATTCCTTCTTCACTTCCTGTATTTGGATACAAAATTTCCTCCCACTGGTACTGCACACTGAATCATGTATTAGCTTAGATTATTTTCACAAGACTGTTAGTTTACAACAACATAAGACAGACCCCCATCTCGTTATCCTTATGTTTTTACCATACGTTTTTTCCGCGACAGTTAAGATGAACATGAAATGATGTAAGAGGCAAATCTTGGGATATTATTTTAGAAAAGCAATTTGCTGCATGCTGTAGGTAAAATAGCTAATTAACACTGCTTGCAACTCATTATATAAAGAGCAACACATTAATAATGCATTCCTAATGCATTACTTTTTAGTTCATCCTTTTTAAAAATATAAACAAAATATATAAATGAACAACATTCTACAGTAAAAGATCCCCTCAACAATAATGGCATCATAGAATAGTTGATTTGGAAATGAACTTTGGTCCTTTGTACATGACCCCTAAACTCTGCCGCAAATGGCTTTTAGCTCCAGAGCTTAAAAATGTTTCCCCACCAGCTCCGGAGTTTACAGGAAATTAAGTGTGACCACGCCCACTTTAGCGTGTCCCAGCGCACCTTTCAAGTACCTGCTCTCTGGAGGTGAAAATTCTTTGATGCGATGTAACGATAGTGGGTGCGGGGCTCTCCTCGCTTCTGTTTGTTGTTTTTTGGCTCCCGCCCCTTTAAGAGCTACTTAAGAGACTGGAATGTTGCCGCGAGAGGCAGAATGGAGGTGAGCCACGTCTCTTTTCTTCCTGTTTTTTCTCACGCAGCCAGCAGCCAGGAGTGCGGAGGGGGTGGGAACGCAGGAACAGCGAAAAACCCCTAAGATCTCTGGTCCGAATTTAAGTGGCCAGCGGATCTTAGGGGTCGTGTGAAAAGGCCCTATGAAGAAATCAAGTTCAACCCCCTGCGCCAAATCAAAGCAGATCTGACAGATGTTTGTCCCATTTTCTCTCAAATGCTGCTAGCATTAGAGAATTCACCACCTCCTAAGGTAACTGGTTCCATTGTCATACTGTTACAATAGTTAAGAAGTTGTTAACATATTTGTTATGGATGCAGATACCTCCTTTATAGAGATTTATAGGATAAGGTATATTGCAGGCATGTGCAGGCATGTCCAAATTTCGGCCCTCCAGATGTTTTGGACCCTAACTCCCACATGGGAGTTGTGGTCCAAAACATCAGGAGGGTTGAAGTTTGGACACTCCTGGTATATTGGAAGTAGTTCAAGCATGGAGGAAACCTACAAAGGGAACTTGCCAGTACTGGGATCTAGCAGGATTTCAGGAAGATATGCACAGTCTGTAGATACATATTTGCCATCATAATATGCATTTATTTGGAAATCACATTAAAGAATTATTCAGTTGCTTTGTTGGTTCATAGGTTATTGTGTCATCCTGTGGCATACAGCCAATCTATGGACAACCTGCTGTTATGTATTATCAAGTCAACCTATGGTGACTCTAAAAGAATTTTTGAGGTATGTGAGCTGTTCAGCTAGGCCAGGGTTTACCTTTCCCGGGGCATTCTGATTGCGCCCACTTGGTGAGCTCATAGGGGTGCTCGTGCACAGTAGCCAAATTAATTGTGTTCATCTGACCTCTCCCCAAAACTACTAGGTCTAGGTCTAGGAGACCTCCTTCCTCTCTACACTTTTATTACTTTTCTTTGTAACATATAGAACCAGACAGCAGCAGGTGATTCAAGCAGCAACAGAAATAATTTAAAGGAATGCTTAAAATTTGCCAAATAAAATGAAGAAAAAAGGGGCATGAACAAGATCCAAAATGAAGACAGGCAGCACTCCAAAATGGAGGGCACCTGGAGCTCAGATCACAGTAATCCTACAAGGAAGGGCGGAGGGAAAGAGCACTCTTTACTGGGTCCTTGTACATATTCAGCATTCTAGCTCCCCAAGGATGATTTTACTGCCTGCTAACAGGCCTTTTGACACTTTTGGATGAAGAACTTCTCAGGCAGTTGGACATACAAAGGACCCTGAAAGGTTACATGAAAAGACAACCCAAAAGAAACACAAAACTTTTGTGTATCCCTTATTCATAAAAATTGATCCTTCATGTTTCAGAAACTTTCTTTCATCAACTGCCCCCCCCCCGAAAACCCCACATGAACTACACAAAGCCTCTTTTATATATTAGGCCTTTCCCTTAAATACAAAAGGCCCATCCTTAATGGGCAGTTGGGCACTACTTACATTTATCACAAGCCTTAGTCAGTAGAACACAGCAGTAAAAAAAAATGCTTAAGTATGTAGCTCGCAGATGCCATTCTTTGGCTATTAAATAACAAGAACTGGCCTAGGCTTTGTAAAGGAATTCTGTACGGGTTACATTTAGGCTTGGGAAGGATGATGCATAGTTCTTAGAATGCTGATCCTTATTTGACCCAGACCAGTAGAAGTTGCATGTACAGTACTGTATAAGAAACAGAAATGGACACAATCACTTCTATATGTAGCTTGTATTGCAGCAGAGTCCCTGTGTGTTAGTGACCAGAGTGCTGAACTGCGACTGGAGAGATTCAGATTCAAATTGCTACCTGAAGTACCCTGAAACTCCTTGGATGACCTTGACCCAGTGTCATATCCCCCCCACACACACACAAATACACACACACCTATCTGAAGCAGGGTTTATTCTCAATATAAATTGGAAAATAGAAGAGCTGTGTATGCCAGCTAGAGCACACTAGAGCAGTGTTTTTCAACCTTTTTTGGGCAAAGGCACACTTGTTTCATGAAAAAAATCACGAGGCACACCACCATTAGAGTCCTGGTCTCCGTCCGTCTCCTCCTGCATCGGTTCCTTTTGGTGACTCGAGTCACGACGTCTTCTTCTCTCCGCTGCTGCGCACACTGTGCTCGGGCGGGAAGGAAGTCGGAAGATGATGTCCTCTGTGATAGGTCCAGGCTGGGGTCTTGACCAATCACAGCCCGGAGATCAGAAAAGTGGAGGGTGTCATCCTGAGGAGCGCCAATTGGCGCCCCTGCTGGCCGAGGGTCGGGTCAAAAACCCCACTCCTTCATACCCAGGACACAGTCCAGCGCTCGCCTAGTGGGCAACATTTCGACATTTTTTTAAAAAAAAATCTTTCGAATTTTTCAATTTTTCCAACGGCACACCAGGCAACATCTCGCGGCACACTAGTGTGCCACGGAACAGTGGTTGAAAAACACTGCACTAGAGAAAAGACAGAAAATAAATGGAATTAATACATGAATAATTTTTTAAAACTATAGCCCCTAGTTTTGGAATATCCTAGATTACATCTCCCCAAGCTTATTCTGAGGTGCAGGATCATATCGGCTTCAGTTCCTTATTTAAGCTGCTCAAGCGCCTCTGTATGGAGTAAGGAACTAACTTGGTAAGTTACCATCCATAAACTGGTTACCTGGAATACAGTTTGGAATTGTTATCGATGACCATGCCAGCTAACAGATACTGTGTCTTTCCATATACAGTGGTACCTTGTATAACGTAATTAATTCGTTCCAAATAACATTACGTTATACAAGTTTTCCGTTGTGCAAATTGCAATTTCCCATAGGAATGCATTGAAAAGAGATTTAATCCGTTCCAATGCATAGCCAAGACCAGGGCTGTCCAGCTTTGATGTCCTACCTCAGGGCTGTCCAAGGGGGGCAGGCTTCGGAGGACTACCTCCGCCCTTTTGCAAGGAGGAAAGAGAGGCTGCACCGGATGGCGATGGGGGCGGGAGAAAAGCAATCATGCAATTGTGGGGGGGGGGCAAGGTTCCTTTTGTAAGAATTCTGGTGCAGCCCGGAGTGAGCAACTCCACTTCTATATGTAGCTTGTATTGCAGCCCGGAGTGTGGCTCGCTTCCTCTCCTCCTTTGCCCAGTCCATCCCCCCTCCCCAATCACTCACAGCCCCGCCAGTTCTCCCACGGGTCTGCTGGCTGCTGCTACTAGGCAGCCACTGGGAGGGAATGAGCGGGGAGGAGGAGGAGATGGAGGAGGTGCCACAAAGCCCTGGGAGGCAGGGAAGCGGTGTGTGTGCGCGCGCTGCTGCTGTTGCTCCTGGTGCAGCTCCCCACACCTCTTCCTGCTTCTTCTTGTCTCTTCTGGGCTCAGCATGCAGTTGTTGGACGCCCCCCTCCGATGCGGATCCACGCTGTCGCCCCAAGGGATCTAGTGTGGGTGTGTTTGTTTGCGTGTGGTTGCACTCTCTCTTGTTCCTTTGCCTTGCTGGGCAGAAGAAGTTTTACATCTGGGACCGGCAGGCTCTCAGTTGCTTCCCTGCTCTCTCTCTCCCCCCCTCTCTCAGCGAGGAACAGCTAGTTGAAACCTGTGGAGCACAGGCTCCAACTCATGAATGAGGGGCGGGGAGAGAGACAAAGGCAGAGGCACTTCTGCTGCTGCAGAGGCGCTTCTGCTGCTGCTGCTGCTGCTACTGCTGCTGCTCAGGGGGAAAGCGAAACCGCCTGCAGAACTGAGCAACAGCAGCAGCAGCCAGAGACACAGGCTCCGCGAACAGGCCAACTGCGCAGCCCGCCCTGGGCACGTTCCACCACCTCCTCTGCTGGCGCCAGCTCCGGGAGCACTGTTCTACAGCACCATCAGGTGACCTCAGCTCGGGAGGAGATGAGGTGCAATTTTGGGTAGCGGGAAGAGAAAGAGAGACAGAAAAGGAGAAGGAAAATAGAGGAGCAGCCATCCCTGAGGAAGCTTTGTTGTGGGTGCCCAGCCAAGCCGAAGGGGCTGACCTAGCGCCCCCCCGCCAAAGCCACCGCTGCTGTGGGTGCCCAGCTGGGCTCAGAGGGCTGGCCTGGGCCTCCTTCTCCTCCTCCATGGCCAGCTTGCATCTTTGGTTAAGAGCCCCAGAGACTGCCTGCTCCCGTGTTGGAGCAGGGTGGGGGAGTGGTGATGGAATTTTTTCCGTTGTACGGAGCTGTACGTTATACAAGGGTCCACTGTACAGTATTAAAAAAACTAACTTCTCCCAGCTCTGAACTTATATCTGCTCCAGGAGGTGACTTACCATGTATACTTAACTACCCTTCCAAGTTTTGGGCAGAGTGGGAGCAGAGTCAGGCTCCTTTTCCAACTGTGCTTGCTGTTTTCCCATCAACTCAAGATTGATGGGAGAACAGGAAAAGCAAAGCTTGCCCTATAGGAAATCAATGAATTATTTAAGACAAACATAGAGTGGTGATCCACACTCAGGGCAAGTCTTTATACACAGATTAACAACACAGGATGTGTTCGAAAAGTTTGAAAGTTAAGTATGATCATGCTAATTCATAAAAAGGGGGACCTAAAGGACTTTAAGAACTGGAGTTCAATCAGCCTGATTGATATCCCAGCAAAAATGTATGCAAAGTACCTCCTGCAAAAAGCAGAAGGCTAAGTGGAAGATCATGCCTGCTGGCCAAAAGAGCAAACAATATTTAGGAAGGGTAGATCTAGTGGGCTATGTCAGCTGCAAAGTTGGCAGCTCGGCGGTTCAAATCTCAGGTGCCACGCAGCAGAGTAAACTCCCGTTGTTAACCCCAGCTCCTGCCAACCTAGCAGTTTGAAAGCACGTAAATGCAAATAGATAAATGGGTACAGCCATAAAAAGCGGGAAGGTAAAACAGTGTTCTGTGTGCAGAAACTTGGATGAGTTTCAATTATTGAGACCTGAGGATGTGGACAGGGTGCTTGGATCTGTCCGTGCTACCACTACACCGCTCGACCCTTGCCCTTCTTGGCTAATTGAAAGATCTGCCAGGGGGGGTCGCACGTGGGTCCAGGAGGTTGTTAACGCCTCCTTAAGAGAGGGAGTGGTCCCCACCACCTTGAAAGAGGTGGTGATTAGACCACTCCTAAAAATACCAAACCTGGACCCAGAGCTGGTGGTTAACTACCGACCAGTAGCGAACCTCCCTTATTTGGGCAAGGTGTTGGAGCGGGTGGTGGCCGGACAACTCCAGGCACTGCTGGATGAAACTGATTTTCTGGATCCATTTCAATCTGGCTTCAGGCTGGGTTTTGGTACGGAGACCGCCTTGGTCGCCCTGTATGATTACCTTTGCCGGGAGAGAGACAGGGGGAGTGCGACCCTGTTGATACTCCTGGACCTCTCAGCGGCTTTCGACACCATCGACCATGGTGTCCTTCTGGATAGGCTGGCCAGGTTGGGGGTTGGAGGCACTGCTCTGCAGTGGTTCCAAGCCTTCCTGGCTGACCGTGTCCAGAAGGTGGTGCTGGGGGACAGTTGCTCTGCCCTGTGGCGTTTACGTCACGGGGTTCCCCAGGGCTCCATACTGTCTCCCATGATGTTCAACATCTACATGGAACCGCTGGGAGAGGTCATCAGGAGGTTTGGGCTGAGGAGTCAGCAATATGCCGACGATACTCAGCTCTACCTCTCGTTTTCCACCAATCCAGGTGAGGCGATTTCTGTGCTGAACTTGTGTCTGGGCCAGATAATGGACTGGATGAGGGTTAATAAATTGAAACTCAATCCAGACAAGACGGAAGTACTGTTAATGGGTGCTTTGCCGGATAGGTTAGAGGGCCATCTTCCTGTCTTGGATGGGGTTGCACTCCCCCTAAGGGACAGGGTCCGCAGCTTGGGGGTGCTTCTGGACCCCAGTCTAACTCTGGAAGCCCAGGTGGATTCGGTGGCCAGGGGTGCCTTCCTTCAGCTGCGGAAAATATACCAGCTTCGCCCCTACCTAGACGAGCACAGCCTCATGACAGTTACGCATGCACTGGTAACATCCCGTATTGATTACTGCAATGCGCTTTACGTGGGGCTGCTTTTGAAGACGGTCCGGCGATTGCAACTGGTTCAGAATCGTGCGGCACGGCTGGTAAGTGGTGGGGCTGCCAGGGATCACATCACGCCGATTCTGCGTAACCTTCATTGGTTACCAGTTGCTGCCCGAGCTGAATTCAAAGTGCTTGTTCTGACATACAAAGCCCTAAATGACTTAGGACCTAGATACCTGAAGGATCGCCTCCTTCCATATAAACCTACCCAGCAATTAAGATCTAGCCAGGGGGCCCTCCTGAAAGAGCCATCTCTCAAGGAGGTGAGAGGGATGGCCTGTAGACACAGGGCCTTCTCGGCAGCTGCTCCCAAGCTATGGAATGCCCTCCCGATCGAGATCCGCCTGGCGCCAACACTGATTACATTCTGGCGCCAGGTAAAAACCTTCCTGTTCCAGAAGGTTTTTAATTGATATAATATAGATTGTGGGTCCGCTGATGACAATTTTAGAATAACGATTTTAATGTAAGGTTTTTATTGATGATTTATTGATATTTTACTCTTAACTATTCTAAATTGTTTTATTCTTTGGATTGTAAGCCGCCCAGAGACCTTTGGGTAGTGGGTGGCATATAAGTTAAATAAATAAATAAATAAATAAATAAATAAATGCATTCAGCCATGCGGGCACATGGCCACAGACTTGCACAACACTGGCTCTTTGGCTTAGAAACGGAGATGAGCACCTCCCCTAGAGTCAGACAAGACTAGCATGCATGGTCGATTTTTTTTTTAGATCTACGCTGGCTAATTGTTATATCCAATACCACCTGATAACTAAACATACAAGGGGAAATGGATAGCTTTATGCTTGCTTCATCAACTTCAGTGCAGCCTTTGACTCTATAAGCAGGCAGTGGCTCTGGAAGAAAATGCTTGACACAACACTGATTTGAGGCTGTTGATTTTAACGAAAACTCTTTACTCTCTGAAACCTGTCTCAGAATTGCAAACTGGTGTCACACATGCTCTCTCAGATCAGACTCCAACATACCAGGGTGTTCGCCAAGGCTGTATCCAAACCCCATTTCATTTCAATTTTTATATAAATGATGTCAGAACACTGCAAAACCAAGACTTATACATACTCAAAATTTTAGGCAGAGCTGTAAACATTTTACTTAATGGAGATAACACATGATCTTATTGTCCACTACACAAGTGGGAATAAGAAGACGGCTAAGGAGATGGTAACTGTTTTATTTTGCCATAATCTTTGACTGGTGGGGTACATTGTTGTAGTGGTGTTGGTTGCTGCTGTTGCTGTTAGGGAGGGGATCAGTGAGGAGATATTTAGAATGAAACCTTAGCTCGTAGTATCCTTGGTCATACAGAGTGGGATACAGGATGGAACAACAGAAACTGCCTCTAGGCAATTCATTTCAATTACAAATCACTTTTGTAACACATCCAACACCCCCCTTGTGATTTTAATAGAACTGTTTCTCAGCAGAGAGTTTGCCCCAGGCTACTGGGGATGCCAACATTTATACCTCTCCTCCTTCTAGGCTTTCTCTTCCATTTCCTTGTTTCCCCCAAATGAATCTGCAATGATGGACAGGACCTCCTAGGAAGTCGTCTCTCCCAGGTCTTTCGGATGCTTGGAAGGTTGCCACTTGCAAGTTGTTTGGGGGATTATTCTTGCCATCCTGATCAGCTGAATTACCTAATGTTCAAAGAAATACTCTTTTTACAAGCAAGTGTTTACACGAATGTCTCTCTCTGCTTCATTCAGTACTTATTACAGAATAAAGAAAAAGACTAAAGGAGGAATTAGAGATGATCTGATTTTCGTGCCTAGCCTAAGACTGTGTTCATCTAAAACAGCATTTCCCAGCCATTTCTGAGTCACAGCCCGCTATTTTAATAGCCAAGTCACCTGCCTTCCCCTGCCATATTTGCATTAAAAAGCAATTGTAATGGGATAGTTATCTCAGAAACTAAACGGCTTCATTCTATCCCTCAAAATCCATACATGCACATGCATGTTAACTTTCACATGCTTGACCTTAATTACTGAAAGGTCAAGGAAGAAATTATATATCCAGGGCAACATCACATATAAGGCAACAGAAAACCCCTGCTGGAAATGTACAGAAACGCTCTGATGAGGTAGTTCAAAATGAAACAAGACACAGGACATTTTGGAGATCATTCATTCATACGGTTGCCATAGGTCAAACGTAACTTGAAGGCACACAACAGCAACAGCAACAACACATAAGGTGACCCGTGATCTCCCAGAAAGCATTTTTATGACCTCCTTGGGGGTCGCAATCAATCCCTGTTAATTATTTTTTAAGATGATTAGAATGGAGTCTATCCTTCCCGGTAAGGATAGAATCCAAGAATCTTGCACAACCTAGAATTTTTAAAAGCCTCTGCCAAGGCAGGAGGATCTCTGTGGAGCACATACCAGGGTGCAGTGCAATTTGGGATCCCTCAGAAGGTGGGAAGTCCAAGCCTAATTTTGGGACACATTTTCTTATACTGGGCTTAGTCCCTCACTGCTGTTTTTAAATGAGAATGTTTTCATTCTAAATGACAGATGACACGTAAGTGGCTATTTGGAATACCTTTCCTAGAGTAAGACTCTATTGCTGCCCTACTATTTTGTATTTTTATTCACTGTGATTTTTAATGTGGTCACATGGCTTGTGAAGATTATATTGTTTTATCACACACAAGCTCTGATAAAAATTTTATGACTCCCAGTGAATTGAAGTGCACTTGCGTTCATCTACTTAGAGAGAGAGAGAGAGAGAGAGAGAGAGAGAGAGAGAGAGAGAGAGAGAGAGAGAGAGAGATGACACAGAGAGAGAGAGACAGAGAGAGTTAAAAAAACTGTAATGGAACAGATTATTCTAGACCTCGTCATGATACTTGTCTGTAGACATGGTTTATGAGGCCATGCTGATCACTTTCTTTACTTTTATATTTATTGTTTTGCTTTCCAAAATGGGTCATTTGAACAGCTTCTCAATTTGTCACCATGTTTGTGCATGTTTCACAAGCAATTGACTGTAACATCTTTGGGAAGAGACAATGAGATTTATTTTGCTCAAAAAATGGAGTATTTCATAAACGTGCACTCATCCTAGAAGCATGGATCTGAAAACACTTGTTTTGCTTGCTTAATCAATTAATGTCTTCGGCACCTTTTATATGGACAATAATACAGTGTTCTTGGCTCATACCTACTCACTGCACCTTAGTCAAATGGTGTGCAAGGCTATGACCTGTTATGTGTTATCAAGTCAATGATGTCATTATTGTTGTCATCGTTTATTTATTTATTTATTTATTATTTATTTATTTATTTACCCATTCAATATACAGTGGCACCTCAACTTAACGATTGCTTCGACAACTGAAAAATTCAACTTACGAAGGCTCTGCACAGATGCGTCAGACAGCTGATTTTGGCAGGTCCGACCTGTCAAAATCAGCTGTCGGGCGCAGCTGCAGAAAGCCTTCGTAAGTTTGGATCTTCTCCCAGCCTGGGCACCTTGCAAGGCAAGCGCACTTCCCTTCCAAGGTGCCCAAGCTGGGTGAGGATTGATCAGTCCCTGCTTTGCCCAGCTATTTGTTAGGCAGAGCAGGGACAAATGGATCTTTGCCCAGCCCGGGCGCCTTGCAAAAGAAGCAGGGGTGACTTTTGACTCTGTCCCACCATGCTCACAGATGAAGAGACATGTCCCTGCAGTTTACTACTGATTTTTCTAAAAAAATTATCATGGCATAACACTTAATTAATAAAATGGTTCATCTGCCATATCACTCAAATCCCCCTCTACCCCAGGTCTCCTCCTGTACAGTACTTCTTGTACAGTAGGACGCTGGTATCCACTGGGGATTTATTCCAGGACTTCCCGTGGATAATGAAAACCGTGGATAAGAGGGAACACCCCCCAAAAACCAAAATTGCTGTTTTGTGACAATAACTTACTTTACGGCTGCTGCTTATGACAGTAGCATGCTTTACAGCTGCTGTTTTCTGACAGTAGCTTGCTTTGTAGTTGCTGTTTGTGACAATAGCTTGCTCTACAGCTGCTGTTTATGACAGTAGCTTGCTTTGTGACTGCTGAATTATTTAATATTTTCCTCTGCCAACCATGGATAACTGAATCAGTGGTTAATGAATCAGTGGATATGGGGGCCCTACTGTACACTGTTTTTGTGTGTGTGTGAATTTGAGGCACACTGTGATTTCTTGTTCTGGAGCTACCCAGGGAAAATGAAAAATGGCAAAGTGCGCTTCACATCAATTCTCCTTACCCTATCTAACCTAAGACAGCTTCCCTGACTAGTCATATGCTAAGTCTGACTAAACTCAGTGGGATTTATTTGGGGGCAAGTGTGTAGCAGGAGAATCTATGTGGAGTAGTGGACAGAATGTTAAACGAAGACCCAGAAGGGCTGGCATCAAATTCTGACTCTGCAATGAAAAGGTCCTTCTGTGGTGATAATGGTAAACTCCTTTCTGAATATCTCACCTACTTCCAACCCATACTAGGGCCACTGTAAGTCAGTGCCAACTTGATGACACATTAGAGGAACATGTTAAGACACCAGTCTCAACCTGGTGGTCGCAACCCCTTTGGGGATCGAACAACCTTTTCCCAAGGGGTTGCTGTGAGCTGGGGAAGAAAAAGGCTGAGCGCCCCTCTCATGTCCAACCAAGCCTCCAACACACTTGCGCTCTGTCGCATGAGGTGCTTGTTTTCCATAGCAGAGACCACCACCACCCAGCCCTGCCAAGGAAGGAGGGAAGTCCCAGTCATGTGCCGAAGCCTGCGCACAGAATTTTGGGACCCTTGGCTTTCTGTGATCCAGTGAGTAGCATCTGGAGCGAGGGAAGAGGTGGCGGTGAGGGCTGCCCACCTGGGACGTGTGGCCTGGGGCAGGAATTAAGAAGGCCCGGGAGTGATCGCCCGTGGTGTGAAGGCTTGGCTTGTTTCCTGCGGTCGCACTCCAGCCTGCAGTCAGCAGGCTCCTTCCTGGGGAGGTATTTTGTTTCAGAGCAGAGAAGAAAGGCCCTGAGCCAGGTCAGGGGGGCGGGGAAGAAGGGAACTCTCCTCTCTCTTGGCTCCAGAACCAAGAAAGTTCTATGGCAGGGACCACCGGGCTGATGAGTGGCTACCTGCCTGGCCGTCCGGGGCAATCCCTTCAACCACCAGCCCCTCTTTCTCCCTCCCCTCTTTGGGCTGTGAATAGAAGATGTGCTTGCTTCAATGGCAGCCCCCATCCATCCGCCACTGAAGCAACAGCCAAGGAGGAGCTGAGATTGAACGACAATGATACTGCCTTTCCTTTCCCCCTTCTCCACACCACCATCTATACCCTTGCTCTTTCCCTGGCCAGCAGCATGGCCCAGCTAGGCAAGGTAAACCCTGCCTTTCCCAGGCTCTGCTTCGGAGTCCTGCTCTGAAGTGGCAGCCTCCTCCCTGCTGCCCAGGATCGTGAGTGAGCAGGTGGCTAGACGAGTAGGCCGGCCGGGCCAGTGGGCCAGCAAGAGGGAACTCTAGAGCTGTATAGCCTCACTGCTGCTGGTGGTGAACTTACAGGGGTGCAGGCGGGAGTTCCAGAGCCACACGGCCTCCTCCTCCTCTGCCCCCAATTTTGCGGGTCTGCCACCGGGCCAGGCCCTTGTACCACCAATTGCCATCTGCAGATAACTGAATCCGCGGCTGGTGAATCAGTGGATACAGGAGTCCTACTGTAATTTTGTGGTTGGGGGTCACCACATGAGGAACTGTATTAAAGGGTTGCAGCATTAGGAAGGTTGAGAACCACTTTGTTAAGAGCTGCATCCAGAAAAGCAATTCTAAAGAGCTGGTTAGGCCATAAGAAACAAAGCATTTTAAATGTCCCATCAAAACCCTTTAGACATTCACTGTTACTAGATTTTCCAATTGTAGTTTTAGGGGTGTTGTTAAATTAATGCTCCCTTACTCATCTGGGAAGGTTAAGGCTGCTCCCAAAAGATCCTTGATGTAGCAGAACTCAACGGTATGAGGAGAGGTTTTGCCATTGCTTTTGCTGCTACTGCTGTTACACCAATACCTTAAGGTGCAGGTATATGTGAAAACAGAACCCACATAAACTTTAAGCTAATTGAATAGGATGTC
This sequence comes from Phrynocephalus forsythii, assembly GCA_029282475.1. Classification (NCBI taxonomy): domain Eukaryota; kingdom Metazoa; phylum Chordata; class Lepidosauria; order Squamata; family Agamidae; genus Phrynocephalus; species Phrynocephalus forsythii. The sequence continues at coordinate 43,084,025 of JAPFRF010000003.1, read as the reverse complement.
CTTGAAAGCTGCATAGGAAAAACAAGCTCTTCCCAACCATTATCAGTAACCCTTGCAAAATTTGTACAAGGTCCTCCATATTGTGATATTCATTTTCAAGCTGAGATGTCAATAACTACAATTTTAACCAGACACTTCCTTATTCAGCTTCATTGAAGCAGGTGCCCTACAGATGTGTAGGACTTCAAATCTTCTCTCCCTCAGCCAGCATGTTCAATGGCCGTGTTCGCTGGGACGGTGTCACTTATCAAGAATTGCACTATGGAGGGGAAGAGGCTCTGGACTTGAGCAAGGCTGTCCTATACTCTTAATGAGAACTCTACCCCAGCTCTGCAGTGAAGCCCATCAAATTTCATAAGATCTGAATGCCTAATTGCAGATTTTGATTATTCCCATGCTGAAAATGCTTTCTGAATAATCCTGATCTCTTCTACAGATGAGTAAGATTTGCTGGGAATGAAGCATTGTTTAAGATTCCATCAAAGGCAGGCCCTGAGCAGCACTTCCTGTTTCCCACAGAATTGATATCACACATCAGAACATTGGGTGGTTCTTTTCCCAATTCCAAAGTCCTAAAGATGTTCCAGAATAACATGGCCTCCTGGCAGCTTCTGTGGAAGACACATTTTTCCCAAATGCTAGAAAGTTCTCTTGGAGTTTGACCATGCCTTGCACTGTGTATAGCTATGCACCACATGCATTCTGAGAATTTTGTTCAGAGCACACAGGCTTGTTTTATTTTATTTATTTGCATATTTGTGTGAAAATATATAGCTCATTTCTAGTGCTTTTTATCACTTCTAATGCCTAATAACAATTAAAACCAACCATAAAGTGCAATATATTTTTAAAATCCTTGCTACAGTACCATGGCTGATTGAACAGATTGCATTAAGTACTCTCTTGCAAATTAAAGTTATCTCCTTGAACCGCTCTTGTGTCCAACCAACAATAAAGTGAGAAAATAATCCAAAATAAATCATTTATAAAGTTGTATTCTCCTCTGAGTACTGTATATGGAAAGATAATATAGGAGTTCTTAATCAGACATTCCTGAAGAGACTGACTTTCTGGGAAATCTTGCACTTCAAGAATTAATGGTTTTTGGAAGCCCACCATCATTCTAGACCAGAGCTTGAAAAAAGCTACATTCTTTACCATTACTCTCGGAATCCCCCAGCTAACACAGCCACAGCCCATGCTGTTAGGGGGTTCTGGGACTTATAGTTCCAAAGAATAATATTTCTAAGCTCTGTTCTAATTCTGCTCCAAGATGTTGATTCCTACAATGCCCCATCCTGCTTGTCCTGTATTAATGGATGACTTTCAGCTCCTACAGCCAGATGATGAGGGCCACCACATGTGTATGGGATCCTAAAAGCTTCCAGAGAAGTTATGGCACACTGGTTAGGAAGAGTAGTGAATGCCTCCTTACAAGCAGGACTGAAAATTGGTCAAAGAAACACCAGTCATTTAAGAGATGCAGATTTGCATGTTACTGACAGAAAGCAACAATGACTTCAAAATTTTTTTTAGGGAAATTGAAAGAAGAAAGTTCCAAAGCAGGACTGCAGTTGAATGGTAACAGGAGACCAAGACCATCCACACCCTTGTATTTCTGATTACTCTGTATGGGTGTGAAAACTGAGCCATTAAGAAAGCTGATGGGGGGGGAGAGATTGGTTCATTGCTGGAGCAGAGCTTTGTGGGTACGCTGGACTGCCAGAAAGATGAACAAGTGGTCCTTAAATCAAGTCAGGTCTGAACTATCTCTAGAGGCAAAAATGTTGAAACTGAGACTGACCTACATGGGGCACATTAATAGAAGACAGAAAAGGACAAGAATATTCTCTGGAAAAGACAACTATATTCAATTTTATTTAAATCAGTTTTATAGTTTATTTTAATGTATATTTTATTCTATTTTTAAATCTCTCTCTTTTTTTTTTTTTTTGCTATTGTAAGCCATCTTGGGTCCTCTTATAAGGAGAAACGTAAAAAGATAAATGTTCCCCACAGACATGCATGCTAGTTGTGTCCAACTCTAGTGGTGGAGCGCATCTCCGTTTCCAAGCCAAAGAGCCAGTGTTGTGCAAGTCTGTGTCCCTGTGGCCGGCATGGCTAAGTGCATTTTTGCACACAGAACACTGTTTACCATTCCGCTTTTTACAGCTGTACCTATTTATCTACAGGGACTTGCATTTACATGCTTTCAAACTGCTAGGTTGGCAGGAGCTGGGGTTAAAAGTGTGAGCTCACTCCGCTGTGTGGCATCTGGGATTCAAACTGCCAAGCTGTTGACTTTGCAGCCGACATTTCAGTGCTCTGGTCCACTGAGCCACAAGGCTCCTTATCAGGAGAAAGACAGCCCATAAATAAGACGAATAAATAGTAAATAATGCTGTGAAAGGAGGAAGGCAGCAGGAAAAAGGAAGATCAAATAGGAGATTGAATAACTCCCTAAAAGAACCACAGACTTGAGTTTACAAGAGCTGGATAGGGAGTTGAGGACAGGACATTTTGGAGATTACTCATTATAGGATAATAATAATAATAATAATAATAATAATAATAATAATAATAATAATAATAATAATAATAATTATTATTATTATTATTATTATTATTATTATTATTATTATTATTATTATTATTATTATTATTATTATTATTGTGTGCATATACACAGTATACACATTCAGACATGATAAGTCAATGGCACATTACACCATGATTATTAAATCTACTGATACACTAAAAGCTTCTGGTCACATTCACACCTTGGTAGAAATCCTTCCCTTCAAAAATAGACAATATTATGTACTAATGTAAACAAAGTTAGTTTGAAAATTACACTGCCTACTTCACAGAATCCATTATACTGCAGTGTATCAAAATTCTTCAGCAGCTCTTCTCAGCTATGATCCTCCACTAGAAGCAAAGTTACCTTACGGCCTGATCAAGGAGAGGTTTCCACTACCATCAACATTTCAGGGTGAACCTTGGGTTGCCTCTTATTAGGAGGATGAATTCAAGAGGATTCACAGGCACACCAAAAAAACCAATGCACCTTGCTTTGAAGAAATATAATCCTACTATGAGGCAGAACTCCTACTAAATTCAACTAAGACCTACTCTGAACAACTGTGTAGAGGACTGGAGTTTATGTCTTCTATTATGAATAATCAAAATTATATCAATATGATTTAACTTTTGGCAGTAAGCTCCAGCATGTTACTTGTTTGCTTCTGCAGCAAGATTTAAACATGCCTGCAACATAGGCCTACATTGATTTAGCAGTTATTCCCAAAGGGTTTCCAGATAAGCACTTTCCCAAGAGAAGGTATCTTGACAATTAAGTCAAGGCAGCATTGCTACTCAAACATACTTGAAAATGATGACTAATAACTGAAACTGCTTTAATCAGTCATCATTGGTGAAGTGGGTTTTAGCAGCTTGTCTTGTCTTGATTCAAATGTCAAGACCACTTACCCAAACTAGAGTTGATCTTAAAAGGCATCAGATAGAGACAATGCTGTTATTTCCCCCCACGCACCCTATGACAGTTTCTTCCTATGTTGTTTTGAAATGATGGTTGGTCTTTCTTCGCTGGGGAAGATGGGGAATGTCAATCCTTTGAGGACATTATGGAATATTTTCAGAGCAACCCCACCAATTACTAGGGCCTAGCTGAGCACGGTAGTGTGCGGGTGAGAGCTTAAACTGCACTGAGATAATGCACAAATTGTAAATGTTGAGTACATATATAATAAATGTTTTGGTCTGCTTCTTACATCCTTCTGCCACCTGAATTTTGAGATTTACTTGTCAAATGACATGATGGAATTGACAGTAAATTCTAGAAGGCTGCACCTCCACAAAAACTAGTTAATGGGCTTGAGTATGCATGTGTGTGTTGTGTCGTTACAGTCGTGATCGACTTTTCGTGACTCCATGTCCATGGAGTTTTCTTGGCAGGAATACTGGAGTGGTTTGCCAGTTCCATACTGGTATGCAGAAATCTAACTGAAGTCTTAGATCTAGCAGATACCCAGAAGTTCTTAACGTGTAGCTTTCTTGTGCACGTCCAAGGGGAAATGCGTATAGCTGCCCACCTTCCACTAAGTCAAGGGACAAGCCCTCCTCCTGCATGAAGTGCTCTGCGTAGAGTATGTGCATTAGGATCTCCAAAGAATAATTGGAGTAGAACAGAATGCAGGCGCGTAGAACAGAAAATAAAAGGGCTGAAGAGAGTTTGGATTGCCCAAGAAGCATCCTATAACTGTAAAGCCATTTGAAATGCATGAGAACTGTGTGTTCAGCCCACAACTTTGGCCTGGACACCTATCCTGAGAGAGTTCAGTTTTCTCATAAAACGTCCACTCTTTCCACTTAGGCCTTGGCAAGAAAGAGCATGCAAGGAACCTCCCTTGTGGTTCTTTGGCATTTGAGCTGGACCTCAAATGCCAGAAAAGCCTAGTGAGGAAACATATTTCATTCTTTACATTATCTGCACATTTGTTTACGAGCGCATTAATTTCTACTTCTCCGGCAAGCATTCTGGTGGGAGCCACGGCTATCTGCCAGATAAGATGTAGAAATGCACATGGGTCACGCTTTTTACATTGAGCCTCTGAGTTTCTACTGCAGTAGAAAGATCTGCAAAGTCCAAGGCCCATTTTAGTGTGCCCTTGGGCCTCCCTGTGAGATCCAATCACTGTCTTAAAACTGTTTTCCTTTGTCACCAAACACATTTCAAGAAGCTGGCTTCAGGACAACATGTCTTTAAATTTACGGCATGTGGATTGTAAAATAATCAAGTGCTCCCAGTTTTCAAATGTATGGGCTTGCATATAAGTTACTGAGCTAAAATATATCTGTAACAGAGAACTAGGCAGTGTACAGGTCACATCTTGCACCTCACATCATACCTCACAACTGGGTCCTCACTTCCCTGTATTGGAATCTTGATTTCCATTTTCTATTATACCTCCCACTGGTTCCAGACTTTAGCTCAGTTGTTTTCCATTTTAGATCTGTTCAGTTCTGTTCACGAGCTGGTGTGTTTATGTTTTCAGCCCTCGGCCCATCCTTTAAAACCTCAGTGCTTAACAACTCAGTTTCTGTTCAAAACAGGATCCCCTTAAACTTGGTCTTGTTAAGAAGGTTGCCTGCATGTCTAAAGCAAGAAAGAAAATCTTTGGTCCTTCAAGTGTTTTGAACTGTTTCCCACAGTCCCATACCATTGACCTTGCTTCAGAGTGGGGCTGATCAAAGTCCTAGGACAAAATATCTGGGGGAGGGGGTACCCATCCCAGGCTAAAATGTGGTCAGTGCATTCATAGTAGCTGATAAGGAAATAATCAAGGGGGAGGGGGGAAGTTGTGAGATGGCTAAGCACTGAATACCTCTTGTTCAGAGGAAACCCCCATGGGGCAAATCAAGATATTCTAAAGCCCTAATTTTTTTTGATGCTGCCTAGATGCCCTAAGCACATCGGATTTTGCCTGATTTTGGATGCTAAGCAGGATTGGCCCTGGTTAGTACTTGGATGGGAGATCACTGGTGAATACTAGGTGCTGTAGGCACCTGGAGTAGGAACTGGCAAACCACTCCAGTATTCCTGCCAAGAAAACTCCATGGACATGGAGTCACAAAGAGTCAGTCATCATAACACACACAAACTATTTGGACAGGACACATAACAATTTAGGAGGTCCCATAGCATAGTTCAAGGACCATATTTCTTGTGATTTTTTTAAAAAAATTTTTTTGCATATTCTGACGTCCAAAACTGTAGTTTACCTAGCCTGTGCAAAAATCTGGCACTGTGTAATGCCCTTGCACTACTGAATCTTCTATTCAAGTAAGCATCATTCTAAATGAAACTCCTGACACAAACTCAGCTGGTCCTGGAGAGCACATTTCAACTTAAACCCCTTTCCATGGCAGGAGAAGCACAGCTGGCCACCAGACTTTTATCTTCCCAGGTCCATACCATACCTAAATGGTACTTGGTAGGAAGCCCTTCTCCTGCAGCTGTGAATAAAATTCCAAGATCAACCCTGGACTTTTCATCACAAAGACATTCCAGGGTTAGCGTGCTTCAACGGTGATGTTCATCTTTGTCATATAAAGCCGTCTCCCTGCTGCGGACATGTGTTTTTCATTTTCTGGCACTTCCCAAAGTCAGCTGTCTTTCTCCACACCCCTGTTGTGCACAGTCAATATCCATGGCCATGTGGCTCTTCGGAAAGAATTGTTTCAACTACTTGAACACAGATTCTAATCTCTCTCTCTCTCTCTCTCTCTCTCTCTCTCTCTCTCTCTCTCTCTCTCTCTCTCTCTCCCTCCCTCCCTCCCCACCCCCCCACCCTAGTTTTGTATTACTGTATTCTACCTGGGGGAGTTTATACACGACCCCTAAGCTGCGCTGCAAATGGCTCCCAGCTCCGGAGCTTAGAAATGTTTTCCCACCAGCTCCGGAGTTTGGAGAAAATTAAGTGCGACCTCGCCACTTTAGTGCAACCCAGCGCATTTTTCATGTACCTGCTCTCTGCAGGTGAAAAAAATTTGATGCGGATAAGAGTGCCGGGCTCTCCTGGCTTGTCTGTTGTTTTTTGCCTCCCGCCCCTTTAAGAGCTCCTTGAGCCGGAACCAGGAAGTAACAGGGGGGCTCGTGGCAAGTTCGACCGGCACCGGCAGGTTAGTAAAGGCTTCTTTTGTCTTTTTTCCCTCCCCCCACTCACGCCGACAGGAGCAGGAAGTGCTGAGGGGTGGGGACGGAGGAACAGAAATGAACCCCCAAGATCTCTGGTCCGAATTTAAGGGACCAGCGGATCTTAGGGGTCGTGTGAAAAGGCCCTCAGTTGAACATATGGCTGCCTGAACCATGAAGAAAAGTCACACTGGCTTCAGGTGTCATAAAAAGAAAACTAAACCTTAGTTATTTATTATGGCCATCTTGTTATTTGCCAAGGAGGGAAAAGTGGCATGCAGGCCCAGGCAAGCTTCCCCACTGCCCTGTTCTATACCAGGGTATGCCAATTTCACATGACCCAAGGTAACCAATAGATAAATGAGTCTCTGAAGCCAATATTGCTAATTATGGCTGTGGATAAAATTTGCTGCTCTGCTTCAGTCGGTGAAATGCCTTGTGGCAGTGCTGACTGTATGATGTTAAGTATCAGATAACACTTAATTGTGGAAATAGGGCATGAGAAGGATCCCACTACCTTCATTCGGGAATGCATATGACATGTGTTCCTTCTGGGCTGTAGATGTGACTGGATGTGCTACTTCTACCTTGCGGGAATCAGTTTCAGAAGAGAATAATGCTATGAATGCATTTTATTTGAGGCAGTTGGGAGCACTGCTAATGACCCAGTTCTACATTACGTGTGGTTGCTTAATTCACTCCGTGTGTGGTGTTGTCTTAAGTAGCAATCCTGTAACGTCAGAAGTGGGTTGTGACACCAGGAGAAACCCCTACTTCTCTTTTGGTCATCCCACTTCCCCCCGCCCAAATATTATGCCAAGTGATGCTGCAGCCCACAGAATGACAGCCATATTGGAAGGCAGGGAAATGTCTGTCAGTAACTGTAAGAAGAGAAATTGGAGCGACCTGAAGTGATGGCTAGATCCTTCTCATGGGAGAAGTGCAAGATTATAGAGCTGGAAGGGACTTTAAGGACCATTGAGTCCACAATGTCTCTGGTGTGAATGGAAGGATTGCTCAAGTGCAAGATAAACCAGATTGCATCAAAGGTAACTGCCAACTGGATTGCTCCAAATTCCCCAATTAGTTGCACCCTTACTCCAAACTATGTCCTACTGAATTCTGAGGGATGAGGGGTGGGGTGGGATCTGTGCCTAGGCGCATATCAAAGTTATGGGCAAAATGCTTCTTCCTTGACATAACCTTGACATTTCTCATTATATAATAATCAGAAATAACAGCCCTCAAGTAATAACTGCTCAGAAGAGAGAACAATGTATTTTCTGAATAAAGGACGTCATAAGCAACCAAAAATTTGTGAAGGCTATCAGATCAGAGAAAATTCCAAATGATTCAGCTCATGCAGTACAATATAGAAAGAGTTCTACGACTCCTGCTATTTCAAGATGTACCATTCCAGGAAAGCAACATTATTTTACAGCCAGGACACAACATTAGGTTCCTATAGTTCTTTTGAAAAATGTAAATAAACTGGCACACTTGATTACTGACACGTTTTATTTAAGGGGTAGGGTGGGAGGGAACAATGCTTCTCAGTTAAATAGGCCTGCTCAGTTGGAACTAGAGATGGGCACGGAACGAACATTTTTTCGTTTCCGTTATTCGTTAGTCGTTCCATTATGTAACGAAACGACAAACAAAAATTGTGATGAAAATGCAACGAAACGAACAGAACCACAAAAATTGTGGTCGTTACGTTTCGTTTCCGTTAATGGCGACGCGCAATGAACTGAGCTGTTTTAAATGTTAAAAAACGCCGTGGACATCCGTAAAAACGCAGCGATAATTATTTATATTGTCTGATAATACCTACCAGGGGGGGTGGGGTCCTTAAAAGGTGCATTTATGTCTTTTCTCAGATCGCTGTATTTTTTCCCTTTAAGGGGAGTTAGGGGACATCGACCCAAAAGGGCTCCCAGATGCCTAATACTGATTGATTTCTTGGGTATAAAAACACCCTGGACATCTGTAAAAATGCAGCAATAATGTGATAATTATTTGAAATTATTACCTACCAGGGGGTTGGGGTCCTTAAAACGTTTGTTTTTGTCTTCTCCCATCGCGATGTATTTTTCTTTTCCCTTTAAAATATATGTCGCCACCAGCCACAAAATGGAGGCAAGCCATGTGATGGGATCATGTTCAACCAATAGCATGCCCAGGTTGCAGACTGGGCAGGTCTGACAGCCACAGAGGGCATAAAAAGCTCTGGCAGCCCCCGTCCTCCTTGCAGTCTCTGGTGGGAATTAGGGTGGGATTGCTGTCTCTGCGACTTTAGCTTCAATCCTGCAGCCTCCCTGTGTGCGTGTGTGCGTATCTCTCAGTGAGTACCCTCCCTTGGCCCGCAGTGCAGTCACTCTGCGGCTGCCTTGCACCCTGGGCAACACCCGCCGCTGCCTTTGCAGCCTCCCTGCGTACCTAGTCTATACTGTGTATCTGCCAGCATCCATTTTTTTTAGTGCTTTCCCTCTGGTCTGGGGTGTCGCGGGACGCCCCCACACGGAAATGCTTTAAAATTGCGCAAAAAGCGGGTAGAAACGACAAATGAAAAAATGGAAAACGGAAACAAAATTTTTCCAAAAATTCATGACAAACGGAAACGAACTGAACCAGACCTCTCAACGACAAATGGAAAACCGAAACACCATTTTTTTTTGTTTCGTGCCCATCTCTAGTTGGAACCATCTAGGCAGCAATGGCAAACCTTTTAGAGACCGAGTGCCCAAACTGCGATTCAAAACCCACTAATTTTTCACTTAAGTGTCAATACAGCAATTTAACCTGAATACAGGTTGGTCACGCTGCTTCATACATGACACAGGCCTGCCCTGCAAGAAGGGCAACATTGACAGAGCATACCACAGTCCTTGTGTACCAGCTCAGCTGTAGCATTGGATAGCAATGAGAAGAGAGTAAGTAGGGCATAGTAAGGCAAGTGGCTGCCCTATTGCCAGTGAGTGGAGAATGAAGCAGTGCTGTGTTTCACACCCACAACAATATTCTTACACCCCAGGGGGGCTGGGAAAGGCAGTTAGAGGGGTCACCACCTCACTCGCCAATAATATTAGCCAAACTCCCCCAATGTAATTCTGCTTTGTTATTTCATGTATGCAGCTTTAAGAATGCCTTCTGGATCAAAATGAGGGATTTAGGTTCACTCCGGCTTTATATTGTGTTTCACCTGTGCACATAATAAAAAGAAAGAAAAGCCTGCAGAACCCTCTTTTCTCACTACTTGGTAAAAACAGCGCTTCCTGTGCACTTTTGTTAAATAAACAGGGATGGCAGGTTCGAGGAAAAGGGCTTTCTGTTAGGCTCTGGACTGGCACCTTTCATTTTAGAAATTAAGCACTAAATATAACTCAAGAGCTTCCCAGAATTTTGCTATGTTAACACCCAATTCCAGGAAGGCCGTCACAAAAATAACTGCTGACCATGCCAGTCTTATGGGATGTTAGCCACCAGAAAAGGCAACTGGTAAGAGGCATCACCGCAACCCATCTCTAATTACTATTCATTATTATTGCCAGCTGCTTCTAAAGATTTTATGTGAGCCTCCACTGACCCTGGTGGAAGACCGACTCAAATGTCCCCCACTCATTGCCCCTGAAGAACTGACTTCACTAAATTGGTCCTGTGCTCCATAATTGTAGTTTGCCACAACAGTCTACAATTCTACAACATGCCGTTGCCTCGGAGAAGCACCAGATTGTGCAGGGCACCAGGGGATGTTTTGCCATGACTTGGTACATTTCCTTTTGGATTCAGTCCTGCATTTAGCCAGAGTGGTTTCACCTCTCAGACACATGCAGAGGTCACTGTGGTATCTTTCCTGTCTGTCCAGTCTGACAACCACTTTAATTACAGGACTAGGAGCAGATCTCCTCTGCTGGAACAAAATGGCAGATTTTGGGGTTCAGGCTACAATCATGTGGACAATAGCCTGAATGCAAAAGTTCTGAGTCAATATGCGCATTCGCACATGCTGTCCCCCACCCCAGGCTTGCTTTTTAAAATAAAAGATAGGTAAGTACTGGGTGGTAGTGGGGTCATCATGGGAGGAGGAGCTGATTGGTGAGACAATGGGGAGGCAATTCAGGCGGGGGCCACTCTGGGCAGTTTACAAGGTTGCAAATTACAGAAAATACAATAAATTAAATGCAAACTATCAAATCTGATAATTTAAATTAAACTAAATTGAAATATATAAAGCCCTGCCTGGTGGATTAGATTGTGAGAGAGTTATCTTACTGAAAGTCATCCATGCTGTCCATTAGATGAGCTATGGCGAGGCCTGAGGACAGGACTAACCAAACACCATTTTATGGCCAGCCAATAGGATCTCATAGCAAAAAGCCTCTTTTAAATGTGCACATGTGTTTTTTTTCCCCTTGGTCTTTTCTCTTATCTACATTGGACTCTCCCCTTGGCCCATTATCCAACCTAGTTGATACATAGCTGCATCCCAATGGGTAGTTCCTCAGCTATCACTCATTATTCCTTAAGATTGGATAATATGAAACAATGAAATCTCCCCCTCCCACCTCCACTTTGACACATTCTGATTACATCCAGATTCTTTATACACTCAGTGAAACACCAAATAACATTGATTTTTGTTAGGTTATAGGTTTAAACAATTCTTATAATTTGTTTTCTTTCATCACATGTACTGTGTATTCTATCCGTTTCCCCATTATATTCTTCTTTAATCAAAATTTCCCAGGCCATTGGAGGCAACAAGTTTAAGGAGAAAGGTAGGATTAAAATACTCTAAATAAATAAATAAATAAATAAATAAATAAATAAATAAATAAATAAATAAATAAATGTGTTTGTGTGTGTGTGTGCATGAACCATGAATATGCATGCACTGATGCTTGACCAGCTGAGATCAGCTGATAGCTCCCTATCCCTGGGTAAATAAGCTATATTTCATTGGAACAGAGTTGGATGGGTCAGGTTGAAAAACACTAAAAATAATGCAGAGAACACAGTATCAATGATGTACTCTACACAATTGGTACTGGGACATCATCCTCTTCCTTCACAATGCCATTGAATTCCCACCATAGAATCATAGAATCATAGAGTTGGAAGAGACCTCAAGGGCCATCTAGTCCAACCCCCTGCCATGCAGGAACCCCCATCACAATATTTCCGACATGTCCATCCAGCCTCTGCTTAAAAACCTCCAAAGGAGACTCAACCACCCTCCGTGGCAGCATATTCCACTGCCGAACAGCTCTGACTGTCATGAAGTTCTTCCTAATGTTCAAATGGAATCTCTTTTCCTGTAGTTTGAAACCATTGCCCTGAGACCTAGTCTCTGAAGCCATGGAAAACAAACCTGTTCCCTCTTCAATATGACATCCTTTCAAATATTTAAACATAGCTATCATATCCCCTCTCTGTCTTCTTTTTGAAAGGCTAAACATTCCCAGTTCCCTAAGCCGTTCCTCATAAGACATTTCCTCCAGACCCTCAACCATCCTGGTAGCCCTCCTCTGCACCCGCTCGAGGTTGTCAACATCCTTTTTAAATTGAGGCGCACAGAACTGGACCACAGATTTGTGTCATCTGGGAAAATTATTTCTTCTATCTCTCTATAGTAACAAAAGGAATAACATGAAATAGGTAACAGGGCTATAAACTATAAACTAGGCCAACTCTTTAAATTGGTGCATAGATAGATAGATAGATAGATAGATAGATAGATAGATAGATAGATAGATAGATAGATAGATAGATAGATAGATATAGATATAGATATAGATAGATAGATAGATAGATAGATAGATAGATAGATAGATAGATAGATAGATAGATAGATAGATAGATAGATAGATAGATAGATAGATAGATAGATAGATAGATAGATAGATAGATAGATAGATATAGATATAGATATAGATATAGATATACACACACACATACATACCTACATACATATACAGTGGTACCTTGTATAAAGGAATTAATTCATTCCAAATGAAATTATGTTAAGCAAATTTTCCTTTATACAAATTCCCATAGGAATGTATTGAAAACGGAGTAATCCCATTTTTATGTTGTATGGTTTCTCCCCATAGGCGATTATGTTAAGCAAATTTCCCCTATCTCCGGAATTTTTTATGTTCTACATATTTTATGTTATACAAACTGTTTGTTATACAAAGGTCCACTGTATATATATATGTATATATGCAAGAAAATTATTTATTTTATTGAAACATATGCTTAAAGATCACTTGTGACACAGCATGGAAACTGGCAGGATAGGACCTCATTTTATGGCAATCTGAACAATATCCAATCAAGATGGCTGCAATGGCCTGATGGAACAGAAAGGCAATCTTACATTAATAGGGTCAGATGAATAGAGAAGCGCTCGAACCCTGAGGAGACAGAGGCAGAGGTCAGTGCTGAAGGCTTTCAACATGAATGCCTCTCTTCCTTCCTTCCCCTTTCACATGTGGCACCGTAACAGTAGCAGACAGATGCTACATAAAGGCAGACACACCTGATTAACCATGAATACAACAGCTGCCATTTCTCCACTTCCCCCACTATCCAGAACTGGGCTGCTTCCGGGTTTGTGTTATTTTGTCCTCCCCTTTCATTCTGCTTTCATGAGGAAATTAAACCTGCCATTAAAATCCAACATTCGTGGGAGGGTGTAGGCATCACTGGCTTTTGTTTCATTCCTTGCAGGCATGTAATGGGTTCCTTCTGATTTGTCCTTTCATCTGAGAACGAGATGAGGCCTACCCCTGGTGGACTAGTCCACACCTAGCCAGAAGCACAGAAATAAAATAAAAGCAGTGGGCAAAAGGCTGGGGAATCAGTCCAGTGAGGAAGGCAAAGAAGACAGCTTGCACTGAACAGCATCTAATGTAATTTTCTTTACAATGCTCACACTTTATTTAGATTGCACTCTCCTTGGGGCAGTGACCCCTGTGATCTCCTTCTATCTGTGATCTATTTCTATCTGTATTGACAACTAGTGGGCAAATAATTAATAATAATAATAATAATAATGACAGTCTCTTTCCATCAGCCTTTAAAAAAAATTAAAAAATGAAAACATTTTCTATTGTGAATTCTATGTTACAAAGCACTTTTTGTAGCAAGTACAAGACATGGTAATTATATCTTCTTGGCTGGCCTAAATAGATCTTGTCACCTATTTAATACACATGTGCGTGTGCGCGCACACACACACAAACAGAGAGAGTCTTAAGAAAATAATGAATACAATAGGGAGAAATGGGGGAATCTCTGTGTGTGGGAATCAGTAAAAGTCTGTGTTCTCCCCCAAAGAAACAATTCAAATGCAGAAGCAGGTATTACTTATATTAGACCACTGAAAAAAAGCAGATTGAAAGCTTTCATTGGTAACCAGACTTCCTCAGGCCCTGTTCCGAAGACTCAAGGCAAACATATTTGAAGAGATGGGAGATAAACTCCAAGGTATTGCTTAAGGAGGATTTTTCACTCGCCCCACCAACCATACTTCTCAACTCACCTTAAGAGCAAGACAAATTTTTGCCTTGCATTAACCACAACTAGGCCGTGAAACTTTGTGAAAGAGCCTGAGGAAGATGGCTCACCCTTGAGAGCTTGTTCTCTCCTTAATTTTTTTTCAGGAGTCTAATAAAGGTATTGCCTGCTTCTGCGTTTGAATTGAGTGTTTGGAGGATGTGGAAACTCTTAATTGGTTTGAGCACAGTTAACTGTATTTTGCAGTATGGCTAGAGACGCTGACCATTCAGTGATCACCTCTACTCTCTTCTTGTGGTGCTAAGACTGTTCACAACCATCCCTGATCTTTTTAGTAGGTCTGTGGTACAATGGTCTTGGGCAATTTTCTGTTGAGAGCAAAAGGCACTTGCCACATCTTGATCTCTATTACAATGGGAGTACATATGCCTTACAAATCTGTGAAATAGGCAATAAGCTTTTTACAGGTGCAGGTCACTACAGTGTCAGGCAGTCACGGGTGACATAGTATTCTAAGAGTTTTTTCACAGATTACCATTTCCCTACATAAAGATAATCCCAGCAAGGGAAAATGTGCTTAGCATAAATGTGTGAAGAGTAGTGTGTTTCTTGTGCTTGGAACAGATGCATCAGGCAGCCCTTGCCTGCAGTAGACGCCTGATCCATGTCCATACAGCATGAAAGCAATTATGCCACATTTCACACATTATGGTAAATACATTTTCTGACATGACTCTCTTTATCCGGGAAAACTGTAGTGTGTGAAACATCCCTAAGGCTAACCCTGCACAGCACTTTGGGCTTCACATGATGTACTCCTCTAAGCTTCATATTCAAATCCACATGCAAATGGTAGATGCATTTCATATTTCACAAGTTTTTTATTGCTTTGTTGATTTATATCTGTTACA
Organism: Phrynocephalus forsythii; assembly: GCA_029282475.1. Lineage (NCBI taxonomy): Eukaryota > Metazoa > Chordata > Lepidosauria > Squamata > Agamidae > Phrynocephalus > Phrynocephalus forsythii. Next base: position 43,068,872 of record JAPFRF010000003.1, on the reverse strand, counting down.
GTATTTTTATTTAGTTTATTTATTTTTACAACTTATATATAGGAAATTTTAGTCCATAAAATTCCAGAAGAACACCATGAAACAAACGCAGAATGTTTGTGCCATTAACAAGAATGCATATTCCAAGCATCAAAGATCAAGTGCCATCCATGCACATTAACTAGGCCAGTGTTTTCCAACCTGCGGATTGCACCCCCCCCCCTCCCCAAAGGCATCATGAAATGGGTTGGGGTGGATGGCATGAAACTTTTTTTTGATTTTTTTCCATTTTTTTATTATTATTTCGCATAATATATATAAACAAAATTCAACAATATTAAGGGTCATACTAAACTGTTAACACAGACCAGAGTCTATAGTAGACAGATCCTGTCCCCTTATCTATTGCTAATACAGAGGTATTGGTGATTCCACCCTTAAACAGCCATCTGCAAGACTTCCAGATTTAGTGTCACTTTTTAAACGTCTTTATGACTATTTTGCCCCTTATTCATTTATCTGCTTCTGGGCCCAACTGTATATCATCTTCCAGCTCTCCTTTACATAATGCCTTGGGTGGTCTCGCAGCGCCTCTGGAGCATATGGATATGGCATGAAACTTTATATGTGTTGTAGTGCTTATTTCTTCTGATGGCAACCCTAATAGTGTTGGGGGGGTATGTTAGATGTTCATGGAGTATTTATCACTCCCCTCACTGCCCCCTCCCAATGAATCTCCATGGCTAGTTAGTTAAGTTTATTGATTAGCCATTTTTGACCATATCAAAATACATACAAAACCACATAAAAGCACAATAAAAAGATAAAATACAATACAAATGCTAAAATTTAGAATCAACATAAATCTAATTCAGATAAACGAATCACACCTGCAGGAAACTCCTATTTGTTCAATATAGTGGGATCTAATGCCAACCGCCTTAGATATAAATTTAGCTATATTTCAGACAGCTTGTGTATTTGGACTTTGGAGCAGATATGAAAGTCTATGGTCCACATTCCAGTGGGCTGTTTTAACCTACAGTGCTGATAGATAATTTTGCCTGGCAACAGAATATAACACACAATCAAATAATAAAATATGTGCCATCTCCATGGCAAACAAGATATTTCAAGCCAGATCTCCTCAGTTCTAGTGTGGCACTTGATCTACTGACTCTCTACTACAGGTAGGGCACAAAATGATGTTAGAACTTTCATTAGAAAAAAAAACAAAAGCATAGAAAATGAGGTATGGGTTGGGGCTGGGTGGTGGCAAGGATGCCTTCAGAGGATTAGTCAAAATAGGCAACTGTTTTAAAAGAGTTCAGTGAAGCAAAAGGGAGAAAGAGTGTTGAACTTATTGCCAATAAATGGCACGAAGGCAAATGGTCCATTAGAGGCAAGAAGATGTTTATCCTGTTCAGCAACAATAACTTTAGGAGGCTCTGGAAAGCAGATACAGTAGCAACAGACAGAGATGGGACTTTGGGATATATTAAAGAAGAAGACAAATGTATGATTGCAGATTACCTGACCCTGGAAAGCTGTGATTCAGTTAATTGGAGAAATTCGTTCACAATGCCAGAGAAGAAAAGAGAAAAAGCCTACCAGAGCAACAGAGGGGAAAATGCTGAGGGGCTTTTAATGATGAGATTCAGTTGGGATTGTTAAAAGCATTCCTCAAACCCAGCTCAATAGGATGAATAGAAAAGGACAGAGCTCTGCAAAGAGGAAAGTGTCAGAACAAATTTCCAGGGAACAAGCATCACAGTTCCAAAACCCACACTTCAGCAGATATCCAGAGACCACAACCATGTGGTTATACCACAGTGGTCTGTCATTATCTGTGCTCAGATTATGGATAGAAAGGTTGGGTTGTTACAATCACACATAGAGAAACATTACCCCTCATCTTTGGCGGTTACTTCACGTCCCGTTTGTCCCTCCTTGGACTGGTACAAAAAAAACTTACTTCACATCCATAGTGTCTCAACCACGCCCCTGGAACCAAGAACAGAGTGTGACAAGCTGTACCTGCCCCTGGGCTGGGGAATTCTTTTGTCTCTGTTCCTGTTCCGGGACAAGGTAACAACTGTCATGCAATGAAGGCAAGATTCCGCTCAAGAACTTACATCCGTCCATTTTTCTCGTACTTTTGAGTGCTGTGGATCGACATTTCGAATAGATGAAGCACAGGGGGTGTGGTGCACCTTTTATTTTTATGTTTGTTTTTTCAAAAAAGCAGATCTTGTCACAAAACAAGGCCGTGAAGTAACACTTATCACGAGACAAGTTATCACGACTGTGAGTAAACGGAAACAGACTGAACAGGACAAAACTACGTGACCGCAAACAATGCTGTCATGGTACAAACGTATTTGTGGAAGAAGGTAGGACGTGAAGTAACCACCTTTGTCAAATGATGGCTCCTTTATAGCTTTCGGAAAAGAGGACTTGCAGGGATTGTGTCAAAAGCTAATGAGCCCAGGAGTCCTCCTGGTTCACAATAAGCCAAGTACTGGAGCTTTGTTTTGATTTCACATGTAAGCATAACTCCCACCTCTGTTAAACACATAAGGAGATTTTATTCTGTCAAGGCAGAGCAAAACCCAGATGGCAACTTGGTATACAGACATTAAAGGCCCATTTTTATTAATAAAAGGTATTCTTAACCACCCTAACCCTTTTCTGTGATGCTGAAAGGGCCTTTATCGACTGCTCTTTCTGTCAGTTCCTTAACACTGGTATGAAGTCCCAGTCTTACTCCACAGCCTAACAACATCACTCCAAAAGCAGCTCAGGAGAATTGCTTCCTTTCTCCTCTAAGCTTGAACACACTCAGTCACAGAAAGGGGCCTCCCCCTCTCGCTTTATTTTAACAGACTCTCTTAACCTTCTTAGAAGATTAAGTATCCCCAGATACTCTGCATAAAGAGAGCCCTGAAAAAACGGCAAGATGCTACTGCATTGTATTAATGTCACTTAATGGAAACTGTCAGTGATGGAATAAATATGGAAAAGGAAATTGCTATAATTGATTGACAGTATGCAACCCTCCACTTGGAGTTTAATGAGAGGGACGTGTAAGAAGCTGCTTCCTTCCAGGCTATTAATGCAAATCATGTGCACCAGACCTGCTGTCTGAATTATGCAATCCTATGCAAACGTCTCTGTCTGCTCCATTTTAGCATCCTGCTTTTTATGCAGGAAAATAGCCCACAGACATGCTGATTGCTGCATTATAGGAGTTTCAGAAGTTTGGTGCTGAAAGTGAGTTCCAGTAGCTGTGGTATAAATTATGTCCAGAATAAAAACAAACCTTTCAAATCCGCATTTGCAGCCACTGTGTGGTAGAATATGATTGTCATAACCAATGGGAGATTTGCAGGGAATACACTTTGACAAGTGGACATTATGTGCCCTCAGGTCACTTTCTACTTATGTTTGAGTTGGGAAATTCCAACTATGCTTACAAAGGAAGATGCTTGAGACCATGCCTTCCACCCTGAGTCTCGATTCAACTCATATAAGAATACCTGGGCATAGGCACCTGCCATGAATATTTGGGACCTTTTTTCAGCACTATCCATAAAAGGATGATGAACAGCCTGACGAAGTGGTATTTTACCTACCAAAGCTTGCAATGTGTGTGATTCTTAGTGGTTCAATAAAAAGCCATCACCTGACTCTTACATTTGTCTATTCCTACTTATGTGGAAGTTGAGACATGGCAACTGGACTTTTCTTGAGAGATCAAAATGTTTTGCTACTCATCCAAGCTTCTTTGTCAGTCTGAGGAAGTCCTCCAATGGCGAGTCCTCCATTTTATAGTTCACCTTCATTTCACATCACCCTGGCCTGAATAGGCTCCTTAGATGGACAATGACCTGGGGTGTGGAAAGTCCCAGCTACGCAACCTTTCCCAACACCCATTAAGTATAGGTCATTAGCTATGGCCTTGCTGTGGAGGTGTGAAGAGATTGATGAAAGTCTGGAGATTGATGAAAGTAAGTAGCAGACAGATTGTATCTAAGTCCCCCACCTCTGTCTAGATAAGGGTTTTCAATACACAAATGAATAGCTTCTCTGACCCCTCTCTCAAACCACCTCTCTTGTCTGTCTAATATGTGTACATCCTATTTATGCTTAACTCTTGCAGTTTTCAAGGTATGTGAGACATAAAAGAAAAAGTTTCCATGAATAAGTTTCGATGGTCACCAGTCAGTCATGGGACTTTTCTGCAGCCAAAATATCCCTCCCCTGCTTATGTGCTCTCTTTGGTCACATTATCTTACAAATAAGCACTCTATGTACAATATATTTTTGAGATTGGTGATTAAAAATACAGTCCAAACAGAACCTCCAGAATAAGAGCAAGTATACGGTCACCAGGATAATCTCTTCCACCAAGAACAGAATTTGGAGCAATAGTTGCATTAGTTGCATTCCACAAATTCAGCATTCGTTTATGGTGGCAGGGCAAAGGGACTGGTATTGTTAATTTGACCTATATTTTGGGGCTATTTAATTAATTTGTTTCTAAAGGTTTATGTGTATCCATAAAGCTGTAGTGTCTTTTCAGGCAGCTGTATTTGCTGCAGCTTTTGACTACATATGCATGCAATGGTGGCCTTGACCTGCTGTGCAGAAGACATCATGAGACTACTGTATTGCACCCTAAAATGTGCTCTTTAAATGATCTAGATAGGAGCTAAGCTGCCTAGATGCCCTAAGCACATCCAATCTAGCCTGATTTCAGAAGCTAGGCAGGGTCGGCCCTGGTTAGTACTTGGATGGGAGGCCACCAGGGAATACCAGGTGCTGTAAGCACGCCTGGAGTAGGAACTGGCAAACTACTCTAGTATTCTTGCCAAGAAAACTCCATGGACATGGGGTCACAAAGGGTCGGTCACAACTGTAACGACTAGACATGGGCATCACTTGGCGAAATTCTCGTTTCCGTTTCTGTTCCTCGTTTCCATTACGCAACGGAAACGGAAACGACAATTACTCCGCCAGAACTCGAACTCGAACCGAAAAAAGAAAAATTGGGTCTGATTTGTCGTTGTCGTTCCTGGCATCGCAGCGATTGCGCGATGCCAAGCGGCACAGAAAAAAAGTTTTAAAAATAAAAAAACCCGATTCCCGGCCAAAAAAGCAGGCGAAAATATGCCTGCCTGAGATCCAAAATGGGGTGACTGCAATATTTATTTTGAAATCGTGGTCCAAAAACACACCAAAGCACCACAGAAACATGTGAAAATAGCTATTTTAGAACTGCCTGAATTTTTACAGTAGCAGCAGTGGGTTTTTCTTGCAACAAAACGTCTCCATTGATTTGATTTGATTTTATGTTTATTTTTATTTTTTACACCTGCGCAATGATGGGCTGGCCATGGGAGTGGACCATGCAAATTTTTGGAGCCATTCCACCAATTGCATGGCCACTTGGCCAGGTTTTGACCGAGACTTCTGGGATGTGCCAGTTGGGCATAAAAAGCCCACTAACCCTAGCCCGAACCCGAACCCGAACCCGAACCCGAACCCATACGCCAGTACACTGTCCTTCTTAGTGGGTCAGAGAGGCACCCAGAGGTGCACCCCACTAACTCACCCTAACCTTACCCGTAACCCTAAGCCTAGCCCTTGCGCTAACCCTAACCCTAAGCCAGTTCTGTGTACTTGCATTGCACTACAGCGCAAGTACACTTCCCTTCTTAGTGAGCCAGAGGGCGCCCATAGGGGTCCTCTCTCACTTTGTTCCTCCCCATCCCCAGCCCAAGTGCACCGTATGCCAGTGAGTCACAGTAGAGGCACCCGAAAGAGAGGTGCCTCTGCCTGCCACTGCAACTTGGTATGCATATCCAATTGGCTATGCGTACCCTTTTGTAGCGGGCCAGAGGAGGCACCCACCCCAGAGAGGTGCCTCCAGGAGCCCGCTTTCCCTTCATAGCGGGCCAGAGGAGGCACCCACCCCAGAGAGGTGCCTCCAGGAGCCCGCTACCCCCAAACCAGTACTAACGACAGACGAAAAACGACAAACGAAATGACAAATTTTTGAAAAATTTCGCGACAAATGGAAACGAGCCGAAACGGGCCGACAACTCGAAACGTCATTTTTCCTGGTTGTGCCCATCTCTAGTAACGATGCAACACACACACACACACAGAGGGGGTGTTGGAAATATTATTGTTTTAATTATTTATTGATATTTGATGTTTTAACTGTTTTAATTCTTTGATTGTAAGCCACCCAGAGACCTTTAGGTAGTGGGCGGCATATAAGTTGTAAAAATAAATAAATAAATAAATAAATAAATGCTCCTTTTTTTGAAAGGCCATCATGGACAGTTTGGGGAAATGTAGTCCAAAAATTAGTAATGTTTCCAAGCTCTGATGCAAGTATATAGACAGATACATATAGATATATAAGTACATGTATACAGAAAATCAGTGATACATAAATTATTATGATTATAAATCATGTGCTGCTTTAGGAGAGAGTTTTATAATGAGGGATTGGCGTATTTAACATTCCAGTCAAAACATAATCAGGGGAAGGAGAACTTATGTTTCTGATGTCAGATTCAATTAGGAGGTACAGAAGCCACAGACAAGAAATTAAAAAAAAACATCTGTACTGTATATGGAAGGATGTGTTCGCTTTGAAGCTGGTGTTGAAATATTAGCTTAGTTCTTATTTCCCCCCCAAGTGTTGTGTCACTTCATGTACAATGTTCACACTTACAAGGAATCCTTGTTAAATAATTCCTCTGCAAACAACAGGGGAATAAATTTGAGTCTTTGATATCAACAGATTAGGGTCTTGCAAGCTCTAATGCAGATCATATAGCTTCAGATGAACAGAAGGCATTCTCAATCAAAAGGAGAAAGTACATAAATACAGCAAATAAGCCACATGATCAACAAACAGAATCTCATGACTCTGAAAATATTTGAGTTGTAACTACTGTACAAACCTTGCCAGACAAACATTTGGAATTTATCAAAGAAACATATCTACAGGCTTCTTTGCTAATGGTATTTATAAAGCATTTATTTATAAAGAGCTTTCTCCTCAGGCAAGCTTTCCCTGAATGATGGACTACCTATTATGTGTCTTTTCTATGAATCTACCATACATGATCAAATAGACTTTTGTGTTTATAACCACTTATAACCTTGTGTGATTGCACTGACACTATGTTTTCAATGTTAGTTTCCATCAATCATAACTTTTACATGAAATTTTTACTCTCTCTCTCTTTAACTGCTTGTATTCTCTTATAGCTTTAATGTTGCCCCTCAATTCCCTGTTCTCAAACCTGAATATGCCTTAATTGTGCTGGACTATATATTGTCCCTCATTACTGTAAGCTGCTTTGGGTCCTTTGCCAAGTAGAAAGGCGGGGTAAAAATACGGTGAATAAATAAAATAAATAAAGCATCATTTATGGTATATACACATGTTTATATATAGCTTGCAATTTATTTTTTACTGAGTTTTAAAACAAGCAACCTAACAAGATGAATATATATATATATTAAAAATCTATAATTATGTAGAAAACTATTGTATAAGCACATCCTGTAATGTAACCAATAAAACTCCAACTATAATAAACTCATATTCAGAATTGCTAAGGGGACCAACAAGGACATAATTTTCTGCCCAACAATTGTTATTTTCAAACCTGATGAGTTTTAGATGAAACCACTTATCATGACTGTTTTATACTTGTTTACATACTGTCATCTTAATATGCACATATTACTTCAAATCATGTCCCAGAGGCCTGGGAGTGGGTGGGAGAATCATTTGCCATTTAAAGGCAGTTTCCTGGAGGGAGGGGCTGGGCCTCTTTCATCCCAAAATAGCCTTTTTTTTTTTAAACAAGAAGAGGAGTTTTAGTCACTTTCTGTTTCTAAAGATAAGACCATTTGGGGCATGAAGCAGATCCCCAAACCCTCAAATAACATTTAAATCGAATGGCCCTCCAATGTTTATATGGGTGTGCTTTGATCCTCCCCCCACAAATTTCATCCAGGGATTGGAGGGGGCAGAAGAGGACGTGGCATGCTGAAGTCTGAGGCCTATACACATACTTCCACACATTCAGAAGTTGCCCTGCTATATGGAATGAGACCAGCTCAAAACCTCTCCTGATATTTAGAAGGCCCTCTCCCAGCCCCCTCTTCAGCTAATGTAGTTAGTGTTAGAAAGAGCATGGGGGCCTGGGGAGCGCTGGAGTTCCTGCAACCTCACACACTCCCTTACTCAGTTTGTCTGGGAGTAACCTTTCTGGGCTGGGATGACTTTCAGTCTATCCAGCACTAAATAATGGTTTCCCTTCCTGCTTCTGAATTAAAAGAAAACCCTGCCTTTCTGCTCTGTGTGCTTCCTTTCTCTCTCTACAGTATGTTGAAATCTGTTGTTGAAAGCGGTCATGTTTGTCATTTGGCTGTTTGCTTTATTCAATTGTAAATAAAGAAAATGGTTTTTATTCTTGCAATTACTAATATCTCAGAGTAGGTTATTGTGCCAGTTGATGAGAAAAAGGGCAGAGTACTCTGGGGGAAATTGGAGCTATTCTGCTCTGTGAAACCTTGTACTTTGCTGCACAGCCTGGGAGATTTTATCAAAATGGAAAACTGTGGAAAAGAAAACCACATAGGCCTACTAAAAATCAAAACAAAAGTTAACTGTATGACCTATGTGGGGTTAAATGCTAGCTTATATTGTTAGAGGCCTAATAAATGTATAACTCTCTAAAACAGAGTGGGGTCTACTTTCTGTCTCACTTGCTTCTCATCTGCAGCCGTATCTTGAGTCCTCTATTGGAAACGTAGCCTCCTGCTGCTCAGAGCCGTCAAGTGTCACGTTTTGGGCGGGACATTCATGGATCAATCACAAATGCCAGAGGTTAGAACTGGAAATGGGCACAGAACTGAAAAATAGTGTTTTGATTTGATTTGATTTGTTTCTGTAGTCATTTTGTTTCATTTGTAACAAATTTTTAAAGTAGTTTTGTTACAAAACAAAACACTGTGGTCTTCTGAGTCCTAAAGGAACAAGATGGCAGGGGAGATTCCTCAAGATGTTCCCTGTAGGCCCCTGAAATATGGAAAGTTTGGAGGTCAGTGGGCTGAGTTATTCAGCTCCATAGGGGATGCCCCTAGGAAATAATTTCGTAATTAAGGGAAGCACTTGAGGAAGCTTCCCCAGCAGGGAGCTTCCTCAAGCACTTAATGATAACTTCGTGGGGAACCCCCTTTGGAGCTTAATAACTTAGCTCCCTAACCCCCAGACCTCTCCAAATTTGGGGGGGGGGGCTTATCTAGAATCCCCTGAGGAAACTAACCCTGACATTTACATGCTGAAAAATGGCTATGATCCATATTTTTGTGTACATAACATAACAAAATATAATATACTCAAAAATACAGATCACAGCCATGTTTCAGCATGGAAATCTCAGGCTTAGCTTCCTCAAGCGATTCTAGGTAAGCCCCCCAAACTTGGAGAGGTTTGGGGGTCATGGGGCTGAGTTATTAAGCTCCAAAGGGTGTGCCCATAGGAAAAAATATTTCTAATTGGATTTGGAAATCAAGCCAACGCAGCGCTAATCGTTCCCCCATGCAAACAATTAGCGGCTTATTGCTCAATTAGAAAATTTTTCCCTAGGGGCACCTCCTTGAGAGCTTAATAACTCAGCCCCCTGACCCCCAAACCTTTCCAAATTTCAGGGGCTTGCAGGGAAGTGCTTGAGCTCTCCTGCCATTGATTCCTCTAGGACAAATCATTTCATTCTAGAGGGGGGGAAATGGTGTTTCATTACAAAACGAAATGAAATTCATCCTACCATTTTGTTACCTAACGAAATGACAAAACAGTATTTTGTTTTTCGTTTTGTGTCCATCTCTAGTTAGAACAATGGCAGCTGAATTGCTACAAACTGCTAAAACTGTGTAGCGTAGACACATTTCAGGTGCCATATTGATTTGTACCTGAACAGAAAATTATTGGTACCTTTAAGCCAGTCTTAGTAAGAATAGGCTATAAATATAAATAAATCATCACACCAGACAGTCAACCCATACAGTCCAGAAATCCTCCCTAATATTATCCATAAACCATGTAATAGATGGACATATAGACTGCATTTTCTAAGTTTTGCATTTCTTCACCTTCCCTGCCCTACCTCTAACAATGCTACTCTGTCACTGACATGAATAAAACTATCACAAGACACTTTGGTGACGTTTTACCATGAATGCTGGGTATTGAGCAGCAGCTGTGCACAGACATTGTGGTTAGCCTCTGTAACAAATTTTAGAAGTAGGAAGCCTTTTTCTGAGCCCAAATTTAAATAATGCCAATAGTAAGTTGCACGCTAGCTTGTTGTAGATTTGCTATCTCAGTGTCTGTGTAAACATCAGCTAAGGCACATTCCAGCTAAGATGCAAGTGAATCCTGATTGGTCAAGGAGGAGACATGTGACATTTTTCTCATGCTGTGAATAGGCTGGGAAACCTAAAGGATCCACGTGGGCTTATGTTCTCCAGATTCCTGCTTTCAGCAGCTGAGGATGATTGATAGCAGATAGGATCTGGATAGAGGGACAGCCCATATTCCAGTGCAGCCTCTGAGACTTTTCCTGGTGCAGTTGGCTTCCAATCAAGTGTGTACATCCAAGCCCAACTACTAAACATAATCACAGTCTTTTCTATATGCCTTTGCTTCCTTGCAGTCAAGGACTGGGTATAATCTGAGCCTAACATGTGTTTTAAATAAAACCATAAGCAAGTGATAATGATGATGACATCAAGGCCAGTAACTAAGGAGTGGTTAAAAATGAGGAATACTTCCGTATAATTATGTTTCTAGGGGCAGAACTGTGTAGACAAAAATGAAAGTAAAATGCTGTTTAATCCCAGTTAGAGTAGCCCCATTGAATAAGGTATGTAAAAGCTGACATATAAAATTCTATTTATCTGTTATTTTGTTATTCTTATTTTTATCTTTAAGCATTATTTTGTATTCAGTGTTGTCTTATACATTCCTCTGTATGTCTGAAGCTGCCCAGAATAGTAGTTCACCACTAGATGCGGGGAGGGGGGATGTAAGTTCCTTAAACTAATAAATAAATAAATAAATAAATAAATCCTTATTTTCATTTAATGTCTTCACTAAATATTCACACTATAAGAATCACTGTTAAACAAAGTGCAAATATTTAATAAAGACATTCAAATGAAATTTGGAATTGGTATACAATGTGTAAGATCCAAAAACTGGATGGAAAATTATAAAATCAATATCAAGCAATGAAAATAAAAAATACCCCAGAAAAGTAGTTAAAGATATTCAAAATACCTTAGAAAAAGATAACATCCTGCACATGAAAGTTCAAGATGGGACAAAAAGGGAATACAGTATATCAAAAGACTGCATGAAATCATAAAATCAAAAATAAATGGTGGAAATACAATCAATATCATAAATACATGGACAGTTCCAGTAATAACATACTCAGCTGAAATAATGGATTAGTCGCAGAATGAATTAGATGAATTGCACTGAAAAAAACATGTAAATTTATTAACGTGCATCACAAGTGAACGGCATATAAGTTAAATAAATAAATAAATAAATAAATAAATAAATAAATAAATAACGTGTTGTGGGCAAACTATATTTACCATGCAAACACAGTAGATATTGTAGGAGGGGGGAAAGAGGCCTAAATGATTATATTAGTACATGTAGAGAAGAATTACTTACTGCAGTGAAAATGGAGAACAGTTTGAAAACAGCAGAAACAAAGGCTCAATATATGAAACAACAACATGGAAATAAATTAAAACAGTTGAAAAATAAACCACTACATGGACAACATCTGAGAAATACTGAAGAATAACATAACAGAAGCTTGATTTTTTCAACCCAAGAAGCACTCCAAACCAACATGAAGAAAGCTAAGATTAAAGAATTAGTGTCAACGGCAAATGTCTAGTTTAATAATAATAATAATAATAATAATAATAATAATAATAATAATAATAATAATAATAATAATAATAATAATAATAATAATATGAAACTGTGCTTAACTTCATCTGCGAATGTATATAGACTGGACAAACAGATTACAAAACCAGGCATGATAGAGTTGCAAAATTAGTATTGCATTATGCAAAAAAATATAACTTGCTGGCCTCCAAATACCCTGGGAACATCAGGGGTCAGAAAATGACAAAGTTAAGATCTTGTGGGGTTTTCAGATCCAAACAGATAGGCTCGTTTAACATAAGGCACCAGTTCCAAGGGATGCCAGTGCTGAAGCTGGCAATTGAAATAAAATACCTCACTTGTGGATGAAAGTCACTTCAGTGATCCCCGTGGTTATTTGAATTTTATGAACAATGTCAAGAAATTTCACACAATATTACAAGAGGTTGCAGATCTCAGAAATACCATCAGCTACACTGAGCTACAAAAAAGAGCAATATTGGGAGCAGCATATATACTGCATCAATTTTTAACAGATACTTAGGTTTTTGGCTAAGACATGTATTGGTTATATAATACCACTCAATGTTTTTATAATTTTCATTGACTCTGTCTGTCTGTCTGTCTGTCTGTCTTTTGTTGTAAAATGGGTCTACTCTAGATAGGGTTTGCAGTTGGATATAGGCCTCATTCATTCATTCATTCATTCATTCATTCATTCGTTTGAAAGCATTTAAAAAACCAACCCTTCATTCTGGAATAGCAGGACAATGTACAGAGGCTTGATCTATGATTGGTAAAGTGTTCTGCTTATATATACCGCCCCATACCACTACAAGTCGTCTCTGGGCGGTTTACAATTTTAATTACAGTGTGCAGGCTACACATTGCCCCCCCCCAGCAAGCTGGGTATTTATTTTACCGACCTCGGAAGGATGGAAGGCTGAGTGAACCTTGAGCCTGCTACCAGGGATTGAACCCAGGTCGTGAGCACAGTACAGGCATTTAACCACTGCGCCACGAGGCTATTGGTAGAGCCCAGCAGCTTTTTATGATAACATAGGTTGATTGTCATGAAAGGCCAGCATATTGCTAGTTGTTATTGTTACAATTTACTACCAGGGATGGGAAGGGGTGTTGGATGGACCCTCTGCCTCATTTGCCAAATAATGTGGCTGATTTGGACTTCAGCACACCATTAGTAGGTGAATGAGAGGTGCTATTTGCACCTGTGCGTCAGGCAGTAAAATATCTTGGGGCAGCACCAGTGGCATACAAAGGACATTTAAGAAATAGAAAATATGCCACAATATGAGATACAAATAAATCAGAAGCGCAACATCATGAAAACAGCAGAGCCAGTAAACTTCCATCATACTTTAAAATGACTGGTCAATTAAGTTGAAACAAGAGGAGCTTCAGCACAATTGAGTTATATGCTGTAACAACTCAAGGCTTCTGCTTTTCTCCCAAGCTTTTCCCATCAGCACAGTGTCTTGCTCTCTATTTCATTTTTATATTTTAAAGATTCTTTTGTACAGCGACACAGACAAAATCAATAATTAACATTTCCTCACTTTCTCCATATGAGCAGGACCTGGTGCTGGGGGGAGGGCAAGTCAAAGAGGCCATTCAGCGGGCAAATAAGAAGCCATTCATTACCAATCCCCCAAAGCAGGATCAACAGGAAGTGATAAAATGGATTAAAACTGCAAAAGGGAAGTGTACTTTAATTTAGGAATATAGGAATCTGCTTTATACCACTCACGTCCGTAGAACCCTGTAACTTGGTGCTGTCTCCACAGTACTGACTAGCAATGGTGCTCAGGAGGTTTGACCTGGATGTTTTTCTAACTAGAAGGTGAGGAAAAGTTACATCAGGAATTTGTTGGTCACAGAGTATCCTCCACAAAGCTAGTGCTCATCCCTACAGATTTTGCAATAGTGGGATACTTATTCCACATGCATTTTATTGTTCTCAAATCACAGACGTACGCAGCCATTCAGATCTAGCAAAACAACAGTAGAAACCCGTATGGGCAGTGTGGAAAAGACTGGTTTGCAAAGACTTGGGCCCCAAGCAAGCACCTCCAGAATTTTTAGACTGCAGTTCCCATCAACCTTTACCATCCGGCACGATCACTGGTCAGAGATGCTGAGATTGCAAAGAATCTCCATGAAGAAGAAACAAACAAGGATGGCAGTGGCAGTCCACAAAGAGACCAAACCATGGTTTCTCACCTGGGTTCTCACTTGGAGCACCATCACCAGGTCCGCAGATGTAAACATCCTTTTCCCTCATCTCCCTCTGGGGATAAATATGTCTAGAAAATCTACATCCTTCAACCTAATAATCTCAGTCAGTCAGGACCTTTATTGGCATCAAACAAAGCATACAACGCAATATACATGCACATACAAGAAGTATGTGTCCAATTAAAATTGCACGGGTGCTAAAATACAGAACAAGACAGAGTATGGCAAAATACTCAATGGCATGATATGTCGGTTTGAAAGGTATTTGGCCATCAACCATGAAACTCTGATTACCCCCAAGGTAACCTTCGTCCCAAGAGTGTGAAAGAGACGATCCTTTTGGTAATTGTAACCTGCGTTGCTGGACCAATAGATTAATTTATATGGCAATCTGCCTAGTGTGGACTTTGTTCTTGCCTGACAGCAAATTATGCAGAGTCACCTCCTTTGGTCGTCCAGGAAATCTGACAATAAATGTCTCCAGATAGGAAGCGTGAATATCCCTGTATACAGTGTAATGAAGGACCATGTGCACCAGGGACTCGAGAGCCCCAGAATTACAGAGGAAGAGCCATGTTTCCAATAGTTGGGAACTAAATCTGCCATATAGAACATTAGATGGAAGTACATTACAACTTGCTAGGATGAAGGCACGCCATTCTTGGGGGCTGTCTAGAAAATGCAAATAGCTGGCCAGCTTATCAATATAGAGAGGGAGTTGAAGATTTAAGACTTTGCGGACTGCTGCAAAGAGGTCTTTCCTTTCAATGTCCTATAGCCTGACTTTTAACAGTCTATATGCCTGCGCAAAGAATAGGGCACCCAAATAATCAGGTTAAATACCCATAGTTTGATTCTTTTGAGAGAACAATTTAAGATTGGGAGAATAAAAGGAATCAGAAAGGATGCCTGCTATTAGTGGGTCTTTATTAGACAGAAATCATATTCTCAGCCAGTACTTGAATTGTCTCAACTAAGCTTGTATATTCAGTCTAGTTAATCCAGCCTCCAAACCCAGAGCTGCATATGGCATGCAATGGGGCACAGCAAAGATTTTAGAAAGGAAAGAGGCCTGGAGTGTTTCCACTGAAGAGTTGAAAGCATCCAGCCAGATTGGCATCCCATACATCTGTTGGGAGATGGCTTTGGCTTTAAAGACCTGCAGGTCAGTGGGAATGTGTGCATTGCCCAAACATGGAAAAAACGAAGAATAGCTTGAATGCCTTCCCAGATTTCAATCTGCCTAGTAACTGCTTAATCTCAGTAATGGAAACAGGAGGTAATCAATTGAGGTTGTCCTCATTAAATGGACAACATATCTTACAATCATCAAAGAGTGTCAAAAATGCACTTTTAGTAGCTTTGACTAACCTATCCCAGCAAGCTGCTGAACGGTGTTGGTAGCTTAATTTCGTGGCCACTGCAAGTTGGTGCCTGACACTGAAATACCTAGAAGGCAGAACAGAGCAGTTAGATTTCTGAAAGGTGCTATAAATTTGATGCAACTCTTGTTTCAGCTTAAGGCAGGCCATATTGATACCTTCTGGAACGTCCCTTGCTTGGTTAGTAGTTGAAGGGGTTGAAGGGGTAAAAGGCTGTCCAAGGTAGACTATTAGGGTTTCAACAAACATCTCATATCTGTTTATATATGCCTGTGGGATGTCATCAACAGCACCTGTAAATGGGCTCATTAGTTGGCCGCTCTGCAAGTAGTCTTCAAAAAGAGTTTTGGTAGCTGGACCCCATTTTATATTAACTATAGGGGGTGATGGGGAGTGCAAGCTTGGTGATGTTGAAATTGGTTCAAGAAGTTTTGTTTGGATAGCAAAGGTGCAAACTAAAGGTAGGTGGTCACTGGGGAGTAGCAGAGCTGGTATTAAGATGTAATATATCACACTTGATCCACAAGGTGAAATATAAGTGAACTCTCCATCAAAGTTGAAAACAGCCAGACCATTGAGCCATAATAGGCCCCTTGAAATGCTAAAACTAGCAAGAAGTTGGCCGGCATGACTGATTTGTTTATCCCTAGAAAATATCATCCAGGAACAATGGTCTGGCCAGAACTGTCCTTCAATTAGGGTGTGTAATGTCTTAAAGACCTCAGAACCAGACCCCATCCTAGCATTAAAGTCTCCTGCCACCAAACGCCATGATTGGGAAAACCTAGTTTTGCCATTCTCCATTGCTTGGGACAGGTAGCACCATTGTCGTTCTCTGTCGGCTTTCTTCTTGTGGGGGGGATATACATGTTTGCTATTAGTAAATCATGAGTCATAGTATTCACTCCTCATGATCTAGACCTGACCTGGTTAGAGATTTTTATACAGCCTTTATGTCTCTAACTTAAACCTGCCCTTACCACAAACTCAGTAGATGGCTTTGAAGAAGCCAACGTTCCCTCCTCTGTGATATATGAACACCTTTCAGGGGTGTTGCAAAGTCCTTGAATATCTGAAATGTTCTTCATAAATATTCTTCATTTTACTACAGTGGGTTTTATGCACTCTCTTCCCCTTTGAGCAGTCAGATCTCCTGAAAAACATGCATGGGCTGCATTGATAAAAATGTTAAGTAGGATGGGCACAACATGGAAAAAAATTGTTTCGTTTTGTTCCATTTCATCCCCCCTGCATTTTGCTTCGTATCGTAACAATTTTTTCAAAAAAATTGTTACTTACGAAACAAGATGAAATGAAATGAATCCCCATGGCACTAGCCCTCTAGGTGGTGCTGCGGAGGATTCAAAAGCCACCTTGCAACCACCTCCCAGCTGATTTTGGCAGCTCAGGTAGGAGTAAAGGAGCAGCCAGGCAGAAGTAAATTCCCTGCCTGACTGCTCCTTTCTCCCCTGCCACCCCCCCTCCTCCTGGGGGTGTTTTGGACAGGGAGTGCTGTGGGCAGTGGGGCCAGCCCCCACTGGCCACAGCCCTCCCTGACCAGAAAACCTCCCTGGGAGGAGGGGGAGCACAGGAGAAGGAAGGAGGCAGCAGTAAATTCAAACAGAGCTTCACTTTACTGCTGCTTCCTTCCTTCTTCTTTGCGATTCCCACCTATCAGCTGGGCTTTTTGACAGGTTGGGGTTTTTGAGAGGGGCGACCCCCCCACACACCCTGACCTGTCAAAAGCCCCAGCTGGTACAGAGGGGAAGGGTGAAAGACAGAAGGGAGCAGGTTTTCCGTTGCTGCTCCATTCTGCCTTTCTCCCCTTCCCCTTGCCTCCCAGCTGGGGCTTTTTGACAGGCTGGGGCAAAACAGAACATCAAGGGGGGGAGAACCTGCTCCATTCTGTCTTTCACCCCTCCCCCACCTACCAGCTGGGGCTTTTTGACAGGTCAGGGTGTGTGTGAGATTTTGCCTGAAATCTAGAAAGATTTGAGGATAGTTATGAAGCTCTAAAGGGGCTGGGGATAATAAATTTGGTAAGGTACCCCTGCTACTTTGGAGCCCCAACAAAAATAAATTTTGATTGCAGTTTTTTAAAAATAATTTTCGAGTGCATATTTTTAATAAATATGCACCCCAAAATTACTTACCTTGGGGCACCAAAGTAGCAGGAGTACCTTCAGAAAGCGATTTTAGGGAACCCCCTGAAATTTAGAAACATTTGGGGTAAGGGGGTTGAATTATGAAGCTCCAAAGTGGGTACCCCTAGGGAAAAAAGACCTTCTAATTGTAATCATATGGAATCAGCTTCCTATTCCAATTAGAAGTTTTTTTTCCCCCTAAGGGCACCCCTTTGGAACTTCATAACCAGCTCACTGAACCCCAAACCTTTCTAAATTTCATGGGTTGGCTAGAATTGCTTTCTAAAGGTACCCCTGTCATTTCCTCTAGAGGGAAAATGGTGTTTCATTTCATTTGTAACGAAATGCTGCTTCCCTATTTCATTTCGTTTCATTTCATTTTGTTTCCTTAGCTAACGAAATGACGAAACAGTGTTTTGTTTTTCATTAGGTGCCCATCCCTAATGCTAAATATTTTTGGCCTGTAGACAACAAAGTGACCTTGCTGTACTTACTTTCTATCAGCCAGCAAGATATGTTTGGCTCTCTCAAAGCAACCGCAGATCTGCTTTCTTCATGAAGTAGGTTAGGGTCTAAAATGTGCAGATAGATGCTGGGGGAGGGGAAGGAAGGGGAGGAACCTATCCACAGGCACTTCCCAACTTTGTGAGCTATTTGGCTAATGGACGGGCAAATAGTGAAGGGGGGAAAGGAGATTCTCCCCTCACTTTCCATATCTCTTCCTCTCTTCCACTTGACAATGTTTTCGCCTAGAGCATAGCTAAGGGCTACAGTGAAAGCTGTCCAAGAAGGGGGAGAGGAACATAAAAGGCACAATTGTCTTATTATGCAACAGCCTGGTCTAATTTCCTTCCCATATTCTGCTGGAGAATGTTAAGTTTTCCAAAAAAAGAAATGGGTTTTGAAAGAAAGTGGGGGGGGGATTCAGGCCTGGACATAGCCCACCTGTCACCCTACTCTCCATGGGTAAAAAAAAAAGGGGGGGGACTGTGCTCCCCTAGTTTCTAGTGCCAACCTTCCAAAAATAGAAGCAGTCCCATTTTAATCAGCCTCCTCCCAACAGGACTCTGGTTTGCATATGAATAGACTGGAATGTGCATGCAGAACCAAGGTCAAGTACACAGATTTACACACACACACCAAGAAAGCAAACACAAAATGCCTGACACAAGGGACTTTGGGAAGCTGGTTTGCCAGAAGAGAATCAGCAAACATTTCTAAGCTTCAGAGAACAAGAGGAAGGGTAGTTGCCACTGCAGAGGAAAGGGGATGGAGAAAAATCTTTCTGGAAGGATGGAATGGAAGACCCTTGGACTCAGGAGACCCCAGGAGAAGTGGGGATGGAGGAACAGCACTCAGGCAAGGCAAGGTGTTTCAGAGTGGCAACCATATGCCACCCTGCTGCTCATTATCTTGGATCTCTCTCTCTCTCTCTCTCTCTCTCTCTCTCTCCCCTCTCTCTCTTAATTAATTAATAAAATGTTTCTAACCCATCCTATATCAATATATTGAGGGTGGGATTACAGTCAATGAAGTCATTTAAAGAAAGTCTAAATCAATGCAAACATCTTAGAATAATTTATCTGGTGAAAAATAAAGCTCTCAGTCTGGCAAATCAAACACTAGGTGATGATCGTATTAGGCTCCAAATACTCAGATGTATTAACTTGGTATTGAAAGAGGGGCAATGTCATCACCCACCGGGCCTTCATTCCATAGCAAAGGGGACTTGATGAAAGAATTCCTTCATGGTGCTCTGCAGCTTGCTTACATTTTGGTTGCTTTCTGTGGTTTGCTTCTACTTTAATTACAAAAATGACCATCCCCTTTTCTAAAGAAACAACCACCTTAGAGCCAAGAGGTGACGCCACAGGAAGCACCTTTAGTCATTTCCCCTCAGTTAAGCCTCCTCACTGTGCACTGTTTCTGACTGCACCAGTTGCCACACATTTGGGATCAGCCCTGGTGTGTCTCCGTCAAATTAGTCACTAGGATTTAGATGTAGTCAATCCTTGTTGTTGTTGTCGTTCAGTCGTTAAGTCGTGTCCGACTCTTCGTGACCCCATGGACCAGAGCTCGCCAGGCCTTCCTATCTTCCACTGCCTCCTGGAGTTTTGTCAAATCCATATTGGTTGCATCGATGACACCGTCCAACCATCACCTGCTGGCCTTCCGGAAGGCTTTAAAAACCCATCTATTCCGGGAGGCCTTTGGCGACCATTATTAATTTTTTTTCTTTTCTTTTGTCGCCATCGTATTGCGTATTATCTATAATGTTAGGTTTAAGGATTTGTTGAGGTGCCTCTTGGTTTTATTCTGTATGTAATGCTGTTTTAACTGTCTTTAATGCATATTGTTTTTTGTGCTGTTTTTGTAATACTTGTAATCCATTGTTGAAAGCCATTGTTGTAAGCCGCTTAGAGTTCACATTGAAGATAAGCGGGATATAAATATAATAAATAAATAAATAAAATAAATAAATAAATCACATTCTCTGCCATCTTCTTTTCCTTTTGCCTTCAATCTTTCCCAACATCAGCGACTTTTCCAAGGAGTCCTCTCTCCTCATGAGATGGCCAAAGTACTGGAGCCTCAGCTTCAAAATCTGTCCTTCCAGTGAACATTTGGAGTTGATTTCTTTCAGGATGGATAGGTTTGATCTCCTTGCAGTCCAGGGGACTCTCAAGACTCTCCTCCAGCACCACAGCTCAAAAGCATCGATTCTGCGGCGATCAGCCTTCTTTATAGTCCAGCTCTCACTTCCATACATCACTACTGGAAAAACCATAGTCAGTCCTTAGGGTTGCTCATTTTAAACAGTCATCTTCCTTAGGTTAGGGCAGAGAAAGAGAACTTTAGCCCTCCAGATGTTCTGTAATCCCTTCCACTGCCCATGCTGTCTAATGGGAGTTTCACACCTAAATATCTTGATAGCCAAAACTTCTCTTCCATGGGATAGGCAATGATTCCCAACTTTGGATAACCAAAGTGTTCTTGGACTGAACTCCTATAACATCCCTCTCCCTCTGCCTGCCAAGGTTCTGATTTCTAAGCAATAGTTTTCTATTTGTTGTTGTTTTTGTTGTTGTTGTTGTTGTTTTTGTTGTTGTTGTTAGTCCATTATTATACAGGGAAGAATTACTGCAATGGAAGGGAACAAATTTATATCCTTTGAAGGAAGGAAAGTTATGTTTCTACCATTTGGTCTACTGCGGGAAAAAAGCAATTCAAGTAGCAACACCTGTGATTAGACAACAAGACAAGTCTGAACATAAATAGTAGAGAGCCAGTACATTCACATATTTTGGAAGTGTGAAGAAAAAGCAGATAGGCACATTGGCAACTTGATGAGAGAAATCTCAGTCAATACTCTGTTTGAGTTCTAATTGATCAATCAACCAGTTCATTCAAACTGCAAATATACGTAACAATAACTCTGGAACACTATGTGCCACTACTGATATTTTTGGGCAGTGTATGCATATGATGAAGCAGACACTATTTGGAATGCTACATTGCCTCCTGTGAGTAACAGGAATGCCTTTTCCAGGAATGTGTCTGTATATAATATTTTTAACACATCAGTGACAATTAATGCAAGGGTGACTTGCTTTCCAAATAATTGGAACGTTGTGTATTTAATTGATTAATATAGTTATTTTTAGTTATATAATTATTTAATTGTTTAGTCATCATTACATTCATAAAATACCACTTTCCTGAATAATTTATGGATACAATGATGGACTAATGCAGTTGCAGAATTATAAGACAAATGATACTCTATGTTTATATCAAATTTCCTGCCTGAGGAGCTGAAGATGAAAATTGGAAAGGATAAGCAAAGCAGCTGGAGTTTCTGTTATGAGATCTTGGCCTGTAAAAATCCATGCATGCCTTCATATGTATGTAGATACATTGTGTGTGTGTGTGTGTGTGTGTGTGTGTGTGTGTGTGTGTGTGTGTCTGTCTGTCTGTCTGTCTGTCTGTCTGCCTGCCTGCCTGCCTGCCTGCCTGCCTGTCTGTGTCTGTGTGATGTGCTATCAAGTCAGAACGGATGTATAGCTATCCTAATAGGGGTTTCAAGGTAAGTGAGCTACGTAAGTACTAGTTTTATGACTGCCATTCCTCCAGTGAGTTTCCATGGGTGAACAAGAATTTGAACACTGTTCTCCAGACTTCTACTCCATCACTCTACGCACTGCCCTAGGTAGTGCAGTTTGCACTAAGGGGGCAGTATAAATAAATAAATAAATAAATAAATAAATAAATAAATAAATAAATAAATAAATAAATCCATCCATCCATCCATCCATCCATCCATATGAAAAATGAAGGGCCAACAGATGTAGGGCTCAACCACATTGTTATTTCCAGCTCCGATTCCCCAATTCAATAAATGGTACTCCTTAAGTCAGCACTTCTGTAAGTCCCATTGATTCAACAGGACATTTCTAGTTTGGACTAACAATTGTACATTGTCAATATAAAAATGTATAAATATCCATAGAAAATACCAATGACCCAACAGCTGGTGAGCTATTGTCATAGCACTGCTGACCTTTTGTGTTGGGGACTGGGTCAGGCAAGCTGTCAGCCAGACTCTTCTCAAAATCCTACAGGAGAAAAAGAAGTGTGCACACACATTTTGCAGCTTAAGCTGAAGACAGCATGATCAGTGTTTGGCACGTGCTGACAGAGCCACAATCTGAATACTAAACTGCCTGCATCTTCCCCGAAAAAGAAAAACAAGTCTGCCAGGCTTTCACTTACGAATGCCAGATTTCTGGAAGGATGAGCAGTGTAGAGGATTCTCCCGCATATGTTCATTTTGGTATAAATGTATGCATTGCTCATTGCTTAGCACCAAAATCTAGTTGTTAAGCACACACACAACACACACACACACGGGGGGGGGGAGCTGAGCAGGTGGCCATCCCATTTTCTTCTATGCAGCTCAGCTGTGGGGCTTTACCCAAGAAGCGTTTCACATCATATGCAGAAGGAAATGTATCCAGAAACCACAAGGAACCTCATGAATATATGATTAATCATTAGGCACGTCAGGAATATTATCATGTTATCAGCAGAAGCCTGAACATGTTTTCTCCTGCTGAGAGTGAGAAAATGGACATGTGACACCAAGATACTCCACTACAGCATAGGCCTATTGTAGCAATCTGTTGCATTAATGACAAGGTTTGCCCCCAGGAAGGGGGGGGGGGAAATAGAAATAGATTGGTTGGTATCTCTTTATTTATGCCTGCCATTTATTGACATTTTTAAAAAACAGAAAATAACATTGCAATGGAAATGCACAACCTCACTCCTTTATTTTCTGATACTGATTCCCCCCTCAAAAAAAGTATTCTTTTTGTTTCTTTTCTTTTCTGAACCCAACAGACTATATATTAATGGTTATTTTATTCACATTCCTGATATCTACATTCTACATGGAAGAGAGCAGAGGATGAACTTTGAACTTTTTTTTGTCTTTGCATGACTTCATAGAATCATAAGAGTTGGAAGAGACCTCAAGGGCCATACAGTCTAACCCCCTGCCATGCAGAAACCTCCATCACAGTTCTCCTCTTGACAGATGGCCATCCAGCTTCTGCTTAACAACCTCCAAAGAAGGAAACCCCACCACCCTCTGGAACCTTATTCTACTGCTGAACAGCTCTAACTGCCATGAAGTTCTTCCTAATGTTTAAATGGATTCTCTTTTCCTGTAGTTTGAAATCATTGCCCCGAGTTCTAGTCTCTGAAGTCATGGAAAACAAACCAGTCCCTTCTTCAATATGACATCCTTTCAAATATTTAAACACAGCTATCATATCCCCCTTTTTGTAAGACTAAACATTCCTGACTCCCTAAGCTGCTCCTCGTAAGACATTTCTTCCAGATCCTCAGTCATCTTGGTGCAGATTGTTACATCATTTGGGGTAAAATAAATAGGAAAAAAAGTACGGGGAGGATGATGCATTTATTCGCTGACAAAACTTGGATAGTTGTTTGAATGCAACACAGCATCTTTGTTTAAGAGCATCATAACATCCAACTCCCATTAGGAGAGGAATGAGAAGAAGATGGTTAAATAAATGATAGCTGCCATCCTAACTGCTAGGGAGATCAGAGAAACTCTTGTTTTGCATGGAACTGTAAGAGCTTGGAATCAATATGCAAAAATGCAAATATACCAGTGTGAAATGCCATTACAATACTATATTTGGATGTCTTTTAGATACTGAGTTAAAACATTATTTATTCTACTACATCAAAATGATTCCTTAAATGAAATTAGGAAATGGTGGTTTAAATGTTTAAAAGTCTTAATGTATACAAGCTACTGGTTGATTTTTATACCTTTCTGTTTTGATTGGATTCAGTATTATAGTGCTGGTTTTTGTTGCATTTGTTTTAATCATTTTGCATTGGGAGAAAAGGGAGGAAGGTTTTTTTTTAAAAAGTTCACTGTTGACCACCCGCCCACCCAAGCATGACACACATTGGCATTAATTATTATAATCTAGGGGAAATGAATGTAATTGTTCCTTATTCTACCTCAAAAGTGATATATTTGTTACTTGTAGAACATATGTTCTGCACTTGGAGAAAACTGGCATTTTGTAAACATAACAAATGCATGCTATGAAAGACTGAGATATTTAATCACATAAATGGCCTGTAAGTGCTAGTACATGACTGGAGCAGGGGCTGGGGTGGGGGAGAGAATTTCACTCCAGATTTTAAGAGTGACCATTACCCCGGACCCCATCTGCTTTCTCATAACATCTAGCCTGACACTCATTGTTCTCTTGTTTTGCTTGGCCATATAAAGTTGTCACATTAACCTAGACCAGTGTTGGCGAACCTATGGCACGGATGCCAAAGGTGGCACTTGGAGCCCTTTCTGTGGGCACCTGACATTGCCCCTCCATAGCCACTTGTATTCAGGTTAACTTGCTGTATTGACAATTTGCAAAAAATTAATGAGTTTTGAATCGCAGTTTGGGCACTCGATCTCTAAAAGGTTCACCATCACTGACCTAGACTGTGGGATTTTTCCTATGAAGAACACACTTACCTATGCTTTTGAGCCACATTGAACATGCGTTTCCAGTGTGGTGTAGGGGATCAAGTGATAGAATGGGCCTCTGGAGAACAGGGTTCAGGACTTACTCAGCCATGGTAACTCACTAAGTGGGGTGAAACTGGTAAAACCATGCCCTAAATCTCTCACTTACCTTGAATGACCTATTAGGGTCTCTGTAAGTCACAGAAAACACACACAAATAATGTGAAAGAAGGATGCTAATGATTCTCCATAGACCAGGTGCAAAGGCAGGGGGAAATTGGTCATAATATAAATGCTACCCTATGTAGATTTCTCTTCATTGGGCTGATGAAGAACTTGCAAATGCTCCTTCTTTGGAGTACAGAACCTAGAATTACCCATCTAGCATGCCCACTGGTTGTAATTTCATTGTCTTTTCTTTTTCATCCACTGTATGCTGGTATTAGAGATGGGCACGACCAGAAATTTTTTTTTTCGAGTTGTCGTTTTTCGGGACGGGTCCGTTTTGGGTTGTTTCCGTTTTTCGTGAAATTTTTCAAAAATTTGTCATTTCGTTGTGTTGTTTGTCGTTTGTCGTTACCGCCGCGATTTAGCGCGACTTGACTTCCCAGAGCATGGGGTTAGGGGGTAAGGGCTAGGCTTAGGGTAACGGTTAAGGTTAGGATGGGTTAGTGGGCTGTACCTCTAGGTGCCTCTGGCCCACTAAGAACACAGTGTACTGGCGTATGGGTTAGGGTTAGGGTTAGGTTTAGGTTTAGGGTTGGTGGGCTTTTTATGCCCTCTCTGGCACATCCAGAAGTCTCAGCAAAACCTGGCCATGCGATTGGTGGAATGGCTCCAAAAATTTGCATGGTCCCATCCCATCGCCAGCCCATCATTGCGTGTGCGCAGGTGTAAAAAAATAAAAATAAAATAAAATAAAATAAAATCAATGGAGACGTTTTGTTGCAAGAAAAACCCACTGTTGCTACTGTAAAAATTCAAGCATTTAAAATAGCTAATTTTCACATGTTTCTGTGGAGCTTTGGTAGGTTTTTGGACCACGATTTCAAAAAAAATATTGCGGTCACCATTTTGGATCCCCCCGCACTGCATGGCAAATGGAGACGCCGAGGATGCCCCCTCCCAGCCTGGTACCAGCAAGTCTCAGCAAAACCTGGCCATGCGATTGGTGGAATGGCTCCAAAAATTTGCATGGTCCCTCCCATCCCATGGCCAGCCCATCATTGCGCGTGTGCAGGTGTAAAAAAATAAAAATAAAATAAAATAAAATAAAATCAATGGAGACGTTTTGTTGCAAGAAAAACCCACTGCTGCTACTGTAAAAATTCAAGCATTTAAAATAGCTAATTTTCGCATGTTTCTGTGGTGCTTTGGTGGGTTTTTGGACCACGATTTCAAAAAAAATATTGCGGTCGCCATTTTGGATCCCCCGCACCGCATGGCAAATGGAGACGCCGAGATGCCCCCTCCCAGCCTGGTACCAGCAAGTCTCAGCAAAACCTGGCCATGCGATTGGTGGAATGGCTCCAAAAATTTGCATGGTCCCATCCCATGGCCAGCCCATCATTGCGCGTGTGCAGGCGTAAAACAATAAAAATAAAATAAAATAAAATAAAATAAAATCAATGGAGACGTTTTGTTGCAAGAAAAACCCACTGCTGCTACTGTAAAAATTCAAGCATTTAAAATAGCTAATTTTCGCATGTTTCTGTGGTGCTTTGGTGGGTTTTTGGACCACAATTTCAAAAAAAATATTGCGGTCGCCATTTTGGATCCCCCCACACCGCATGGCAAATGGAGACACCGAGGATGCCCCCTCCCAGCCCGGTACCAGCAGCCCAGGACAGGAGGGGGAGGCTGGAGTTGGGACCCCTCCCCAGAAACCACCCCTCTGGTAGGTGCCCTCAGGCAGGCATATTTTCACCTGCTTTTTTGGCCGGGAATTGAGGTTTTTTTAAATTTCTAAAACTTTTTTCTGTTCCGCTTGGCATCGCGTGATCGCTGCGATTCCAGGAACGACAATGACAAATCAGACCCAATTTTTCTTTTGTCGGTTCGAGTTCGAGTTCTGGGGGAGTAATTGTCGTTACCGTTTCCGTTGCGTAACGGAAACGAGTAACGGAAACAGAAATGAGAATTTCGCCAAGTCGTGCCCATGTCTAGCTGGTATATTTATTGCAGTGTCCCCTGGCAAACCATTCCAGTATTCCTGCCAAGAAAACTCCATGGGCATGGGGTCACGAAGCGTCGGTCATGACTGTAATGACACAACACACACACACACACACACACACACACACACAACACACACACACACACACACACACACATTAATCCTTCTCAAGTGCACCAGTCAGATTCCCCCCCCCCCAATTGACTGTTTTACAGTCATTGTTCCAGTTTTATTTGAGCAGAATGACCTGGAGAACACTTCCATTCCCCACTTTAAACACTCAACACAAAATGGGAGCACAATTTAAACAAAAGTTCACAACTGCCTTGTTTACAAGGGAGGATGATCAATGAGCTTAAAAGAAAGGACAGGAAGCCAATGTTTTCACTGTAATGTGTTAGTTAAAGAATGAATAGGCCTGCTGAGACTGACAAAGGCCTTTCCCTCCTTTCTTTTTCAAATGAAGGTTGTGGTGAGGAAAGGCAGGGCAAAGATATCAACAGGGTGTGAAATGGATGACATCAGCAAGCTTATTTCACTCCTCTTGCATTTCCCCCCCAGGCAGAGGTAAATGGAAACTAAAGCAATGTGCAGTAATACTGTATACCTAAAGAAAGTACACATCACCTACGAAAATTAGGAGGGAGTAGCATGAATGGGGATAGAAAATACATACTCATGGCAAATCTGTATCAATTTAACTAAGAACAAATATCAGGGACAAATCATAAACCAAAGCAAATTAATCTGCAAACTGTGCAAGGTACAGTTTTTTTCTGCAGTGACAATTATATATTTTTCAGCAGAGTTCTCTTTTCTAATGATGTATTTATTACCTGTAATGCAGTTTGACTCTTGAAACTAGATTTGAATATGCTATAGTAATGCATGTAAGAGGTTTGTGCTTACAGGCTTGCACATTGTCTTTTTAACATGTTCCTCTTTGTTTCGGGTTTATTTGATATTTTGTTTTGTATTGTATTGCTTGCCGGTGTAATTGTACTCCAGTGCAATCAAAGGATTCTCCAGTTATATAGAAACAATTTGGTCATAGAATCATAGAATCATAGAATTGGAAGAGACCTCCAGGGCCATCCAGTCCAACCCCCTGCCATGCAGGAACCCCCATCACAGTGCTCCTGACAGATGGTTGGCCACCCAGCCTCTGCTTAAAAACCTCCGAAGAAGGAGACTCCACCACCCTCCATGGCAGCATATTCCACTGCTGAACAGCTCAAACTGTCTGGAAGTTCTTCCTAATATTGAAATTAAATCTCTTTTCCTGTAGTTTGAACCCATTGCCCCGAGTCCTTGTCTGAAAAGAATAGCACCTATAATAAAAAGCATAAAGCCTACCTGAAGCCATGTTTGTGTTCTGTGCCATCAAATCAGAATCCACTTACAGTGAC